>CM053793.1:442563074-443163074 GCA_028749045.1 Cupressus sempervirens | reverse complement strand
AAATAAGACCTAGGTGACTTAAGGTTAGGTAAGAATCAATGATTTTGATTCATCCATTTTTTTGCTTAGAACATCCCTCAATCTAATTGGTTGCATGTACTAGATAGGGATTCTCAATATAGATTCATTTTTATCATCTAGAATTGCAAAACAATCCTTAAGTCAGCCCAAAAATGGTTTAAATAGGAGTTTGTGTCATTACAAATAACTATGTCCAAAACTATTTACTCGACACTTAAAGCCTCTAATGCTTAGCATCCACTATATCTTCAATGTTGTAACTCATCTCCTAAATGACTCAGCATGCACTATTCACTCAGCATTTGAATCACTCAACATATGCTAACGTGCTCATCATTGGAGTGACTCAACACTAACTATCTACTTAGTACATACTACATATTCTACTTGGATTTTATTATCTAACAAATTATGCTCGACATACACTACTTACTCGGCATGCACTTTTAGGAATATGACTAAGTGTGTAGTCACTCATATGTCAAAACCAATCTGAGATTAACAATCTCCCCCTTTGACTTGAGTATCAAAAACACTTTGTCATGCATATATATACTTGACTTAAGCATAACTTAGATAATCTATAATCTTTACTCAGCTCAAATATAGAATTTCAAAAAATGTTCAATTTTTTTTGTAAATGACTTATTAGTCATACCTCAAAACTTCATAACTCCCCTTGAGTTATTTTTTATGTGTTGTGTCTAAATCTAATACTCCTACTAAATAAATTTTCTTCAACTAACTATTTTTTACTATACTCCCCCTTTGGTTATTTTCTTCTTTTCTGTCTCAGCTCTCTATTCTTTCTCAATTACCCATTTTTTGAACTTATTTCATGGGTGTACATGAATAGCTTTTTTGTCTAGAAATTTTTGATGGACCTCCATTATAATCTTAAGTGTTACATCCCAATTGTTGCATGCCACCTCTAGAGATTGAATTTATACATCTAGCTTGGTAGCAAGGTCCACTAAGACTTCATGAGTAGAAAGATAAGTATATTTCTTCATCATTATTTCTACAAAGGCTAGTTCTTTGTGCAACATCTCCATGTGTGGTGTCAACATGGTTTGAATATTTATCAAGGCAGCCCTGGTATTTGTATCTTGTGTATGTAATGCAACTAGTTGACCTTGAGTGGATAATAACTTTTGAAAGTGAGTCTAACTATGACTAGTAGACAACTTAAGAATATTACCTATTGTCTTTAAGTCTCCCTATAGCTAGTCAATAGCCCTATGTGTTTCTTGTGCAAACAAGTTCTCATCACAAAGCTTTGTGTATAGAGAAAATATTTCTCTAACACCTTTTTCAAATCTTCCATCTTGGTTGCTAAGTCAACTTGTCTTAGTGCAATGGTACTAGAAATATTTTCATCAACCTTTGTTAAAAATATCTTCTTAGACCATTCTAAAAGTTTGGTGTTAATGTCTAGGTCTACATCACTGATCTTGTCAACCATATTCAATAGTTGCTAAAGAATAGGTTTATCTACATTGGGTTCTAGGAGGTTGAATACATCAAGAAATAGGTCTTTGATGTCATATAGAACTTTTCTTTTCTTGTGCTCCCTTCTGAGTAACTCTTGATTGTTTTTCCTTGCTAGAGCTTCTTGCAATATGCTCATCTATTCTATGGTGATTGTTGCTAGATCAAAATTTGGAATTTCAATCATCTCATCTAAGTTGACATCTCCATAAGATGTACCTTCTCCAACCTTAGATGTATTAGGACTAGGCCTTGATGACTACAATGGTGTAGCATCTACACTTGGCCTTTGAAGAGTTTAACTAGGAATAGGAGATGCAAAACTTGGTTGAGTAACCAATGTCTAGATTGTTATCTATTCCTTTGGTTTCATAGTCAAAACTGACTCTTCATTCCTATCCTTAACCTTATCTATGTTTTCTTCACCTTGAATTTGTGAGTTGGTGCAGGATTGCCTTCCTAGCCTATTTGGACTTGTGTCTCATCCTTCTCAACTATTAAAACTACTTACAATGAAGCATTTGGCACTAATGTACTAAAATTTGATGCCATTGTGTCCTTTATTTGGTATACCACAATGGGCATTGGAACATGAGTATTAGTGGTGACACCCAGTTGTGCTTCTAGACCTCTTGTCTTTGTAGATGAAAGGGGCATACTAGATGTGTCAATGTTCTATTTCTCCCCTATTAATTCCTTGTCAATTTCATCTATACTAATTAATATAGGATTAGGGAAATGCTTAGAAGCTAAAATTGAATCCTCTAGAATCCTCTTCAAACAATCCTCTGTCAAATGATTAATGTTCTGCATAGTGTTATCAAAAACATCCTTTATCTTGATAGTTACTTTTTGACTTTCTTGTTCCACATGAGGGGGGTTGGCACTCATCATATGTACCTCAGGTAAATTCTAATCTTCTTGTTTCTCTTCTTCAATTGTTGCCTTTGCATCTATTTCCTTTTCTATTCCTTCCTCATAACCATCTTTAATAGATCCATCCTTTGTAATATCAACTACCTTTTGGTCATCTTTTTCCTTACCTACCTCCTCATGTGCTTTCTCAATAGTTTTTCCTATTTACAACCCATAGATAACTTTCCATATTTGGGTGCTCTGTTTGACAACTTATTCAATGTTATTCTACAAAATGTTGAAAGCTCTATATTTGGGAGAAAATCTCCCCTTTTATTTACTAATGGCATTAGTCATAGATAAATTATCCAATTCTGGTATTACTCTAGCAAGAGTAGCCTCCCTTATATTCCTTTTAGTACTTAAACTTGTTAGAAACAATAGTCCACCAAGATGGGGGCGGGGGGGGGTGGGAGGGGAGGTGAATCAATTATCAAATAATTAAGACATTTATCTTCATTAAACAAACTTAACCATTCAACTAAAGTAAATAACAACCATAAAAAGATGCGCATAAACAATTACACCAGATTTGTTGACTAGGGAAACCCTTGATCGGAGGGAAAACCCTAGTGGGAATAATGCCCACAAGATGATGTACTAATAATATAAATATTCCTTGTTAGAGGATGGACCCTATTAGGATTCTATTACAATATTTAGTACATATGAGTCCCTACTAGGAGACTTTAAATCCCTATTAGGAGTTGTGCCAACCTTGTTAGGAGCTATAGTACAAAGTATGCAAGATGAGCCTACTGCCCAAACATGCAATTTCAACTATAAGAAGAGCTCACTACTCAAACAAGTAATTTACTATTATGGTCCTATTTTCTTTTTTCTATCAACCAAACCAATCACTATTAGACCTTGACTAGGTCACAAACCTTGGATCCAAATATTAAACCTTAGATCACTTAGCAAAACCTTGCCAATGAAGTTTCCTTCACTTCCACTCTGCTCTGCTCAACTTTACATTTTTTTGTTACTACTACTTATAATTACTTTGCATCTATACATTTTCATTCTATATCATACTTCATGATAAAGGACCACATTAGGAACATGCTACACTTAGAGATAACATTAATCTTCTGCCTTGGAACTCGAATATCTTTCCATACATGTAAAATTATGACAAGAAAAACTTATCCACATTATCACCAACATGTCTTCTCCATTTCCTCAACCTCAATTCTTAGAATAACAACTCTAATAAGAGATATAACAAGTTTACTAGTACATACTTCTGTAAACTCTGTCTCAGAATAGACATCACCAAAACTTACATAACTTCTTCTAGAGTTATCATTTCTTCATTTGATATTAACTACGTATACTAGATACTCAGAATTATCTCCAATAACCTTGGGTAGTTAGAATACTCAACTAACCATTTGTACCAACTTCATCTTTCTGATGTTCTTCTATCAGATACCATAGAAAATTGTTATGTTGAGATTAATGAAAAACTCAGTCATGAATGTAACATATCATCATAGTAACATATGTACAATACTCCCCCATAGGAATATATTTAGCATTCATGGTTCCAAAAATTTCTAAACAATATCCCCCTTTGGCATTGGTGGCAACATATCTAGTTCCAAGAATACCAACAAAATATTGTTCATCTTACTTCAATCATTCTCCCTAATTGATATACCTCAATGTGCTTTTTGTCAAACTGTCATTCCATGCTATACTTTTTCTAAACATATTGTACTCATGTTGAACTTCTCCCAAATTTCATGTTGTACATGCCATTTTCCATGTTGAATTTCTCCCCCATTGACATCAATGTCAAAGGTTTCAACAATAAACTTTATTGCATCGAACTCTGCAACAACTGATTCTTACTATCTCAAGTTTCCAAAGACACTATTCAAAACAACATTCAATAGGATTCCTAGGTGACTCTATCCATCATAGATACTCCCCATATAGGAAGCACTGGCATTTAGTCCAGACAACAACAATGCTTCATTCATTAGAGTGATGCACTCTTCCATCTCTACTCTGATATAGGAAGGGGCACAACCCCTAGAATACCTCACAAATACTCAAAAGTCTCTTTGGGAAGAGGTTTAGTGAATATATATGAAATCTTCTCTTTAGTGCTCACATACTCCAATCTAATTTCCTTTTATACAAATTTCTCTCTCAACATGTGATACTTAATAGAAATGTCCTTAGTCTTATGCAACACTAGATTCTTCGACATATTTACCATGCTTGTGTTGTCACAATGTATAACAATAGGTTCATTGATTTCTATCCTTATATCCTTCAGCATCTACTTCATCCAAACAACTTGATTACAATTATTTGTTGCTGCAACATACTCGGCTTCTTCTATACTTTGTGATGTATAATCCTGCTTCTTGCTCGGCCAAGAAACCAATCTTCCTCGAACAAAGATGGCTCCACCACTGGTGCTACTTTTTTCCCAATCTACATTAGTATAAGCACTTAGAGTAAAATCATTAGTTTTTTCATACCAAATCCGAACTTAGATGTTCCTTTTAGATATCTAAATATCCTTTTGATTACTACATAATGTACTTCTCTAGGATCAACTTGGTATCTTGCAACAATTCTAACTGCATTTGCTATATCCATCCTTGTGTGAGTCAGATATTGCAATTCTCCAATCATAGATCTATACTTCTTCTATTCAATAGTAGGTTCTCATCCTTCATAGATAGCTTGTGTCTAGTTACCATAGGTTTTCCCATGGGTTTGCATGTTTCCAAACCAAACCTTTTTAGTAAATCCCTTAAGTACTTAGTCTAATAAATAAAGATTCCTTCTTTATTTTGTACAATCTAAAGTCCTAGAAAATATTTTATTTCTCCTATTATAATCATCTCAAATTATTTCTTAATTTCTTCTGCAAACTTCTTACTTTCTTCATCATTTGCTCCAAATATGACATCATCAAAAAATATTACCAAAATCATCAAACCATCATTAGTTTCTTTCCAATATAGATTATTGTCTATCATACCTTTGCTATATCCAAGCTTTGTCAAATGCTTGTCCAACCTTGCATACTAGGTTTTGGGTGCTTGCATCAAGCCATACAATGCTTTCCTCAATATGCATACTATGTCCTTGTCATCTGTCAAAGGAAAACCTTTAGGCTGATTAATATACACTTCTTCTTCTTCAAGTTCTCCATTCAAAAATGCTAACTTGAAATCCATTTGATACACTTTGAATTTCTTTTTTGTTGTATAGGCAAAGAATAATCTTATTGCTTCTATTATAGCCACTAGAGCATAGGTCTCATCATAGTCTATTCCTTCTTTCTATGAGTAAACTTTACATACCAATCTTGCTTTGTTCCTTACAACTTTGCCTCTTTCATTCATCTTGTTCTTGAATACCCATTTAGTTCCTATCACATTCTTATCAACTAGTTTGGGGACTAATTCCCATGTCTCATTCTTTACTATCTAATCCAATTCCTCTTTCATAGCTTGTTTCCAATAATAATCTTTACATGATTCATCTACATTCTTGGGTTCAACTTGAGATATCAAACATAGTTCTTCATTGACTCTACTTCTTGTCATCACACCTTTATCTTTTCTTCTTATGATCTACTCAGATGGGTGATTCTTTATCTTATTCTTTCTCGAAGGAGGAGTTGCTATATCAACTCTTGGCTCTACTAAAAGTTTTGAGCTTTGTTCCTGCCTTGGCTCTTCTTCATTCTACAAATCATTGTTAATGTCAAGAAATGCTTCATTATTCCTTGGCTTAGTAAAAACATCATCATTTGAATTGTAACTCAACTATTCTCTCTTTTATCCTATATTTTTCATCAATTCTCACATTTGCACTTTCCATAACAGTCATAGTTCTCTGATTATAACATCTATAAGCCTTGTTTTTCAATGAATAACCAAGAAACATACCTTCATTACTTATAGCATGAAACTTACCAATATCAATATCTCTTTTGATATAATACTTACTTCCAAAATTTTGAAATACGTAACTATAGGTGAGTGACCAAACTACAATTCATAAGGGGTCTTGGTTGTGTTTTTCCTGACTTGCACTCTATTCATGGTGTAGACTATTGTATTCATAGCTTCTCTCCAAAATATCTTGAATACATCATTCTCAGCTAACATAGCTCTTGTTGCTTCTATAACTGACCTATTCCTTCTATCTGCAATGTCATTTTATTCAAGAGTCTTCAACTCAACTCTTTCTTTTTCTCTAGGATTGAATCTTTTCTCTTCAATCAGATTCCTATTCTACAAATCATTGCTAATGATAACTTTCACACTTTCATGGTTAGCCTTTGGATCAACAATAGTTACCAAAGCTATCTCTTCTAATACTTCATCTTTAATTGATTTAGGTTCATTATCACAATCAAAATCATTTAAGAATCTTCCCATACTTTCTTTAAATTCTTCATCTTCATCAAAAAGTGAACTCTTTCTAGTTTCCCTTACTCTCTTAGGGCATGTAGATGAAAAATGACCAAACTCATTACATGTCCAACAAGAAAAAATTCCCATACCTTGTGGTTCTCTTTTCATAAGTAGATCAATACCCTTTTTGATCTTCATGTCTTCTTTGGATCTGAATCTATCTTTACTTATGATTCTATCCAAAAAGTCAATGCTTAGTTTTGTACACAATTCTGGTCTCTTAACAAGAATCTCCATCTTCTAGGTGTCAACATTTCCTCCATCACACTCAAGACTATCTTTTTTGAAATAACTCACCACTAATCTCCCAAAGCTATTAAGCTTATCCGTCAAGGACTTAATGCTTTGATACCAACAAATAGTCCACCAAGATAACTTGTTGGGGGGGGAATCGATTATCCAAAAATTAAACCTGTTATCTACATTAAACAAACTTTACCATTTAACCAAAGTAAACAACCATATAAAGATGCACATAAAAAATTACACCATATTTTTTGAGTAGGGAAACCCCTGATTAGAGGGAAAACCCTGATTGGAATGATGCCCACAAGATTATGAACTAATATAAATATTCATTCTTAGAGGATGGACCCTGTTAGGAGACTATTACAACATTTAGTACATATGAGTCCCTATTAGAAGACTTTGAATCCTTTTTAGGAGATTCCAACCCTATTAGGAGTTGTAGTACAAAGTATGCAAGATGAGACCACTACCCAAACATGCAATCTCAATTACAAGAAGAGCTCACTTCTCAAACAAGTAATTTACTACTATATTCCTCTTTCCTTTGTTCTATCAACTAAACCAATCATTATTAGACCTTGTAGATTAGGTCACAAACCTCAAATCCAAATATCAAACCTTGAATCATTTAGCAAAACCTCAGCAATAAAGTTTCCTTCACTTTCACTCTACTCTACTCAACTTCACATTTTGCATTTACTGCTACTTATAATTACTTCACATCTATACATTTTCATTCTATGTCACACTTCATAATAAATGAAAATGTCCTTCTTTTATACTGACTCCATAAAAAAGTCCCCAAGTTGACTATTAGACCTTCTCAATTAATCATTATAGGACCACATTAGGAACATGATACACTTAGTGATAACATTAATATTTTTCCTTGCAACTTGAATATCTTTCCATACACGTAAGCTTATGATGAGAAAACTTAGCCACATCATCACCAACATGTCTTTTTTATATCCTCAACCTTGATTCTCAAAATAACAACTCTGCTAAGAGATATAACAAGTTTTCCAAAACATGCTTCTGCAAACTCTGACTTTGAACAAACATCACCAAAACTTACATAACATCTTCCAAACTTATCATGTTTCCATTTGACATTAACTACATATACTAGATACTCAAAAGTATCTCCCATAACCTTGGATAGTTAGAATACTCAACTAGGCATCCACAGAAACTTGATCTTTTTGTTGTTCTTCTATCAGATACCATAGAAAAATTCTATGTTGACATCAATGAAAAATCAGTCATGAATGTAATATATCATCATAGTAACATGTATACAATACTCCCCCATAGGAATATCATCAACATTCATGCTTCCAACAATCTCTCAACAAAATTGTACTGCCATCTTTTCTCAACTCTGTCATATAGATTTTTGGGTAGAGAGTTGGCAAGCTCAATAGGGGTATTCTTGAATGTGGTCATCATCTTGTATATAGATTCCTCAACCTTATTCATTTCTACCTTTCCTATTTTGTCAAACTCAACATGTGTGAACCTTGATAGATCTACATTATTCTTAATATTATTTCACAAGTTGTCTAAATTAGATGAGGGACTGTGGCTTACCACTTGGAATTGATTTTTTTTATTTGACTTGGTCCTCTCCTCATCTAATTCATCTATAGCTATATACTTCCTCCTCTTTGGTTGATCTTGCCAACTCTACTTTGTAGTAGCAGTTGACCTTTTTCCTTTGGGTTTGTCAGCTTCATGTGTTTTCTTTGTAGTAGCCCTTGTGCTAGCCTTGGTGACAGGTACTATTGGCTTTTGTTGTGTTGGCTTCACAATATTCTTCACTTTCTTTGTTGCTAGCTCCTTGGCTTTTCTTTTCTTCTTCTTTACAGGCTTAGGTGCTTCACTAGCTTCTTCTCCCTTGGCACCTTCATCGTGTTCCAATTCCTCTTCTTCATGGTCCTCTCCTTGACCTTGTGTTAGTACAAGAGGGGCTTGAGCTAGTTTCTCATCTTATCCATCCTCATCATCATCATCTTCTTCTTCTTCCTCTTCTCCCCCTTCACCAAAAATTTATTTAAGCCACTTCACAATTTTGTTCTTCTTTCTCACCACATAAGTTGTCTTCAAGTCTATTGTGATTCTAGATTTGGCTTCCTCATCATTTCCAAATGAGGTTGCACTCTTATCAACTTCCTTTATTAATAAATTTTTGATGGTTGTTGATGCCTCATCCATATTAATTTCATAAGGAAATGGCTTGAGCCATCTAACCCTAGGAACAGTTGCTTGAACATATGTAAACTCAACATCCACTAGAAAACAAACATCATCATAATATTCCTCTACTAGTGACACTGGTATCCTCAGTCTTTGTTTCATATAGTTCTTAAAGTATTCAAAATAACTTGTCATGACTAACTCAAAGTTGTCCCTAAGTTTCTCTATCAATTCTCCAATTTGAACTACAATAGACCTATTGGCCTTCCAAGAAACTTTACCAAATGAATTTAATGTGGTCTACACATAGAAGAATATGCAAACCAGTAATGAATTTAATTTGTATTGTGCACTCTTAGTCTTTCTTATGTCTCCCAAGTTCTCTGATAATTGTTGGATTTGTAACTCAAAAAGGTCATAAGAGTAATCCTTCTTCACTATCTTGTAGCCCAAATCCATAGCCATACAAGACACACTATTCTTGTGAGAAATAATTCTCACTAAAAATGTAATTAGGGTATCTAAAATTGTATCAATTTTCATTCCTCTTTTTTTCCATATAGTCCTTATAAACTAGTAAATTTGGACCTATTTTTTGATACACATTAGAATTGTGACTCAAAAATGTCAAAAATTACTATCGCTAAACTAGAGTCAAAATCTTGATGCCCAAGATGGGTGTTGATGTATCAACAACAAAATCCATCAAAAATTATTTCCATCATTATCACATGGTAGTGTTAGACAACTAGTTCAAAACATCAAAATATCGATGACCACAAAAGATGGTTTGATGGGTATTGTATATCATCGATGGTAGGATTCATCAAACTATTGATGACCATGAGAGATGATTTTATGGGTCTGTCATACTCTCGATGGTAGGATGCATCAAAATAGCGATGACTTGTAGAGATGTTTCAATGGATTCCTTATATTGTCGATGGCAATAAGGATCAAAATATTGATGATAGTCAATGTTTTAAAAAAAATCTTATCCTTTGACACTAATCAAATTAATTGTCATTGACAGGCCATATCTTTGAATGAGAAACCAGAGTCATAGTTTTGTGCTCAAGGGCCAATTTTGTGATTTCATTTTCCAAGTCCAATAGTGGCGAGTTTTGAACACATTTTTTATGTAGCATGTCAGTCATCAATATATGTGAATAATGTACATGATGGCAATAAACAAGGTTGAATTAGAGAACTATGACAACATAAGTCCATTTATGTCAGAATATGAAGGACAACTTTGAATATGAGAGCACTTTTTAAAAAATGACAGTAGCAAGCATGACAAATAATCAAACTTTTTCATGACATACAGCACCATTGTGGCAAACCAAAAATAAAAAATATTATATATCATTTTCATTGGTTATGACAATAACTATAATAAAGTAATGATGCACACTTTTTGCATACTAACAAAGGTGTGTTATTGTCTTCACAACCTGTAGAATTCTTGACCTTTTTCTCTCAATATAGACATAACTTTTTCTATGAAAGACTTTAAGGAGCTTGGAGAGAACAAGGATCTTAGGGTTTATTTTTTATTTTTGGCAAAATAAGGATGATAATAAATTAAAACTTGGAAGAAACTCTTGGTATCAAGTAAATAAACTCTATGGTCTATGGTGCGTAATTCTCTCATACCCCTCCAATGTTGAAGTCATCTGTCATCCTATGATCTACATTCATTCACCTTCATTTGGCTTGTATAGATTCATAGCTCATACTTGTAGAGTTTCATAAGATATTGATAGTAACAAAGATAGTATAAGAAACCTAAAGCTAGTAAACTTAGAAGATTAATATAAATTTTGATAGTCAAATACTTTATCCTCCTTGGTGGACAAGTGTGGTACATAGTCTCTTGAGAGAGTAGCTCCATGTCTATATACAACTTATAGAGAAAGCAATGTGTTGTAATTTATAGTACTTATGTTAAGGCCATTTTAATGTGTTCATCTAGAACTTACTATTTCCACCCACTAAAATTAAGTACCATGTTCGAGACTTCAAAGTTTGAGCATCCCCATGATCTACAATCATGGCAATATTGCATGTGAGAGACAATAATGACATGATACAAAAATAAGTTGTAACTAAAATGCTTTTGACAAGTTTAGTTTCAACTTCACTTAGTTTAAATAATCCTTTCACATTCTCTACTTAACAAGGCCAACCATGTGAAGGTGGAAGCTCATTTGGCCTCTTCCCCCCACCCCCCAAAATCACTCTAAATTCCCCATTAACAACTAAGTAAATATTTCAGAATTATAGTTGAAATAAAATCAAGGGAGACCATGTTGGGCGCTCTTTCAGAGTTTGAATTAGCTAGATCCCGTGCAGGCGGGAAATTGGTCAGGGGAGATCTGGTTGGCGGTACTGACCCTGGGGGAATGACAGAGGATGCTGAGAAGTTTACAGAGTCAGAATCTTTGGTTGAGGTGGACAATGAAAAGCCTTCAGGAAAAACTAAACTTTTGTGTGGGGTATGTGTCCCACCTTTGGGATCTCATTCTGCCTCTCATGTGTCAGGACAGGATATTGAGAAGGAAAAAGAAAACGTTGTCTCTTTCAACGAAAAGACTTTTGGAGGACAGAAGCAAGGGGCCTTGGAAGGAAAATCGTAGTCATCCCTATTTGGCAAGAAACCAACTGGAAAGTCTCTCTTTTCGCCGGTGACTGCGAAGACCTGCTGGGAGAAAGGTGAGTTTCAAGTCTTTATCCTAGATCATTTAGTTTATTTTTTCATGTCTTCCATGGATTTCACTCTAGTGGGAAAATTTTTAGGCACTAGACTTGATATTGAAACTCTTAGAAAGATGGTGAAAAGAAAATGGGTTATTAAAGGAGAGGTAGATGTTGCCCCCATGCTGAATGGCTTCGTTTCATTTATCTTCAACTGTAAAGAAGATATGGATAGAGTTCTCTGTGGAGGACCGTGGTCTTTTGGCAAAAGTTCTCTTACCATTAAAAAATGGGAACCCAATATGGATCTTTCAGACTCATTCTTCTTAACCACTCCCATTTGGGCCAGACTCCCTAGACTCCCTCTTGAATTCTGGCATGAAGATATCTTTAAAGGTATTGCTAGTTCCTTTGGTGAACTAGTGGCTATGGATAATGCTACGACTTCTAGATCCAAACTTTAGTGTGCCAAACTTTTTGTTAAGGTGGAAGACCTGAATCACCTCCCAACTAAGGTGGATCTAATCTCCAAGTTGGGTAAAAGAACTCAAGAAATCTTGTTTGAAGATTTGCCTAATTCTTGCTATGCTTGTAAGAAGCAGGGGCATTTGGTTAAGAACTATCCCTCTAAAAGTTAAAAATAGGCTAGCAATGGGTTGGAAAGGAAAAAGAACAAGATTTAGCACAAGAAAGTTTGGAAACCCAAAGAAGGCCAATGCCAAGAATAAAAAAGCCATGAAAAACTCTAAACACAACAGGCTGAGGCAGAGAAAGAGCTTGCTTCTAAGGAAGACAACTCTAAGAAAGAAGGTCCCAGTTTACAATTTGAAACCAGTGTACCTGAAAAAGAATTGGAAAATCAAGAAAATATCTCTAAACAAATTGTTATTTACCAGAGGATAGATGAACAATGGGGAGATATTGATGACAAAACTATGCTTGAGGATGGTGAAATCTTGGCTGATATTGGAAATTTACCAGAGGAAGGAGTATTTCCTTCTTCTCAATCTACGGAGATTCAGATGCAAACCCAGATAGAAAATGACCCTTCTATGGTGGAACCTCCTCCCTTGGATGATGTGAAAGAAAATGGCTCAATTCATATACCTATCCAAAGGAAAAGGGTTGAAAAAAATAACAATACCAAGGGGGTAGAGACTAGAAGCAGCAAAATAGATCAACATAGCAAGGAAAAACCTCATGTTTCCAACACATTAAGGTAAAACTGGATGTTGGATCCTTGGGTAATCTTGGAAGAAGATCTATGAAGAAAACTAGAGAGTTAGAAAGTATGCAGAATATTGCTAATGGTAGGTAGGCAACTATTCTGGATTTTTCTCCTAAAAAATGGATATGAAGATCATAACCTAGAATATTAGGGGGTTGAGCAGTACTCATAAATTGGATATTGTTAGGAATTTTGTTAGAGAACAAAAGCTTGATTTTCTCCTACTTCAAGAGACTAAAATGAATAAAGAGAAAGCAAAATAGATTAAAGCTTTTAATAACTATTCTTTAAATGCTAGCAGTTCAGAAGGAGCATCAGGAGGAACTTTGATGTTATGGAAGAAGAACTATTTCTCTAGAACAATTTTGTTTGCTAGTAAACACCTTATGATAGCCAAAATTTCTAGTTTAGACCAGATAGAAGAGTGGTATCTTGTGAATATTTATGCTCCTAAATCAAAACTTTCAAGGAAAAAGGTATGGGATTTTATTTCTAACTTTAAAACCAAAAACTATTCTGACCAATGGATCATCATGGGAGATTTTAACGTCCCTCTTTATGACCACAAGAAAATGGGAGGCAATGCAACTCAGTTGGAAGGAAGATTGGATCTAAGGGAATTCATCAATAATGAGGGCTTAATGGACTTGGACCTCCATGGTATCCAATACATGTGGAGCAACAAGAGAATTGGTAATGAACGTATTTAGGCTAGGCTTGACCATGCTCTTATTTCTCCTAACTGGACTAAAGACTTCATTTGTAAACTGGAGGCTTGTCAGAAAATTGGTTCAAATCATTTCCCTCTTATATTCACTTCTGAAAAGATTAATCTCAAGAAGAATTTTCCTTTCAAAAATTTTCTTAATTCAAGAGTTGGAGATGCCCCTCAAAGGATCCTGATGCTCAATTTCTTTGGAAACTAACCCTCCCCCATCTCTAGTGGGGCATATGGGAAGAAAGAAATAAAAAGATATTCAAAAATAAAGATCTTCTAGGTTGGGTACTTGGTTAGAATATTATCAGAGCCTTCAAGGAGAATTTTTTGTCCCAAAGGGAGCCTACTTAGACCTTCCAACTTGATCACCCTTTAAGATCTCAAGGATCTAAGTTGAAAATTGATAACCCTAGATCGATTATAAAATGGCTTGTTCCTCCTAATGGATGGATCAAAGGAAATTTTGACGAAGCAGCCAAGGGTAACCTAGGAAGAGTAGGATGTGGAGGTGTTCTTAGAGATCATATGGGAAATATTATTGATGTTGTTGCTATCCCTATTGGTCACTCGAATAGTCATATTGCTGAAGCTACTATTGCCCTTTATACTACTATTTTAGTTGTTGATTTGGGGTACTCCAAATTATGGTTGGAAGGTGATTCTCTAAATATTATAAATATTCTTAATAATAAAAATACTACCTCTTGGTCTATAGAGGCAACGGTTATGAAAATCAAAACCCTATTTCAAAATTTTGAGAAGGTGGTCATTTCCCATACTTATAGAGAAGCCAACGGGGTTGCTGATTGGATTGCTAATCACACAGTACAAATGGGGCAAAAGATGAGGTGGCTTGATGACTTATAGAATCATGTAGATCTTAAAGCAATTATTAATTATGATGTTATTCATTCCAGAGTGGGAAAGATTTGCTCAGATTAGAAATTTAATGATTTGCAGGAGTGGCCTTATGATTTTCAGTTTAGTATTCCCAAGGAGGTACATTCATGTGAAGGCTATGTTCTCTCTACATGTATCCTCAAAAAGGCATCCTTGATATCGTATCACAAAAAATTGGTCTCACTTCTACCTCTCTGCTATTGATATCTGGGTGTCTCTAGTTTTTTGTTTGCTCTGCAATATGGGAGGTGAATCGAAGAAGCAGGAACCCAAAAAATGTGATGATTGGAAGGCTAGGCAAGACATTTGGAAGATTTTCCAGAAAGGGAAGGTGGTCAGCTACTTGGAGTGGTTGCATGGATTCAAACCCCATGTCACCACTGCCTTTTTCAAAAACTAGGTGGACGACAAAGTTACTCTACATGGTGTGTCCATTAAGTTGACTGAGGAATTCATTGCTGAAGTCACTAGTCTTCCCATGAAAGGTATCAAGTTTTCTAAGTAGACAAGTATTTCCAATGTGGCCTACAAAAAATTCTCGAAGGCAAAAGAAGAGGAGTTGCAATTGGAAAAGAATGGCAACTTCTTTGATGTGCTTGGTTATATTCATGAATATTTCATCCTTGATGGAAGAAATAAAAGGGTGCACAAATTTCACTTTGTCTTCCTTAACCATTTTAGGTACATGGACAAAATTTCCTTCCCTTTTTATTTGCAGTTTTCTTTGCTCCAAAGTTTGAATGCCCATAAAAAGAAATAGTCTTGACCCATATTACATGAAGGTCTAATTTTACTCATTGAGGGTTTTTGTAAAAATAAGTCCATTGCTTCGTCCTCATCCACTGGCAAGCATAAGAGTCCTAATCTTGTTAAAGAAAAAATGGATGAGAGTGTTAAAAAGAAAATAAAGGCTAAACTGAATCCCTCTAGTTCTCAAAGACAAATTGAGGAAGAGAAAATTGAGGTGGAGAGCACTGATGGCTCAGATAAGGATGCCCTTGAGGAAGAGGAGGGGACAGATGATGGGGAGTTTAGTTCTAACCTAGATGGTTACCCAGATTTGAAAGACAATAATGAGGATGGGAGAGAGGAAGATACTATGGAGTTGAATTCAGAACAGAGCAAGTCTGAAAATGAGGACACTCATATTGTGTCTGGGGGAGGTGATAAAGAGAAAGAAAATGATGATTTAGCCATTTTGAGTGAGGAGGAAAACATGGGGAAAGCTTCCACTCCTCTTAAGGAGACTGAGGGACATGATAAGGAGGGCCAGTGCCACCATATTCATGCGAAGCCTAGTGAGGTGGAACCATTAGATGGGGGGGTTCATATTGATAAAGATGGCCCTGTTCCACAAAACACTGCTGATGATGCAGGTGACTCCTTGGTGAGGGAAATCAAACTCTCCTTCCTTCACTCTGCTAAACAAAAAGTTGACTCCTTCCTTCAAGTCAATTCCTGGTTATATAATGAAATAATGGGGCTGAAGAAGAAAATGGATACCTTGCAACATAACCAGGGGGCTGACAAGGCTATTATTCAACAAATGGAGGTGCAAATGGGAGATATCCCAAAAAAACTCAAGGATTATGAGCAGAATCTTAGACTGCTCATCAGGGAAAGTGGAACAAAAATGGAGCAAGTTACCTCTAGCATCTGTGTAGCTGCAGTGACTTTGGGTAAAAGAGTTAATGAAGGAACCATATCTTCGGAGGGCCCAAGCAAGAGGACAAGATAGAGTTTGAGGAAAAAAGCTTTGATTGTTGTTGCTTCTTTGGCTGCTAACTCCATCCAAGACACAGCTAAGATTAGTAAGGAGGCTGTGAAGATGATTATGGAATTGTAATAGTTTCCTAGGTCTTCTTCTCTGGTCGGGTTCCTGTGCGGGTCTTGTTTGCTGGCTAGTTCTTCTGGTTCCTATGTTTGGTCCTATTTTTTGGATTTTAATTTTTAACTTGTACTGTCAGTTTCAAGTCCTTGTAAAACCTAGGTATTTTATCTAGACGTTTTTAGTGGTTTTAGGTCCCTATAAAACTTGATTTTGATGCTACTTTTCAGTAGGTTTTTGGGCTCTTTCCTATTGGATGGCTCATTTTTTCCTTTTTTGAGGTTGTGAAAGGGTTTTGAGGTCCCTTCAAAACCTATTTTTACCGTAATCTAAAACTAAGTAAATATTTAATTCATTCATTTTAGGAGTATATCATTGAATCATTATAATCACATAACATACATTAAAATGACATACAATTAATTACATTCATCAATAACTTATGAACACATCAATCATTATATTCACATAACATTTATTAACTATAGACATTCATCAATAATTCATGAATGTGTCAATCATTATAATCACATAACAATATTCAATATCATATTTTGTGCCCTTGGAAATTTGTGGTGTTTGTATTAATTGAGTATCTTACTTTGGATGGTTGCTTCACAAACATTTATGGTCACAATTTCATGTTAGTCAATCATTTTAGGCATGGAATTAGGATAAATCTGCCTTTTTATCTTAGATAATCCCTAGGTAATTCAATTCTGGCCTTTCAAAATGACCTGGATGGAGATCATATCTGCCATGAGGGGTTAATGGTTCTCATCATGAACCTTCTGAAGTCAAAAAAGGTGGATAGGCCCAGGGAGAGTAAGAAAGTGATTGATTATGAGATGGAGGGCAGTTATTTAGAGGAGAACTTAGATAAGGACATTGAGGATAAAGGGGATGAGGTGGATGTAAAGTAGAGCATGAAAGGGGATTTTGGTAGTAGTTCCAAGAAGAAAAAGAAAGGAAAGGGAAGTGAGTTGGATCAAGATGGTGACTACAAGGAGGAAATGAGAAAGGGTTCTCACAAGAGAGGAATTGTAGAGAAGGGCTCGAGCAATAGGCATTTCAATATGGATAGGATCTCTATCCCCTCTAATGATGAACCTTTAATTCAAAGGATGGAAAGAAAAATAAAACTGGTGTCGACTCAGAATAAGGGTGATGACAATGTTCCAAACAAGCTGGATTTAGGCAAAAACAAACAAGGGGAGTAGGAACACCATTTTGACCATAATAGGGAGGAGGTTGAGAAGGGGTTCCTAAAGGGAATTGTGCATAACCCAGGGTCAATTTTGAAGGAGGTTGGGTCCCTTTAACAACAAATGTAGGTGATTTCAAATAATTTTGAGCAGGTCAATAGGATGGCAAGGGGGGAGTGTATGCTGGGCCAACATATTGATAGGCTTTCTGAAGTCATTGGCAATATTGAAGAGGTTAAAAATCTAATGAAAATGGTACCTCCCATTTTAATCAAACATAGGAACTTGGATAGGTTAATAAAGAAATCCAAAAAAGGATGGAGAGCCTAGATGCTAAAGTAATATGGAAAAAATGATTAAGAATTTGGCTGACAAAAATTGTAGCATCCTAAAGACTATGGCTGATAACTTCAATACATTGTTGAACAAGATGGATCAGGCTAAAGGACTTGACTACTCTATTGTGAATGAGGACCAAGAGCTGAGAAAGCATGCAAGGGCCAACTCCAAGAAGAATGTAGGAGGGGAAGTTAAAAAGTTGGATGAAATGAAAGCTGCTGCAAAAAATATGAACATTATAACAGACCAAGCTGTGGACCTATTGAAAACATTCTAGCTATTTGAGTGATGTCCTTTTGCTTTCTTTTTGCTATCTTTTTATGCATAGTTGTACTTGGTCTCATGTTAATATGTTTATTTGTTCACTGAGGCCTTTTACTTTTTTGAACTCTTTAGTTAGTTCTACTTTGATACTTTGTTAAAGGTTTTGGGTCCTTTAAAACCTTTTTTTATGTAATCAAAACAATATTCAATAACATGACATGAAATTCATCAACATTCATAAAAATCTATCAACATTCATCATCAATAAGAAACATTCATAAAAATCCATTAATAAGCAACATTCATAAAAATCCATCAACACATTCATCATCAAACAAGATTTTTAACATTCATTTCTTCTTTTATTTTTTGTTTTTTTAAAGATAAAGGGTAATAGGCATATGCTGACTATCTTTGGCATCCTATGGCTCTTGTGGTTTTGATCTTATGACATGAGGCTTCCTCTTCTTTCATCAAGGACAAGGCCGATGTGCCCTTGCAATAAGAAATAAATGGGTTTAATTCTAAACTTATTTTTAATGTTATAATTATTTCATTAATCTAAAGAACATAATAGGGATTTTTCTTTACCTAATAGTGCCACATCATCTACTATCACATTTTCTTCAGCCCCAACCTCAACATGCTCAAAACTAACATCGTGCTCTACATACTCAAAAATTATCACATAAAGGTTACACCAATTGCAATTTAAGATATTAAATTTTATTCATAATTCCATGATTAATTTTCAATAGAAATTGAATACTTACCTATATCATTGTGATGCACATTGAGATCTTCATTATGTGTAGGATCCATGCCTTCATCATCATGAGTAAGATCTATGTCAAGAGTAATAGGCTACAGTGAAATCTCATATGTGCATTGTTATCATTGTTCAAAATTAACATCAAATAGATTGTTTTTCATGAAGTTCTCAATTACTATTATTATTCATTTGGCCTATTTACCTATGTGTCAACCACTACACCAAAATCTTCTACACCTATTTGGCTATTGGAATCTGTGTGGTGGCAGGAAACCACTGTTTTATAGCCTTTCTTGAAGCCAATTTGTTTGTCCTCCTCTATGGGCACTAGATTAAATTCAATGTCCTAAATTTTTTGCATAATATTGTCAATAATTAATGTATTTCTTATTTGAAATTTGATATTAAAAATTTGATATGAATTTTAATTTACCATTACTTACAAGGCATGTGTGAATTTTCATATATACACCAAAGCCAAGATTGTGTTGACCAACCTTCTCTTTCCTGGTTTGTGTCACCTTCAATGTTTCCTATAGCCTATATATAAATTTTGAAATATGTTAGAAATATGTTAGATTATATAAATCTACAAATGAATTAAACATGTAAATTGTAAAAATAAAAAGTAATGACTCAACTGTCCTCTCTTAGTATGAAATCATCATGATATTATTCTATGCCTTAATGATTGGCTATGATACATGATCTTTCTCTACTATGTTATATTTTAGTACTGCTATGAAACTTTAGCATTTTTTCACTTTTCTCAATGAATATATTCCTTTTTCCTTCACTCTATACCTTTGACTACTATAGTGCTCCTCAAACATGCTTACAAGTCATGTGAAAGGCCATAAAAAGTGATCAACAACCTCCTTGGGATGTTGGAGAAGTTCTAGGATAGGCATTTTGACATATTACAAGGCTATACTCTCCTCCTTCCCTATATCTTCATCAAAATTTAAGGGTTTTTGTAACCACAATATTTTCTAACTCCAAATGTCTCCAAGTCCTTGTATTTTCATATGTTCATCATGGGACTTCTTTTAGGACAATGTACTAACCTTCTTATAAATAACATGTAATAACAAAAGGATTCTAATAGTATGTAAATTTAGAATGAAGAATACATTGATTGTATGATTCTCACTGTATGGGGATTAGGGAAGGTGTTAATTGTTTCTTGGTTATCTTGATAGTTATCTTATGGATTTGAATCATAACCATTGCTCCTTATGATGAGATGACCATGAATCAACATGTTAACTATTCTTGAAAGCAAAAATAATGAATCAACATTCCTAAAAAAAAATGTGCCAAAGGCCTAGTTATGGTGTGCATGTGTGTTTGAAGGCTGGTATGCATTCATGAGATGTTGAATATTCTCTTGGAAGGATGGAATAGATGAGAGACCGAGTTTTATGAGACACATACCTTTTTTTTTTACGTGGTGGGTTAATTCATTTATCCCTTAGTCTCTTCTCTTTTGCATCTTCAATTATTTCATTCCACTCTAGCCGTGGCACCATAGGAGGACGTTTGTACTTTGGGTTGAGCTTTAGAGCCCTTCTGTAGTAGTCTCTCATAGTCTTTAGATTTTTGTAGGCTTTTTTTAGAAGTTATGATTTGTTCAAAATATTTTGACCAAATAAATGGTTTTTATGAGATGATCTTTTAATTCAAGGGCTTTCTCAATCTAGCTTTTAACAAAAAAACAAAAATTGCTATAAAAAAATTAGTTCAAGCTATGTATGTTGAATATATTAAAACAAATGGATGAATGAAAAAAATGTAGCAACCAATTATATCAAGCTATGTACCTTTTACGTAATGTGGGCCCAAATATCTTCAATGATAAATCATAAAAAGATTGGTAAAAAAGATCATTTCCTGCAAAATCACTACATCATTATTTGAAAATGAGTTATGAATAAGTAAACTAAAATTACACTCTAAATAATTAAAATTTTAAAGTACCTAGAAGCTTAGGAAATTTTAAGGTAATCATATCTTTCTTGGCCATCAACAATGATGCATCCAAAGATCCAATACAAGTAACACAGGCTACTCCAAGAAGGGCTGGTAAATTATCATTAATATTGGTATCAGTTCTATCATCACCATGAGAAGGTGTACCTATCCGTACACAAAGTTGATCAATGTCCTAATATACTCAAATGAACAAGAAAGTGCAAATATTATCACATTTATCACATAACAAAATGTAGTAAAACAACAATTTACTAGCTCTAGTTGCAACAGGTGTGGATCTTTGCCTACTCCTTGTTGTTGATCCTATAGTTGGTAATCTTGGAGTATTGGCTAGCCTCATAGAAGTAGGCATATGGAAATCATCAGCACCTAAAAAATAATCATATATATACAATGTATTTGTGATGTCCCCTATCGAGAGAAACTCTCCACCCATGAGTCATTCCAAATAAATATTATCAAGTCGATGGTAAGCATTATACCACTATAAGTGGAACTAGTCCTATAGCAATATATTAGGAGTAGTAGATCATCATATCATAATAAGCAATATTTGAAAGATAATTGCATATGTTTAAGGATCAAAATTAGACATAGCAATAATATCATTGAGAACATTTGCAAGTTTTCATCAACAGATGAAGAATAGAAAATACATCACTATGAGTGATAGTAATTATAGTGAGAGTAGGAATAGATTTAACTTACTTATATTACTAACTTTTATGTACAACACAGATATTTGAATCATGCCATCACAAGCTCATGGACATGGAATTGGTCAAGAGGATATACATTTAAGACTATATCATCATAAAGGTTCATAAATTATAATTCGAAAAGATATATGAGTTTTCCATGTATAGCTAAGATAACATATTAGGAATGAGTGTCAATTATAGAGTATGGATAATGAATTGTATCAATCTTATGTATCAAAGAATGAATACAAGTGGTTAAGTAAAGGAGAAGAGTGAACATAACAATAGTAATATAAAACTATCAATAATAATCATGAAGAAAATAATGTCCCTTCTAATGATTGAGAATTGAAATCACATACCTGTAGGACATACACTGGTACCCTCGTCAAGTGGAAGAACTCAATGTGGTCTAAAAAAATCTTGTAACAAAACATATATATGGTGGTTCATGATCCATAAATTAGTATAAAACATAATGCTTTATTGAACTATTGTCCTAGCAAAAGCTCATTGTTTCTTACTTCAAGACAGCATGCTCTATGACAGAATTCATTTCTTGTGGCTTCTTTCTCTTTGTTGGATGTGGATCCATCACAAGCCTAAGAATTTCTAGATTGACATTCTTCAGGGTCTTTATACATAGGCTAATAGGATCACTACTATATGAATTGTCATCATTACATAATATAGTGGTTGACATATCAATAAGTAATTGTTGTTGTGTAATATGTTCCTTTTCCTTTCCCTATGAATCAAATTGTGACAAAAAATATTAGTAAAATAATCAAAACAAATCCAAAACCTTCACAAAAGTAACATAATAATCTGACATTTTGTAAAATTAAAATTGCATTAATTTTTATAAAGAAGGTTTACTTGTGCTAGAGAAGGGGTGGGAGAAACATCCCTACCTCTATCATCTGAAGGATCAGTCATGTCACCCTAAGACAAAGAATATATATAAAAACATCATCATAATCAAAAGAATAGTCCACTTAGCAAAAAAAACTTATTATTAAAATGGTATATTGTATATTAGAGTTCCAATTGGAAGTAATTAGTTTAAATTTTACATATAATGTACTTAAAATTCCCATGATAGTAACTTTCTTTGTATCTATGCAATTCAAATTGTAATCTATTAGCAACTCTTCCCCTAAACTTATTGATTTTATCGCACATACAAAAATATGATTTCTCTCACGTGCCTCGAAAATGTAATTGCATTTCTTATTAGTTGATCCATGATGTGTACTATTTGTAAAACCTAAAATGTTCCCTATTTCTTTTGGCCTTCCATCAATGTACATAGAAAATCTTTTACTTTGATCATTTTCTTTCCATTGTAGATAATTTTCTGACAATGCATACCTACACATACTTTTTTTTATTGAACTATCTACATCCAATTTTTGTAATTCTAACAAGGTCCTACATACTCCATCAATTCAATAGCCTTGTTATAACTAACCTTTATATCATCCATGGGAAATAGGCCCAAACCATGTAATGATGATGGAGCTATGGGATATATCCTCTTGTTAACACAAAAATCAATGTTAATTGGAGGTAATTCCTTAGGTACCCATTCTTTCTTAAGATGTGTGTACCTCAAGGGAACCTTGATGTTTCCCTTTGTCTCATCATCACAAGAACATGACCCCCCTTGAGCAAGGAAAAATTGCATGCATTTATTGAATTTTCTTCTAGTCTTTTGCCCTCTAGTTTGTCTCTCTTTCATAGACCTACCACATATCTCATTGTCCTCTTTTATTCCTACATTTCCCTCACTTAAGGAAGACAAGTCTGATAGGTACCTTATTTGGTGGTACTTAGAGCCCATCAAATGAGAGATATAGTTGAAGCAGTGAAATATTTTTCTATAAAATGAGGCTAGTATTGATGAAGGTTTCCTAAAGTTAATGTCGAAGGTAAAGAGAAAGTAAACATGTAATTAATTTATACCTCTTGATCCATGTCACTTTGTACAATCCTCATTAAAGGGGTATATTTTCCTACATATGTAAATCATTTTTCTTAACTTAGTTACAAATCACATGATACTTCTACTACAAATTGTGCATAGAACATAACATGAACAATATGCATACATTGCGAAAAACATAACATTGTATATTTTTTAATTGGTTACCTCTACAAAGAACTTATTATAAGTAATTAGCACCTAATACATTTCCATTGATCATGTCATTGATCATTTTTTTCATCCATCTCATCATCATGAACATCATCATCCAAATCATCAAAATGACCATCATCAACATCACGATCATCACTATGACCATCATTTTCATCATCATTATCATCATCACTATCACCATCACCACCACCATCATCATCATCTCCTTCTTCATCTTCACCATCATTCGCATCATCATCTCCTCCTTCATCTTTTCCATCATCATCATCTACTTCATCTTCCACTTATTTGGTATCTTCTTCTTCAATCACATTATACTTTACCATTCTTCCTCTTGGATCATGTCTAATGAAAAATATCTAACCCAGATTATGTGGAACACCAAAGTAAAACACTTGCTCACATTGGCTTGGAAGAATGTAGGGCTCATTTCCAACTAGCTCAAATGACCTTGTAATAATCATTATAAATCCATTATCATGTTTAATAATAGTTTTATTAGGATCATTTTGATTCAGTTAGCCTATACCATT
The DNA here is from genome assembly GCA_028749045.1 of Cupressus sempervirens. Lineage (NCBI taxonomy): Eukaryota > Viridiplantae > Streptophyta > Pinopsida > Cupressales > Cupressaceae > Cupressus > Cupressus sempervirens. Next base: position 443,138,395 of record CM053793.1, on the reverse strand, counting down.
TTACACTGAATAGAACTTGTTTGAAAGAATTATAGTCCCACTCAATTATATCATCCAAATGCCATAGTATCTATTTTCAGCTTGTTGACGATGCATTTTGTTTTTAGATGAAATATTGGTGACCTCAAACATTGTAGTTATCCCAAAATCACAAGTTCTCTTATTCTTGTCCACCTTTTTTATGAAAAATTTATGGTCATTGTAGTACATAGCTCTATGGTGCTTGACCTATTATTTTCCAAACATCTCAAAATTATGCATCCATTCTTGAGTTTATATTACTCAAATGGTTCATGATAGATTAACTTATATGTACCTTTCCACCTCTTAAACCATTTGCTAGATCAATTACCATTGGTGTAACATTGCGATCTCCATTACGATAAGCTTCTTTAACCAATGAAGCAACACCTTCCTCATGTTAATGAGTGACCATTTTTTTTAGATTGTTCAATCCATACCATCATCCAATCAAGATTGTTTGAAATTTACAAATGAAGTACATCCCACTCATGAGCAACTATATAAAATAAATAGACTAGTTAGAAAAAACTTATATTGATGATGGATAGCAATTAATTAACTACAATATCATCTAATAATTACCTCTCACTTTCCTCAATCTACCTTTCCTCATTAAGTACTCCCTTTCGAATCTGTTCATGGAGTTGGGATCCCAAATGCAATCTACATGGATCTTCAATGCAAACTTGGGAAGATATTCACTAATGTAAACCATGGTCTGGTAGACCATATATGCCTTGACTATGGAACCCTTAGGATGTACTCTCTGTCAAATTGAGCCCTTCAAAAAATTTAAGTACTTTCCAACCATCCACATTGACCTAGTTGGTATAGCTCCACACAATTTGATCTCCTCAACTAGATGTATGAGGTAGTGTTCTTGTGCATTGAAAAATGTTGAAGGTAAACACTTTTGCATCTCACACAAAAGCTAAGGAATTTTTCTCTTCCATTTCTTTATGTCTTTTTTATCAATTTCTTTAGATGAAAACTACCTATAAGATATTCATCACACAAAAATATATTAATGAGACTAATAACACTTCTATACAACAAATTTAACAAATAACACATCTAACCTATTGTATTTCCCATGATCATATATAACGTGTTTGACACTCATGTTGTTGAAGTTGTGTGGGAGAGATAGAGGTAAAAATTACTATAGTAATAATAAAATGATCTTTTCAATATATTATAAATTAAAAAATAAAAAGTGCATGATGTTTTACAAATTTATTGTAAATAGAGAAGAACATGACTTACCTTGATGAAGATATGTCATTCATGCATTTTCAACCCTAACCCAAAATCACCTTTCTTTGATATGAGACTGCTTATGTTGGCAAAAAATCTTGTGGGAAATTTACTTTTTTTATGGCTTCATATATGGCATTAGTTTTTTAATGCATTAATAACCAAGGAATGGTGCTCGTATTAATCCAACTTTCATTTCTATTTGATTCAACAAAAAACTTCAATACACGATTGGATTCATCAATGTCATTGCAAATTTTGACCAATTTTTCTTTGTCACCTCTTCCATCCAATATTTTCCATATTGTCTTTGTTACATTCTTTCCAATATGCATAGCATCAAACAAATGCAAGATTGGGAGATTCTTGTAGTAAGGCAACCTACTAAATCATCTAACATATCTTTTAAGTCCTTTTGGAAGCTTCTCATCAATGCCTTGATGACCTTCATGAACATCAATTATATAATTAGTAAACAAAAGACCATATCCAAATTTAAATTTCATACAAAAACCTACATCAAATGGAATGACATTACCTCAATAATTCATTCTATTGTATTCCAAATTTCACATGTGAGGTGTCATTCTTTGTGGCTTTGATGTTGTCTCCTCTTTCCCATTGAAACTACATTTTTTTAGAAATTTGATACTTATGATTTTTGTGGAGAAAGTGTTTATGCTCACTGAACACCTATTTCCCTAAACTTTTTGAATAGCAAGATTTCATCTTTGGACGACAAATTGGACATGAAAATTTTTTCTTTGTCAAAAGACCTACAAGATCATGTATAATTGGATGACATGTGTACTATAAGATTCGTATTTACAATTACCACACACCCAACTTAAACATACAATACAAATTATGTGTTAATAGTTTTACATACCACAAAAATGTGTTAGTACAGGGGCATCATGAATAGTCCATACAAGCATTGCACAAAATTAAAGTTTCCTTTTACCAATTGGTCTATCATACATAGTGACCCTATTCCATAACTCCAAAAATTCATCAATCAAGGGCTCAATATATACATTCATATATTTTACTTGGTACTTACCTAGTTGAATGAACATTAAAAAAAAAAATATTATAGCCCTTTCAATACTATGTTTTAGAATTAATTTAGATTACAACTAAATAGAAAAATACCTAGTACAATCATTGCCAAAATTATGTGCTCTCTCTTTATGGACATCCAAGGAGGAATGATATTGTTAATAACAAAAATAGGCTAGACCGAGTAAACAGATCTCATCTCTCTAAATGGATTGACAACATCTGTTGCCAATGAAAGCTTCATATTAAGAGGTTCTTATTTAAATACTGGCCACCTATCTTCTATGTCCTTAAATATAGAACCATCTATAGGTATTCACATAATTTCATCTTGACTTCTATTGAGTGCATAGTAATCCATAAATTGTACCAAGCTAGTACACCTAAATAATCATTGCAGACGTGGAATAATGGGAATGTACTAAAGAACTTTGTGAAGCACCTTTTTCATTATTTTATCTGATTGATATCTACTAATATAAAAATCAAGGAATTCTGTTGCAAATTCATGTTGTTTATGATATATAATATGAGCATTGGGACATGCATGTATTGTTTGATACTCCATTCCAATATATTTCATAATGGTCAATAATTCTTGGTAAGAGCAAGGTAGAATGTTTGATGGTGGTAAAAAACACTCACCTATCAACCTATGGAAAAATATTGATATTAATATAAAGAACATTAATGGTACACTAACATAGAAGATGACAAAATGACATTATACCTTAGCATACATGAAATAGCTACATTGGATATACCATTTATAACCTTGAAGGTTACTAGAAATAATACAATGGAGAGAAGTGTTGTTTGGGAGACTTGGTACAAGGGCTCGTATGCCTTTTCAATTATAGGTATATCAAGGTTCTCTTCATCATCATCATTAGATGCATGACTTTCATCATCTTCATTAGTTGTACCAGTAAAATCTTCTTCAATCCTGTTCTCTGGCACATTATCAGTTACACCAATAACAGCATCTTCACTTGTGTTTTTTTCCTTTCGATCATCTTCTTCCATGGGAGTATTACCTTCTACATAGATATTCACACCTCCATGTTCCACCAATTCAAAATCCACATTCACCAAAGGAAAAAAATCCTTTCCCCCTTCAATGTGATCATGTTGCCTACAATGTCTCTGAGTTGATGTGATTAGAATTCTTTGATTCTTTAAACCCTTTCATTTTCTACAAGGAAAATAACATTTTCCATCACCATTTATTTTGAATTGAGACCATAATCTAACAATTGTCCCCTTATATTGTTAGGCATGCACTTTATTCACAAGCAAATATTCAGGCTATAAAATTATAACAAATATAAACATACAAGCATTAGTATTATCTTGTATATAATTGATAATAATTAAATAATTAAATATTACTATCTCTTTAGTACAAATGGCATATAAACAAATCAAATGAATTATACAATATAAATATTGGCATTGATTTTGAATAATATACCATTAGCATTGATTCTAGACTTCATTCAACTTGGCATAGAAATCTTTTGAACTATTACATCCACAAGGTAAGGGAGAAAGTGCATACCGCATTGTAATGATCTATGCTACCTAACTATATTCAAGGCTACCTAACTATGTCTAAGGTGTCTATACACTGGAGGCATACTCCACCTACCAAGCTACCTACATACCTATATACATTAGATCAAGACCCTTGAACTACTCACTCTAATGAATATGTAGTTTTGGTTTCTAATTGTTTCGATGTAGTTGTATTCCTATAACCACTGGTGAGCTTTACTCACCTAATATAGCTCTTTTCCATCATACACCCACTAGAGAAAATTATGCAATTTTCTATAATTACAATCCTATAATACCCTAGTGCAACCTTTGTGTTGTAGTTTACAGTTAATGTAAGGTTAACCTATATACATCCTAACTCACTCCTTATATAGTTATGTTTAAAAGCTTGTGACAATAATCAATGGGTCTAAATAGACCAATCAAGTAAATACTAGCGAGGAATAGTTGAGTGTTCATTTTATTATACCTAATCTAATGACAGGTCTATAGGAATTTGTAATCAACCCAGCTAATCAGCAACTAGACTAATTGACCTATATACATCCTAATTCATTCCTTATATAGTTATGTTTAAAAGCTTATGTACATGCTACCTATTGAGTGAGTTTTATTGTTTACACACACACACACACACACATATGTATATATGGATATACATACATACATATACATCGATGGAAAGGGCATGAAAATGAAATCCTAGATCTTGGTGCAAGGGCCCTAGGTCCTAAATAAGGTGGTCAAACACTAGGTAGGATAGTATAGAAGGTAAATAAGCATCCAAGTTGACACAAGATAGTTTAGGCAATCTCAAACATGCATTTAAGAAAGTTATTTACATGTTGTAATAGGGTTATAGGCAAGTCAAAAGTTGGTCAAAAATTGGTGAAACATTGTAAGTTGAACAAAAATCTCCATTTTTATGTTTTTTTTTTTTTTTTTTTCATTCTATGGTATAGTTTTTAAAGCATGTGGAGTCTTTTATTTGAGGTTTTTGTAAAAGTTATAAAAATTACAATAAAAGTTGTCATGCAACTTTTTACAATTTTTCTTGTAATTTGCAGGTCTAACAGTTAGATCATTATTTTGATCAAACCTAGAAGGATAAATTTCTAAGGTTAAGATTTTTGACCTATAAATTGATTATCTTCAACCTAGTTTGAGGTTGGAATAGTACTGTACGGATTTGGAATGAAATAGCAATCCTTTTGGTGGAAAAATCATGCATAGTTAGATTAAATCTTTTTAAAATCTATTTGCAAAGTGATAATCAATGATTTTTTGAGGATTGATAAATTCAATAACTTGTTTTATTGAATAGGATAAAGTGGTTTTAGTTTTTGATTTTATCAAGCTTGTTGTTTACCCTATTCTACAATTAGGGTTTGAATGGAAATAACAAATATCTTTTAATTCCCATGGTGAAAACTCTTGATGGTTGGTGAGTAGAAGGGTATGAGGATGGGGAAGATATTCTTGGTTTGTGTTTTAAAAACTTCCACCTATTTGTACTATTCCTTCAACATATGAGTCTCAAGTTTCAACTGTCAAATTGTTGGACGTGCTGACAAACTGTGATTACATTGCAAAGATTAGATACGGACTACATAGAGATTTAATAAGAAAACCTCTATTTTTCCAAAATTTATGAAAAAATTTTTTATTATTTTCATTATTTTGGTTATCTTGAATGAAAAAATGACATTAACCTATGATATAATCTTCTACTTTCATTCTTTTATTGAAGGTTTATAGAAGTATTTTCATTCATATTTTGTTGACTTTCATAATACTCTCTAGTTTGTAGGCAGTTTTGATGACTCAATTATGAAATAGTCATTCCATGAATATAAGTTCATGATTCTCATGGAATGGCTTTTTTCCAATATTTATTATAGCAACTAACCATTCTACATGCATTTGTGAAGGAGGGAATGAAGTATTTTGGTGATCACCATAACTAATTTAAGGAATTTTACATTAAAATTGCTAGGTATGCTATAGAAGTAGCACATTGGCCTTAAGGGGTGGCTAATTTTATGTTTGATTGTATCTACATATTGTAAGGACAAGGTGTTCCATCCATCAGTCATTGAAGAAAGTGTCAAGAAAGTATAGATTGAGGAAGCCCTAGTTTTTAAGGGATTTGAAACACAAATTGGGGCTTTTGCACTTGCAGGGTCTATAAACTCAAATTGATTCATGGAGAATCTTGAAGTTTGGGGATAAGTTTCAATAATAGTTTCTTTGTAAATCCATCATCTATGAGGCCTAAATTTTTGATCAAGCATTAAAATAGAGACTATTTTCCAAAGTAACCCTATCTATCCTCTTTGGCATGTTGAAGAATTCAATAAAGGGTATCTTAAAAATTTATATATTTTCTTAGTGAATTGGATGTCTTAAAAGTTATTCATTTTAGAAGCTTGTTGGAGACCTAATTGGTAAGGCTACTAGGCCTATCTTGTGCATTTTCTAATTTATGACCATAGTGAGTTTTGGAAGGGAAGAACCAAGTGAATCACCTTATAGTTGATATTTTAAGACCATTCAAACCACCTTGGATCATAGTATAGGTCTTCAAAAATCATTAGGTGTTGGAGGCATTAAAGGTCATTTCATTACATTGAAACTTGTGGATATTTGCTTTTTCCTTACTCTTGTTGATTCAATCTTCATCTCACCATAACATATACATACATATATACATAGATACATATACACACACACACACACAACTGCATATGCAATTTTATCACCTCATTTAGCTAACTTTTCTTTCAAATGAAAATTTAGGAACTAAAACATTTAGGTACATTTTTAAAAAGCAACTAAATTTTTTAGTGGATAAAAATATGATATTTTTGTTCATATGGATAATAATATTAATCCTTGATCATTTTCTCACCCTTTTCAGAGGGTTGCATATAAGACATTTTACTAGTTTAGGATTCTTCATTTCAATCTTTGACATTTCAGACATTTCTAAGGTCTTGTATTCTAGGTTTATCATCTTTTCTCATTCAATGTTGTTATTTATTTGATCATTATGTTCTTGATTTGCATTTTTAATTCTTTATGTTTTCTAACATTCCGGTCTTTGCCAAAGTAATAGACTCATGGGAACCAGTGGCAAGAATAACATTACATGGCAACCAGTGAGAGTCTTGTGTAGAGAATATGTCTTTTTTTTATACCATGAAGGCATAGACCCATTTTATTATCATAGTCAAGGGAATTTTTTTGGTTCAGTAAATACTTAAAAATCTTAAATAGCTAGGTCTTTATAGAATCCAATTGAGAAATTAAGCAATATGAACAATGTTTGAATTGCCATAATCGATGGCCAAAGTAAAAATTACCTTGAATCATTAGCATGAAATTAAGAAATTTATAAACAAAAATTACCTAGAACCCTTACAATGAAAATGAAAAGTACCTTGAACCCTTATGTTGAAATTAAGCAAGTTTCAAATAGAAGAGGATGAGACCTTAACTAAAAACCAAGTTCCAAATAGAAGAGGATGTGGAGAATGAAATTTGATCCATCAACGTTACCTTGATGACACTGAAAATCTCTTGATTGGTCATGCCTGAAGCCTCCCACCTTCACTTTACGATGTGATGAAATGAAGTTTCACTTTTCTTTTTTTGTTTATATCCCTAACAACATTGAAAATTCAATGTAAAACTTAACTATCATCCAAATTTTGGCATTATCGATATCATTTTTTCTTTTAAATGAATTAGACAAGCCAAATTGGTCTCCCATCAAAAATTAATGTTGAAATTACCCCCAAATGTACTAGTGGTATAATTCTTAATTACTTTGTTTTTTATCACTTCATATGGTCTTGGGTCTATCTTGGGTAGGATACCCTATTACTCATTGAATGATCCTTTTAGTGATCTTAGAAGGGTCACTTTCTAACCATACTAAGTGATCATGTTTTGCTCAACATTATCTTAATCCATTCTCTTTTGAATACATTTGGAAAATCTAGGGCACGAGTTAACCCTTTTCTCTCTACAATCTTGTTTTCCTCCTTTATAACTCCATCATCAAATAGTTTTCCATAAAAATATTTGATTTCCATGTCTCCAATACTTCCAACCTTACAAGTGTAACAACATCTTACATCTTATATCATCAAAACTTGTGGTGGTATCATTGACAACACACTATTTGGATCTCCCTTACATGCAATCTCAGGAATAGCTCAAAAGATTGGTTGTTTAACCTCATTTCTTATCAATTGAAAATTTAAAAAATATTTTCCTTCCTTCCTAAAAATAGTAGAATAACTAGATGTCATATCAAATCACTAGGTTTTGTGATCATTTGGAAAGCATAACTTGGCGCATGATAAATACCTTATGAATTTGATGATTGGTGATAAGTAGAAGTTGAATCCAGTTCACAAACACTTGAATCTTTTGACTCAATTCACCTTACACTCTTTGTGCTCTCTTTGATCTTGAATGAATGCAAATGAGTCAAAATTTGACCATATAGCCCTTAAAACTCAACAATAAATGCTCAGTCCTTATGCAGTTGTAAGCTTAACTATCGTAGAAATTTCAAGTCATTCAACTTACACATGATTTATTTTACACTTGGAAATCACAACAAGCTTGGCCAATAATATTACCTTTAATAGCTTGACACCAACTAAAAATTTTCATGCTTGAAAACAACATGAAAATTAACAAAACTTATATTTCTTCCAGGTTCTAACCAATAGTTTACATCTTAATTCATGCATATATACTCTTTTAAAAACTTAGATTCTTAGAACTGATGTAAAATCTATCAATAAAATATTAGTCCCACATACCTTTTGATTGCTTAGTTGAGGGTGATGTGATCACCTATTCCATTGGATGAAGTAACCTCATCTGAACTTGATGTCCTTCAATCTTCCTTTTTCTTCTATGTGTTGTTCATCTAGCTTTGACATTCTCAACATCAATCTTCCCTTCTCCTTTGTTGAATTTGCTACTAGGTGCTTTTGACCTTGTCAGACAATTCCTTGTATTGTAATCCCAATTGTAGGGTTTTCCATTATTTTGTCCCTATGTCTACTTGTTTGATGTCCACTTGGCATTAGATCTGCATTTATATGCTTTATGTCCATACTTCTGACAATTGTGGCAATATCCTTCAAATCTTTGTGTTCTTGAATTCTTGTTCTTGCATTCATGTGCTTGATGTCCTTGCTTGTTGCACTTATTATAGTAACCCATGAACTTTTGCTTAGGGTTCTTATTTGCATTGTTGCTCCTATAAACATTTATTGTATGAACTAACTTTCCACAATTATGACAAGCAGGTTTGTATTTCTTACCTTTGGTACTTTTTTGTTCACTGCTTTTAGATGATTCTCCTTCCTCAATAGTGGTGTATCTTGATCTAGTGATATCATTGTTAGATCTAAGAGATCTCATCAATTTCTCAAAGTACTTGATGGCTTCATTAGGTCTCTTGAAACTTTTAGCAAATTCTTTTTCTCTTTTTAGATCATTTCTCATTTGTTCATTTTGTAACTTCAAGGTTGTGATCTCAATGTCCTTACCATTCAATTCATGATTGGAAATCATCACTTCATTCATTGTTTCCAATTGCATGCTAGAAATCCTATGTACCTCTGATGTCTTCCCTTCCAGTCTATTGATCAATATCCTTTTGTCATCTTCAATCATGACTTTTTCTTCCTCAGCTTTCATTTTATGCTCAATCATCTCACATAGCAATATTGATTGGACTTCTTATTCTATCTTAAGATTTCTAACCTCTTTAGTTAGGGCACCATTCTTTTCCATCAGATCTACAACTGAAGCATCAAATTCACTTGAGTTTCCATCTAAAAACAATTCAGTAGTGTTTTCATCTTGGTATTGTGTGTCATTCTCCTTAATAGTTATCTATTTCCTTCTCTTTAATGATCATCTCAAATCATCTCTTGCTTCATTTAGTTGATGTAGGGAAAGCTAGATTTCAATCTTTTGGTTCTCAATGACTTTTCCCAACTTGTAGACTTCCATCTTCAAGGTCTTTCCTCAAAGATGCAAAGCTTTTCTTTTTAGAGAATAAGGCTCTGACACCAATTGTTGGAAATACAATAGAGAAAGTAAAATATGAGAAGCAGGGAAGGGGTGAATCAGTCCTTCAAAACTTTATCCATTAAATCATTGATCACACATTCATCACACAATTTGTATATAAACTAAAATACCAAACTAAGCATTTTCATCCATAGCATGAAAAAAAATAAGCATTCAACACATATATGACACAAGATATTTCATTACCTAGAAACCCTCCAATGAGAAGGTAAAACTGGGGTGGGGATGACACCCACAAATCTTCACTACTATAGTTGTAAAGTGTATCCAATGAAGGTTATAATGCTTAATCATAAACTATGATCTACCTTGTGAAAGGTTTGCCCTGTTAAATGCTTACAAATATTGTTAGATATCACCCCATTAAATGATTTCAATGCCCTATTAGAAGTGTGTTTGGTTAAAGAACTTCAACTTACAATGAAGTAAGCACTCAATTAAGGAATTTATACAAAATTTTGCTAGAACTTGAAAGCTGTTAAGGCTACTCTATTAAGAGATTTTACTAATTCACCTATTAGAATGTCTTAGCCTTGATCCTTTTGTTAGCACTTCTTTGATAGACGATAGATCATCTCTTTCCTGATGTGTACTTGATTCTCTATGATCTAGTGCATCACTTATGTCCCCTTTGCTTTCCTTTGTTCTCTCCAACTAATTCTGCAATGTGTATCTCAATTCACAACTCCTTAGTCACCATGAATGCTTTGTCTAAACATGAAAACTTCTCTCTTTTCTCTCTAACTAATTAGGGTTTGCCTTCCTTAAGAATACCTAGGTGGCTTAGAGTTAGTTAAGAATCAATGATTGTGATTCACCCATTTTGCCACTTAGAACACCCCTCAATCTGATTGGTTACATGTACTATATAGAGATTCTCAATATTTATTTCTTCTTATCATCTAGAATTTCAAAACAATCCTTATGTCATCCCAAAAATGGTTTACATAGGAGTTTGTGCCATTACAAACAAGTATGTCCAAAATTGTTTACTCAGCACTTAAAGCCTCTAATGCTCAACATCCACTATATCTTCAATGCTATAACTTGTCTCCTAAATCACCTGGCATATACTAACTTTTTCATCACTAGAGTGACTCAGCACTAACTATTTTCTTGGCACATACTACATATTCTTCTCAGCTTGTATTATCTGGCAACTTATGCCCAACATACACTACTTACTCGGCATGCACTTTTACGAATATAACTAAGTGTGTAGTCACTCATATGTCAAAACCAATCTGAGCTTAACACATTTTTATCTTTTTCCATCATCATAATTTTAGGTTCATTTTTATACTTTTCCATTATCATAGTTTTAGGTTTATTTTTATCCTCTCATCATCATATTTTTAGATTTTTTTTTATCCTTTTCCATTATCATAATTTTTAGGTCCATTTTTATCATTTTCATCTATCATAGTTTTGAAGTTCATTTTACAATTGTCCATTTGTTTCATCATGATTATTGTAGGTTCATTTTTGTTGCCCATTTCCACTATCCTAATTTTATAATCATTTTCATTAGCATAAACTTTTAGTTGTCCATTTTTCATCATCATAGTTTTTAAGTTCATTTTAAAGATTTCCATTTGCATCAGCCTAAATTTTCAATTTTATTTTAATTCTCATTTTTACATGATGCATCACATAAAAAATATCACATCCTACATCATAGAGTGTGAGTAACATCATGCATCTCATAAAAAAACATCACATCCTACATCATAAAGCATTAGTAACATCATGCCTATCATACATCTCATATAGAAAGCATCAAATCTTGCATCACAAAGCATTAGTATAATCATCCATATCATATATCTCACAAATCCACCATCACATCCTGCATAACACATGTCAATCCATCTCATACATCTATCCACATGCATCCCATAAAAAATCAAAATAGTATAATAAAAATTACATAGGAACGGTACTCTGTACACACATATCCCACCCCATAGAATGCTTGTACATATATCCCACATCCTCAATAAATAAAAAATGCATCACCCATCACTAAAAGAATACAAAAATCGATCATAGTCCAATCCAGTGTCCATATAGTACAATTTTCCACACAAAAACATCTAGGTTTGTGGCTATAAAAATGCATCCAAAATACTATACATCATAACAAATGTAGCATATCATTGCTCCTCCTCATCCTCATCCATCACATCCTCATCATTAAACACATAAGGGTCTCTCTCTGCACCCTATGCCACTATTGGTGGTGGCTCTTCCCTATGCATTGAGACCCACCAGTCCTCTGTGAGCCCCTAGTGCTCCATCCACTCTTTCCCCCACCATACATGCATGTATGAGTGTCATCTATACTCGATCGTGTCAGTCACCTATGGTGCTCAATCTGATCCACTAGCACCGTTGCATGATACCTCCCTCTATAGAATCATGCTCTCTCCCAAAGAACCTCCACCTCCCCCCTTAGTCATCTCAACTCCTCCAACCCTCCACCCACTACCATTTGAACTCTCAAGGTCGCCACCTCCACCCTAAGCCATCCTAGCTCCTCCACCCCTACCCCCACCACCATCTATGCCCACATGGTCACCATCTCCACCACCAGTTATTCTCTCTGCTCTTCCACCATGTCTAATCTCCCTTGTAGCCTCTCCCTCTCCCCTTGCATAACCTCTAGTCTCCCCTCTAACTACCCTAATTCCATCTATAATGTCCCTAGCTAAATCTCTACTTAGTCTTCCTATCCCTAAGCCACATCACACTCATGAAAAAATTGATCCCACTCATCTTGGACTTGAACCCTCTCCTGCTATGTATCCTACAAACGTTGGATAATGGTGTTGTGTTCCTGCTGAAGTGACGCATACATCCCTACCAACCTAGCATCATCACCTCCACCTGTAGATGATCTAGCTCCTACTCCTCCCCCCAAACCTAGCCTCTCCCTGTGTGGTCTCACCTCCTCCTATCTACCATCTCCTATCTATGGTTGCAACCTCACCCCCTCCTATCTCCCCTCCTCCTCTACCTCCCTCTGCCTCTACCTCTGTGGAATCTCCCCTTGTACTAGAGCCTCAACCTATTGTCTCAATCCTCTAGCCTTGTATCTCTCTTGCCTCACTACTCTAATGATCTCTCCTACCACTACTACTACTCTTGTCACCTATGCCTAACCTACTAGCCTCAACTGCTAAAATGCATATTTGTACTCTTGCATAGAGCCATCATCTACCACCCCCCTAAACCAATCCCAATCCTAAGGTACTATGTCTCACCATGCCAGCAACAACCCCTCTCTCTATAAAGCTAGCACAAAAAGAGTCACAAACTCTCTCATAACCTTCTAATACTAGAAAAGCTCCCCTAGTGCAACCTATGGCCATCCTAACTATTATAGTACTTTATCTGATTGATACTACTTAGAAATATACTCCCATCACCCAAAAATGAAACAAGGTGAAATGGTATATGGTAGTTGTTTCCTCTCCTCGGCCCATGGAAAAAGACCCATATATGGCCTCCATATGACTGCATGTATCTCATCCAACTAGATTCGCTAGTATTCAACCACCTCTGTATGGTGATAGGTGAGAGGATCACCCCAACTATATACCATAGGCTCCTTTGGTTGCCTATCTTTCTGCTCGATCAGCCTAAAAATCACAATGTGCTCCCATACCCACACCTATAATAGAGTAGGGAAGCCCATGCTCCTCTCTTGGTGTCACCCTACACCCTGGTATACTATCTAATGAAGATCTTGATATAGCTCAACTAACATTAGTGAACCCCATGTAATAAGGACTCCATCATCAATGACCTACATAATCATCGATATCAATGCTAGAGTCACTCCTATACCACCTATATCTAGGGCAAATACCCCAACACTAACCCAAACACATATAAGTATATCCTTCACTCTACAACCACTCAATCCAAATGCTCATGTAATGCAAACTAGCCCCTCTAGATATGAAACTCAAATATGGGCCCCACCATTTTCTATATAGCCCTCTCTCCTATGATATCCCTGTTAGCCATCGCTGGTGTACCTTACATTGGTAGCCAAAAGATCTTATATACATCCTCTAGAGTCACTATCATCTCACCTATCAATAGATAAAATGTGTTAGTCTCACTGTGTCAACATTCACATAACATTATCACCATAGCCATATAGGCTCGTGTATGGGTTAATCTGGCTAGGTATCCTAGCCCAATGGTGTTGATCCTCTCCCAATCTGCTAGTGTAAATGGCTCCCCAATGCAAAGCACTATAGCATGTCAATCTCATGATACTAAGTCATTCATTAAAGATGTCATCAAGCAAAGTGACACTCATGTTAGTTCTTTATCCCTCTTACCAAACTATCTACCTATGTTTCATCACTCTCCCTTTTTCCACCCACTTAGTACCTTACTTTGTTTCTACATTCTTGCAAGTGGGTTTAAACTCTCATGAATAGATCACCATGGGAACATGTCTTCCCTAGGTACCCTCCTGATCCAACCTAATGCATTCCCACATTGACTCTATCTCTAACCCACCCTTATCTCAAGACTACATTCCCACTAACAAGAAATTTTTTCATAGTCAAGATCATTGTCCTATATAAAATTCTAACCAAAATCACATTCTCATGACACCTATAATCCAAAATTATGTTCTTGTGAAAATGGCTTCTGACCCCTTTTTAACCCCATCCCCTCAGCCTTTTTGCAGGGTCACAAACTCGCAGATCTTGAGAGCGATCCCACTAGACCCATGTTTGCAGGAACAGTCTTTCTAAAACTTGGAAATGCTATATAAAAAACTACAAAATTCAAAAAGAAAATTTTTTACCACCTATATCAATTAGTCAAGTGTCCACCATGCTAGTACTTGTCATAACACATTTTCTTGCTACTCTGGTTGTCCCTGTGCAGCCATCACGTCCTCCAAATTATAGATCTAAATTGTCATATCTTGTCATAGGTATGAGAGAAAATAGCCCTTTCTAGCCCTCCTAAACCCCCTTATAAGCCCCCTATGGTTCCCTATTTCCTTTGATGAACCCTCAAATGACCCCCATTTCCTCTAGCCCTATTATGTTTACAATGAAATTGTAATTTTAACACATTTTTCATCTTTCTATGTCCTCATGCTCACCCTAGCTTGCTGCACCTTTCCAAGAAGTCATCAAGCCTTGTTTTCTCTCCCCACCACCTTCTTGAGGGGGCATCACAGAGTCCATTCTCTCCTCTTCTACTTGAGATTGGGGCAGCCATGTTGCCTTAAAAATCTTCTTTGCGTCATCTATATTCAAACTTATTTAAATAGTATTGCCCCAATACTATGTCAAAGAGGGGCAAAATGTAGACACCTAAATCTAATTACACCACTAGGTTTTTATTTAGTCATTTTTTAGGACATTATTAATTAAATATTTTATATTTAATTAACTAATTATCATCCCCTAGTTAATTAACTAATTTAATTAATTATAGTATAATTAATAAAATTAAGTTATCAATTAAATCCCTATTCCTCTATTAAATTAAATAAATGAATAAATCTATTTAATTTAATCCCACATCCTCCTTTCATTAAATAAAACATTTAATAAATCATCCCAAATCCCTAAACCATCCCTAAACCCTATCATTAGCCAAATCCAACCCATTCGCCCATGTTAACCTTGCTTAGCCAGCTAATTAACCTACCTCATTAAGCCCTGACCCACTTGCCTCCTAATCCCATCTTAAGCCAAGCCCAATCCCGCTCCTAAACATGTGCACAACTTTAAACATGGGTTAAGACTTTCTAACCCAAACCAAATACAAAAGTCTCCCCTATCCTCTCACATTCCTATCCAAGAGCATTAATGGCTCTTACATGCCATAAATGCCTTTAAATGCCTTTTACATCCCTCTTCTACACTCCTCCTCCCTCATTACTCCCTTTGACCCTCCACTTTGACCATCCAATCCCCTTGTGACACTTATCACAAGGCTAGAGCTTTAATGAAGCCCAATCCATGTGCTATCACTTCATTACATCTTAGCCCTTCCTCACCCTTTCTTCATCCTCAAATCCTGACCCTCCATCTCACCACCCCTTAGCCTATAAATTGAGCCATTCCCCTCTCATTAATCATTCAACTTCCATGCAAACTTATAATGTCCCTTTGGAGAACAAACTACTGAACCACACCATTACCATGTAGGAATCCTCATTCACCCCATACACCATATTTCATCCATTGAAAGACTCTTACCCATTGAAGGCTTGAAGCACACTTGAGCACACATCTATCCATACTTAGACACGTTAAAGTTATCAAGGTTACATTCGAGGGGCTTACCATTCTTGATCTTCTTTCCTCCATAGTGTTCCCTTCATCTTATCATACATAGTGCTAATTTATTTAGTTTGTGAATGTTAGGTAATTCTTAATGTTCTTTAGACACTAGTTTAAGAGCTCTACACTTAGTAGCTAGAAGAACATATTCTAGGATTCAGCACATAAATCCCAAATTGGTCCTTCACATATATATCCTCCAAGTCCTCAAATTGTACACTCTTTCTATTGATCTTCTTCTACTTCTTCACATCCATCCTCAGTGTGCTATAGGTCTTCTTTCAATGCTAGTCTCTAACCCTCTCACAATCTTTCAACTCAACTTAGCTGCTTATACTCATATTCCTCCTACCAAGCTCTTCATTCTACAAAGGAATCAGGGAATGGTTCCTACCACCTTTCACAATTGAAAACACATTCTTGACACAATCAATCATAGCCCTATAATCATATTGCCAGATCTACCAAGCAACACATGACAACTATTCATGTCCACAATATCACCCAACACTTGATCCTTATATTACCCAATCTAAAAATCAACAAGGCATTGCTCCCTTACTTCCAAAGTATGATCACCTTGTAACCAACCAATCCTATAAGGATAAGGATGTCTTACTCTTCTCAAACCAAGTTTCTAAGCCACTCCTCAGCAACAAGGTTGTTAGTACTATCACCACCCACAATTACATTGCAGATTTTACCACTAGACTTACACCAAGTCTTGAACAAATTTTTCCTTCAACAAGATTTCATTCTCCTCTAACCAATCAGAACTCATCAAGCTAGTAAACTCTCTCTCCTTTCTTAGGTTGACTATCATGGTCTTCAACCTCATTCACAATAGTAGTTCTTCTGTCACCAGCTTTAGGACATTCATAAAATCTATGTCCTACTTCTCCAAATTTATAGCAAGTAACCTTAAACTCACCTCTACCTATCCTTCTCTTCTGATCAATAGGTTTTGGTTCATCTTCATCACTTAGTTTAGCTTTTGTTAAGTTATCCTGCTTCTCCTTTCCTCTATAATTACCTTGACTTTTCCTGTTCAACTTATCTTTTGCCTTTAGAGCATACTGATAAGCATCCTCAACTAAATCAATCTTCAACATTCTAACCTCATCTTGGATATTGAATCTCAAACCACTAAGGAACTGAGCTACCTTTGCCTTTGACAATTCTCTATGCCTAGACTAAATAGTTGACTTGTAGAACTCCTTGGTATAATCTTTCATAATCATATCTCTTTATTTTAAATTCTGCAACCTTTTGAACAACTCAAGTTCATAATCAATAGGAATAAACTTAGTCTTCAACTTAGTTATCATCAACTTCCATCTACTGATCTTCATTTCACCTTTATCCTCTTTGTCTCTCTGTAGTTCCTTCCACCAAAGAGTAGCATGTCCTTTCAACCTAGTTTGTGCCAACCTTACTTTGAGTGGATCTTCAATACCCTAAAGCTCAAAGTAGTCTTCCAATTCACCAATCCAATTAATCAGGTATTTAGGAGTCAAAGTACCTAAGAAATTAGAAACCTCCATGTTATGCTTCAACCTCAACTGAGATCCAAGTCTAGTAAACTAACCATCCCTAGTTCCAATAGGTCTCTCTACATGATTAGTTTTGTCCTCACTACTTGAGCCAATAGCTTCAAAGTCCTTAGCAACGTCTTCATATCCATATTTAGTACTTACATGCCTAGGTACACCACCTAAAGCTCTCACAATTTCAGCAATCATGTTACTCTTCATCAATGCAATTTCATATTTGGATTTTGCTTTAATCCTTTAAGATCTTTTCTTTTGTAGCATCACTAAGATCATCAATTTCCCTAAGGTATAATCTTCTTAGAGGCATCTTCCAAGATTTTTGCAAACACTCTACAAAAATCCACAAATCTAGAAGATCAATTACTTCCATAAGATCAACCTTCTCTTCTAGCCTTCAACCAACTCCTAGTGCAAACTACCTCAACTTCAGCACTCAGTCTACACACTTAAGAACAACTAAGCTCTGATACCACCTGATGTAGTGAGAATCCAAGGGTACCCCTACTAGAGGTAATTTGGATCCATACAAATACCCACATAGTGGAAACACAACAACAAGGTACACAATCTAATACCAAATGCAACTCTTTATTCATAAATAATTGTTTACATGCAATGTGCCCAGTTGTAAGGTCTTCAAAGTTTGGGCCAAATAAAATAGAAATAATTAGAAAAATAGTTAACAAGATCCCTCAAGATCCAACTCAATCTAAATCCTAGCTAGTCCAGATCCACACTCTAATAGAAAACCCCAAGAAAATCTCAACTTGTTCTTGCAAGCCCACCAAGAAATCTCCTAGTATGCCAAGCCTTAGCTACTAGCTATCCTCAAAAATTTCTCCTACACTTCATCCTCTTCTCCAAGTTGAATGAATATATCCCCTATCCTTAAGACTCCACAAAAAACCCCCTACGTATACCCAACTAAGCCACAAGTTAGCCTATCTCATTACAAATTAAAATAAACCCTTACATTAAATATTTGTATAAGCTACAAGTTGATTGCAACACAAATTAAATACCCATACACAAATTAAATTCCAAAAGTTAGCTCACTAACAACTCGAGCACCACAAGAACCAAGACCAAATTGAGTGTTAGAGAAAACCATGCAAAGTGTCAGCATTCTATTAGATATAGCTAAGTTCCTTCATTGATCAAGATGACTCAGGAAACAATACTATTGAGCTCTCACTATCTACCAAGTACCCCAAGCTTCATCAAATGTCTTCATTAACTAAGTCACTTGGTTAATATAGCAACCAAACCAACTTAGTGTTGACTGAGTCATCCTTCATTCTTTGACTAAGTCTTCCTACTCCAAGGTCAAACCACACCAACATGAAAGATTGCAAGCCAACAAAGGATGATCCTACATTAGACACACTAGGTTCAAAAATATGTTCTCAATGTAGACATCTAAATCTTATTACACCACTAGGTAATCTTATTTAGCCTGCACTTCATCCTCTTCTCCAATCTAGATGAATCTACTCCCTCTCCTTGAGACTCCACAAAACACCCCTACTTATACCAAACCAAGCCACAAGTTAGCCTAGCCCATTAAAAATTAAAATAAACCCTTACTTTAAATAAGCCACAAGTCAATTGCAACACAAATTAAATGTCAAAAGTTGGCTTGCTGAGAACTCGAGCACCAAAAAAACAAAGACCAAATTGAGTGTCAAAGAAAACCATGCTAAGTGTTAGCATTCTACTAGACATAACCAAGTTCCTTCACTAACTAAGCTTACTTGGGAAACACTACTACCAAGCTCCTAGTGAAAACTGAGCTCCCAATATATGCCAAGTGCCTCAAGCTTCACCAAACATCTAAATTAACTGGGTCACTAAGTCAACACAGCAACCAAACCAACTCAGTATCGACTGAGTCAACCTTCATAATTTGATTGAGTCCTCCAACTCTAAGGTTAAACCACACCATCATGCAAGATTTGAAGCCAACCAAGGATGTTCTTGCATTAGACCTAAAACTAAGTTTTGATCTGAGGGCTCACTAAGAGAGTTATTATTAAAAAAAGGGAGTGATTTGAAATGTCTAATAAGATTTTAAGAGGCACTATATTAGGGTGCTCAACTACTGGACCCCCTCCCTTAGGTAAACATGTTGATATAAAGGTAAATGTTGACACTAAAGGAAATCTTGGTATTGTCTATCAGTGAAAAATACTTAGTCACTCGCAAGGAAGAGTTGGTCAGTCAACACTAGGACCAAGTCATAATAAAGGTTGAGTTACAAAGAAAAGAAGTGTGAAATTTTAATTTGTGTCGAGTAGTGAATAGCCATTGAGAATTTAGTGGTTACCAAGCTATCTAAAAGGAAACACATCATAAAAACTAAGTGCTACATGTGTCAATAAATTCAAAGAGAAAATAGTTTAAGTTGAGCATAGTATATGCTGAGTATTAGTAGGAAGAACCAAGCATGACCAAGCATCAGGGGTTGTATGTGTTGAGTTATGCAATTTGAGTATACGAGTTTTGAATGGCACAAAATCTTACGTAAATTATTTTGTCAAGAATGAAACATGTTTTTTAGATCAAGGTGAAGATTAAAGAGGTAATTATGCATGTAATTTTTTAAAACTAATCCCTATGTAGTATGAAGAACCAATCAGAAAATTGGAAAGAATGAGGATTGTTGATTACGATGTTGAAACTTCTTAAGATGGTTGTTTAAGTAGAGTTTCAAGATAGAATAATTTTGTTGCGAGTTGAAGGAATGCATGTATGCAAAGCTAAAGGAAAATCAGTGAGTATCCTTTGTTGAAGGACTAAAGGAAATCAAGAAATGTAGTGAGGAGTTATTGCAAATTAGACATGGTGAGGTAATTAGATATCAGAAAGAGAATATTTATTATCAAAAATTAGTGCAAACCAAAGGATCAAAGTATTATTACATTCTAGTTAGTATATCAAGAAAATCTCTTAATAGAGTGTTCCTAATAGACCTATTGTGAATCTCTTAATTGAATACTCACTTAATTATGAAGTTTAAATTCTTTTGTAAAGGTAGACTTAATCTTATATGCTTTTAGCAAAGTAGACCCCTCACAAGGTATATCATCCAAAGTGATCAAAATTATAGCCCTAACAAGCACTTTGTTTCTATAGTGGTGAAGATTTTGGTGGTGGCATTCTCCCCATAGTTTTACCTTCACATTGGAGGGTTTCTATGTTACCAAATCTTATGTCATTATTTGTTTTTTTTTTTTTTTTTTTTCATGCTAGTAGATGTTAGATTTTTTATTACATGATATTGCATGCTTGATATTAACAAGGTGTGTGGTGAAATATGTTGAGTTAAAAGCTTTTGGAGATCTTGATTCACCACCCCCCCAACCTCTTAGCATATCACTTTCCCATTATAATTGCAACAATTGGTATCAAAGATTAGTTCTATAAGAAAAAAGTCTAACCACTTGAGAATCAAAGGTCTTGGAGATTGAAGCATGCAAATTTGGAAAGGTAGTTGAAAATTAGAAGCTTGATTTGTAGTTTGCATTAGAACAAGTTAAAGTTGCAAAGGAGAAATTGAGGAAATCCTTGAAAAGAAGGAAGGAGATGGAAATCCAAAAAAATGACACAAAATTCTAGGAAGAAATCATTGAAGACATGCAATGAAGGTAGATCTAGTAAATCTGATGTAGCAATAGAAGATCTATTAGAGAACAATAATTATTTGAATATAAAGTAAGGGAACTGAAGATAGAACATGAAATGCACTTAGTAAGACTATGTAAAGTCATGTAACAAAAGAGAAAAGATGAAGATGATAAGGTAATGGTTGATGAAGATAAGAGGCAAATGACTACAATACTTGATGAAAGGATCACTAAAGTAAAAAGGCTAAAACACAATCAATTTGACATGCTCAATCAGTTATTAAGTGTCAATCATGGAATTGCTAACAAGGTAGAAGAAATTGCAAACCTAAGATCAAAAAATGATCCATTGAAAATTGAATTAAAAGTTGAAAAATAAATTATTGAAAGAATGAGAAAATCTAGAGAGGCCATGAGAAAACTTGATGAACAGTTAAAAGTAAAAAGAAGACCTTATGATACTACTAGATTAGGTTATACCAAGTTCATATCATATGTCAAGCAAGGTGAGTCATCAAATCATGGAGAACAAAGGAATGGGAAACCAAAGAGTAAGAAGCCTACATGTTATCATTATGGAAAACTAGGTCATACAGAAAATGTTTGTAGGATGGAATTTTGGCAACTCCATTAGTGCTACTACTAGGAGGTAGGGGTGAAACAGCAAGGAGAAAAACTAGAAAGTCCAATCCTAAACCTAAATTTGATGGTTATTTATTTAATTGCAATAAGTATGGACACCAAGCATATGAGTGTAGATAAAATATCAATAAGACACCAATTAAATCTAGATTTGAGGGTTATTGCTATACATGTTAGAAGTATAGTCACAAGGCACAAGATTGCATATCTAACACAAAATGCAGTTGGACACCTAAAAGTCAAGGAAATGCAACTAGGAAAGGTAATCTAATAAATTGGGACTACAATACTTGGGTCACTTTTCAATTATGTGGAAGGAATGGGAATTTTGTTGTAAATTCTGCAAGAACACATTTCAAAGGAAGATATGGAAATTGGAAGAACTTCAATATGGTATGCTTTCACTATTACAAGGTTGGTCACCTAAGTAGAGACTATAGGAACTAAGCATCAAAATCCAATGATGAAGAGGATAATGGAAAAGGAAAAGTCAATGTTAAAGAAGTAAAAAGCCAAACGAATCAAACCTGGAAGAAGAAATCTAAAGGAAGTAGTAGTTCAAATGAAGCAATTTTGATTATCTAATCAATGGATCGGGTGATTCCAGCACCACAAACTAAAACAAAGAAGTAAGTATGGAACTGTATTTCAAATTTTCAAATTATACATCAATTCCTAACATTGAAAGTGTAAAATTTCAAATTAGCATAAGATTATATGCATAAGGACATATTTTTAGTATGAGGAAGAATTGTGAATATCAACACAATGAATGTTTGAGTATCAAGTTCCAAAGTCGATAATGGTTGAATGTCAGTATTGAAGGTTAAAATTGTTAAGTGGAAAACTAAATTATTTAATGACAACTAGTTCATGCTTTTGGTTGAATGAAATTGAAGTGTTATTTCCAAGTTTGTAGTAGTGGTTGAGATAGCTTGTATTGCACCCACTATAGGTACAAAAATTAATGAGGCCCTAAAATTTCTTTTTTGACCTATATAGTGAGTCTTGTCATTCATTTTGATCACTTTTCATCTAAACTTTCAAGAGTGAATTAAGCTTGACAAGTTTATGTGCACGGTTGAGCAATTCTAAGAAGATCTTAGTACATGTTGTTGGCATTGGAAGTAGATTTGTAAGCAGTTGTGTAGTAGTCAAGTATGGAAAAATTTTGTGATCAAACCCTAGTCAAGATTATGGCATCTAAATCATTAGTTGTAGAGAAGAATATGGAATCAAAGGCAACAAAGGTTAGTAATTTTGAATTGGTTAGAAATGAAGTGTGTAAACCACCAAAATTCAAGGAATATCTTGAGATTGTAGTGAAAGGAGATTCTTTGGGAGCCTATCCTTGATCTCATCGAGAATTATTTTGATTCATAATGTGCAATCATGTTATATGTGCAAGATTGGTGAGGTTGACAATTTTGAATTAAGAAGTGTTTATGAAAATCTATGTGTAGATGAGAGATTAAAAGATGAACATAAGTATATTTCTAAAAAAGGGCTCACACATGCCATGAACTTCCCAAAAAAAATTAAGATGGAGTGGATTAAGATTATACTAAGCTAAGTTCACGATATGAAGTTGTGGTTGGAAGGAGAGCCAATTGAGATAATGAGGTAGATTATTCAGCAACTCATTGGCTATTCTGTTGCAGATAAGTTGAAAACCATTAGATGGCAGAGAAAGGAAACTATTGTGACTAACACATTGGCAAAATGCAATAAGTGTGGAATGAAAAATTTAACCATTAAAGCTACAGAGATTGATTTTGTTGTTAGGGTTATTGCACATAAGTTTTATCAATCTAGCCAACTAGACAATGTTCCATGTCTGGTTGTGGAAGTTACATAGAAAATAGATAAGAAGGATCATAGTTATGATCTTGCTGACCTACAGCTAAAGTGATTGTCCGAGAATCTAGAGAGTATAAGGAAGGAAAAGAATAGTATGTATAAATTTGGTTCTCTACTTGTCTATATTTTCTTTTATGTTCAAAAAAAAATTTCTACCATTGAAAATGTAACCTAGAGAAAAAAAGAAACCACTCACACAACAAATAAATGATTTTATCAATCAATTGCATGAAAATTTTCAAAAATTCATGGATGGATATTTTGAGGAATTTGAGCAGAAGATGAAGAATGGGACAAGGATCCCTAAATATTTAGTGGATAATTATTATTATGACATTTGTTCCTACTTGATAGTATTCCTTTAGGGGAGTATCCTAAGCATTGGTAAGCATGTAGCATGATTGACATATTGCATTCATGATTGTGTTTGTCATTGATGACAACATAGTATAGTTTTTGTAAAGACTAGATGTCGTGCCTACCCCTAGTTTACTTTTCATATCATATTGTTGAATTCTTTTAGGCTAGCTTTATGGTTATGTTTGATTATTAGTGGTACGTGATTACCTATTGGTTGGATGTTGTTTCATACTGAACTGATTTATGTGATGAGCTACTTGGTACTTGATTATTTCATGTGTACATGGTTAATCTTTCAATGATGATGTTTGTATATAGTGATTTCAGTTATTTCATGATGATAATTAGATAGATGATTTATATGCAGTTTCTATGGATACTTGTCCCATACTTGCATGTATATGGTGTACATGCATAATTTTACCTTATGTATGATGTTTTTGATTTGGTTGAGGGAGGGAGTCATAGTTACCTACTAATCAAGATCAACACGATGCACCACTCCCTGCCATTGCCTAGTTAGTTTAGATTATATGTGTATGTACATGCTCAAATTTTATGCAGATTGTAGGTACCAAGTGTCGACTTCCTTGAATTACTAAGATGAGTGTGCCCTATCGTAGTATCTCAATGGTAAAAGAGGGGAGATAATTCTTGAGTTCAAATCCTAACCTTAAACCAATTGTCCTAGAATGTAAGACAAGTGTCTGAGTTTTACCCTTCCAAATTTGTCTACTGATATAAATTCATGATTTTGACCCTTGAGTTTGATCTAGTATTTTATACTTTATAATGGGTTTTCATATTTAGTCATGTGGGTCTGTTGTGATTTTTAGTTATAATTAAATTAAATTAAAAGATAATTTAATGAAAATTTTAAAGAAAAATCAATATTTAATTATATTTAATTAATTAAGAAATTAATTAAATAAAATAATTAAATTTAAAAATTTATTAAAAGTGTTAATTTTGGCCTAATTATATTTATTTACTTTAACAATAATATATTTAGGAGTTTCATTTTTATAATAAAATCTAAATATTATTATTAGTTAAATTAATAAATATTTTATAATATAGGACTTTTGTTCCAGGCTAGACTAGAGGTTTTCTTCTCCGTTCTTTCCTACCAGTACTTGTTTGAATAGAGTTTTGCGAATGTACTTATTTTTATATTTAATTAAATATATCAAGGCCTTGGTCGTTCATTGATCAAATAATAATAATAAATATTTTATTAAAAATGTCTTGTGTTTTAATAAGACAGAGAAGGAATTAATTTAATAAAGCTTATTTTAATTAATTTGCAAAAAGGTTGCACATGAAATTAAAATATAATAAAATGATTAAGAAAAAGATTTCACATGATTGCAAAGCCTAAACCCTAATTGGAAAAGACTATTCATTAACAAACTAGAGCTCATTTCTCCACACATAGGTTTCGAAGAGCCAATTTTTGAGAAGAGGGTTTCAAATGAGAGGGAAATTACTTGCAAGTTCTATGGATTTGGTTGTTTTAGAATCAAATCTAGGTAGGGTCTTGTGGTTTTTCCATAGTAGTGTCTTCCTTTGAAATCTCTATCTTCTCTGTGTTTGAATGAAATTCTTTTCAAAATTCAATTAAGTTGAAACCCTTATTTGTGAATCTATTGTTCTTCGTTACAAAAATGTTTGTGAATGAATTTCGTTTTTGAAACCCTTGTTTGTTAAATTAGGGGATTTGTAATTCAATTGTTGGATTCAAGATGGGGTTTAGAAGAGGAAATAATTAATTATTTAATTTGTTTGTCTCTTTTTCATTGCCATATCTGTTGTAAAATGGAATTGTTTATTTTATTTTTTTTAAATATTAGAAAATTATCTATATATCAAGTTGTGTTGGTTTTTTAAAAAATATATATATTTTTATTGTTGAGGGGGCATTTGATTTGCTATAAGAAATTTTCTAATATAAGTAAATAAATAAATAAATTGAATAAGAGAGAGGAGGGGTTGTGAACTCCCCTCCTAATTGTAATGGCAAGATGCTGCCAAGGAAGCAAGTGGCCTCCCCTTATTAAGGGTTGTGATAAATGTAAATCACATATGGATTAAATTGTTAATATTTTTAATTTATTTTTAAATAATTAATAATATACTTTATATTAATAATTAATAATTATTTGATTTTATTTTATAATTGTTATTATTAATATGATATATTTTATTTTATTAATAAACTAATCATTATTATTAAATTATAATAATAATATTTAAAATTCATGTTTTTATTTTATAAAAATATTATTTATTATTTTTAATTCAAAAGAAATATTTATATATTTATTAGTAAAACTATTACGTAGATAATGAAAATGGGAACCCTATTTGTAAATCAAAATCATGTGTTTTCAAAACCAAACAAAATTATGAAACTACACTTGCTATGATTTATGTTTTACCTTGTGTTGGTTTGGGGTTAACTTAGAGTGTTGACCAATTTTGGATGTCTACCAAAGGCCAAGAGTTACTATTTTTGTGATGTCATGTGATGTCATGGTTTTGAATGTGATCATTGAGTTATGAATCATTTTTCTATATGGTGATTGTATTGGTGAAATTAATGAATTTCGATTAGTTATATTTTAGTGCTTTCTAGTTGCTTGTTTAAGAACTTATGTGTGTTATTATGATCTTCTGAGAGCTTCTGCTCTTTTGACCTCATGGTAGGCTATCTTTATGTCTTGTTAGGAAGTGGCTTACAATCAAGGTCAAAGCCCTAAAGAGGTTACCTAGGTAAACCATTGTAGGTTGCTTTAATAAGTGATAACATTTCATTAAATGAGAGTAAAATGAACTAAAATGAGTCAGTGGTTTCCCTGCCCATGCCTTGAGTGCTAGTACAAGCTAGGATGGGAGTAGAGAAGATGCTTGGTTGTGACCTTGCCTCGTTAGTATGCCTTGTCTACAAGAAAGGATATTGATGCCGCATAGAGACACTCAGGGGCTAGAGTCCAGAGAGGCTTCCAAGGTAACCTTAAAGTTGGCTCATGTAATAACATTTTCCCACTTACATAGTAAATTTCCTATGTGTCATTATTTCATCTAGGTTTAGATGTCATTTGTGTCTTAGTAATTTTGAGATAGATTGCTTTCAAGTTTTTCTTGACCTAGATATTAGATTTAATTTTTGGGATTGATATCTATATGGGACTTGAGATTATCTCCTCAACGCAGTAAGAATAGGACATTTAGGTTCCATGAGGTTAGGTGGTAGTGTTTTTTACTTATACCATTGAGATTCAGTTGTTGGATGTCGTTGTTGGATATACCTGTACAGTTGTTCCTTTTTATCTTAGTGATCATGTGTTATGATGTATGGTTATATTCTATTGCATTGTATTTATTTATCAGAGATACTATGTGATGATGTATTTTATTTATGATGTACATTCTTTGAGCTCTTCATATCATGTGACTTGTACTAAGGATGATTATGTATTCTAGTTATGCCAAGTGGCAACTAATTTAATTATATATTCTTTAAAAGGATTTGTACATGTGGTTTATCTATGACGTGGATTTGTTATGTATCATTTTAGTATTAATAAAACTTGAATGTGATTCAACATCATGGAACCCTTACGAGATGTAATTTGTTTGTATTATGCTTATGCATGTGTATATAGAAATCACTTTTGTTATGTTATTGAATGTTATTATCTATATTAGAAAAATGTCTGGAAAACTTAGTGAAACTTTAGGTTAATTTTTTTGGGTTCCTTAGTGGTGCGTTACACTGGCAAAGTAGCATACAAAGATCATGGTCATATGGATAGAGGTTTACTGTTTAGGTCAAGCATGTTAGAGGACATGTTTTACACTATGTCTTGATGACAAGGTTAAGTTTGTATCAAGTAAGTCAAATATGTATAGAAGATATACTTGATTTATAGAGAATAGTACAGAGATAAAGTACCTAATAAATAGTTTCGAATGATTAGAACATATCTCCTAATAGAGATAGAATCAAGATATGTGAAGTTATATAGTGGCACAAGACAGCTTTGATGATGATGTCAACAAGTGCGCAAGGTCTGGAGTTGCACGTGTGAGAAGTTATAAAGATTGTGAGGAGACAGTATTTTGTGATTACAAAATAATTAATTATCTTAATGTGGTCCTATTATAATTAATTGGGAAAGCCTCAACGCCAACTCAAGGAATTTTTTTGAGGACTTGGTATAAGGGAAAGTATTTTCCTTAGTTGAGAAGAGTATGAAGTGTAAAATGTGTGAATAAGATCAGAGTGTTTGGTAAATGTGAGTAAGTTATCCAAGATATTATTGGATGCAAAGTTGGTGATCTATTATAGAGATCAGAAGGAGAAAAAGTGTGGTTGATAGGATACTGGAAGTGGAAGGAAAAGTACAATTTATTTCTATTATTTTGCAAGGAATGATATAGAGATTATTTGGATAGTAGGTTCACCGGTCTTGCCCTTGAAGCTACTTAGATAGTGGGTCCATCTGCCTTCTACAACTCCTAACAGGGTTGGAATCTCCTAACAAGGATTCAAAGTCTCCTAATAGGGACTGACATGTACTAAATGTTTTTATTGACTCCTAAAAGGGTCCATCCTCTAACAAGGAATATTTATATTATTACATCATTTTGTGGGTACCATCCCCACTGGGGTTTTCCCTCTAATCAAGATTTTTTCTAGTTAACATATCTAGTGTTATTATGCATGAGGATCTTGTTATGGTTTTTGATTATATTGCTCATATGGTTAAAGATTAATAAGGTTGATAATTGTGATAGTAGTTGGATAATTGATTCACCCTCCCCCCTCTCAGTTATATTTGTGGACTTTATATTCTAACAATTGGTATCATAGCCTCAAGTCCTTGAAGAGAAATCTTAAAACCTTTGGGAGATCAGTGGCAAGTCACTTTAGAAAAGATAGTCCTAAGTTTGATGGGGTAAACTATGACAACTAGAAAGAAAGGATGAAGACTTGTCTTCTATGTATGGGTCTAGGATATTGGCTTCTAACAAAGAATGATAAAGATATATAAAAGAAGAGAAGCTTGAAGAGTGCAATGAAGCAGAAAGAGATTTGTTTATGTGCAATATGTAAGCCAGAGAATCCTTACTAATAGCTCTTCTTGGAAATGAATACCATTAGGTAAAGTCATTAGAAACATCTCATAATATTTGGCAAGATTTAGAATCTACTTTGGAAAGAGATAAACATACAAAAAGAATAAGATTACAGAATAAGATATGTTTATTTCAAGATGCTAAGATGTTTGAAGATGAATTTGTGAGAAGCTATGTTAGTAGAATATATAAGATTATTGCAAGAATGAAATCATGTGGTGGATCTAAGGAAGAATATGAGGTTGTCTGGAAGATTTTGAAAATATTTTGACATCACCATTCAAGCAAGTAGCATAGATATTGAGCTATTAATACCTTGTACTTAGAATTTTACCATGGAGACTTCACTTGGAAGATTGGAAGCAATAGAATCTAGTCTAAGATAGTCTAGAGAATTGGCAAGAGTGGAAAAAACTTTTAGTGTCTTATGTGTTTGACCATGCTTATCTAGAAGTTCAAGCACATATGGAGATTATGCTAGCAATAGTAGAACCAAATCTAAAGAGGAAAAAAATATTGAAGAAGTTATAGCCTTGCTTGTAAGAAGAGAACCATATGGTAAGAAAATCTTTAAATGTTGGACTTGTAATGAATTTGGTCATTATGCATCTAAGTTTCCTAAAAGAGAGAAAAAGTATTAAAAAAAAATTAAGCCTAGAAGACCTAGAGGTTGTTTGTATGCTAATTAAGATGATGAATCTAAAGAAAGAGCTTAGAGTGAAAGTGATGATGAGTTAGGATTTTTAGCCATAAAGGAAGATGATCTTGATAAAGAAATTAGAGAAGAAAAGGCTTTAGCTTCTCAAATTGAAAAGAAGTTTGATTAGATTATAGATAGTGGTTGTTCACATCATATAACTGGTGATATGAATAAGTTTGTTAAATTTAGAAATCATAATGGAGGTATTGTTAGAGTTGTTAACAATGCAGCATGTCACATCACTGGGATAGGATCTATTACTCTTGATGGAAAGACTAGCATTGATGATGTTTACTTTGTTGATGGTTTAAAATAGAACATGTTGAGTGTTGGATAGTTGGTGGATAAAGGTTATTAGTTTTAGTTCATAGAAAACACTTTTATCATCAAAGACAAGGATGGTAAGCTGATTGGAATAGGTACAAGATCTAGAGGTAAAGTGTTTTAGTTGAATCTTGTTAAAATAACATAGTTGGTTGAAAAAGTGTATAATAGTTGGTTATGGCATAGAAGATTTTGTAATATAAACTTTGATTACATTGTGAAAGTTTACTAGTAGCACATTTTCTGTTAGAGATTTTCCCAAGATCATGAAGCCTACTAATGTTGTTTGCAAAGGGTGTCTCATGGCTAGGTAGAAGAAGGTATCATTTCCCAGTAAGAAGTTATCAAGATCAAATATCTACTCAAAATTTTCATCAAATATCTGCTCAAGATCAATTGTCTAATCTTCAAATGTTATTCGAGCCTCACCATAGCTTCCTTTCATCATGACAATGCTAAAACAAAACTTCACTCCACAGAATTTGTTATAGAAACATAAATTTAATCTTTTGTCACATGGTAAAATTTCTATTTTATGATAGTAATACATCTTCTCACAACCTCGCTACAAGTAGTTTGATCTCTAAATGAAGTTTCCAATTCTAGTGTTGTGAACAAGCTTAATTCAACTTGGTTGAATCAAACTCAATTATTGACTTCGATGTTCCTATCTCACCATCATCTAACTTTTCCTCTGAGATGTGTAATCCTTTTATGAATGCCTCATTGAGTTCTTCTCAAAATTCACCAACTACATTTGTTTGTTCTTCATTGTCTTTCTTAGTTCTAGAGTTACTCTCATGATTCCTTATATCATTTCTAAAGTTTTAGATTAAGGTAAAAATAGGTTTTGAAGGGACCCAAAACCCTTTACAGAAAAGCAAAGATTATCTAGTAAGCACAACCAAGTTTTACAAAGACCTGAAACCTACAGTATAAAAGTTACAAAATTAGGTTTTACAGGGACCTAAAACCATAAAATAAGACCATAAAATGAAACTAGGTTTTACAAGGACCTAGAACCTAGTGTTTGAACAAGAGGAACAAAAACCAAATAAAAAACCTAGACTAGAGACTAGTTACCAGTACCACCACCAGAACAGAGACCAATTACCAGAAAGACCACTAGGTGCTACTACAAATTTTTGATCATTTTCACCACCTCTTTGCCCGCCTCTATAGTGCTTTGGATGGTATCAGTAGTAGATCTCCCAGTTACCTCAGCTAGCTTCTTTCTTGAGCTCTATCTTGTTCATTTTCTTGGTCTATCGGGAGACATGATTTCCTCATTATTTTTCTTCCCTAAGCTAGCAATAGTTGCACAAATGTTGGAAGTAACCTAATCCATCTATTGCCACTCTCTTTAATCAAGAGATAGAGTTTATGTTCATATTTCTTTAGTTTATCTAGAATGTTACCAACCTGAACTTCCATTTCAATGATCTTTGCACGGTCAACTTCCTAGTCCTGCTACATCTTTCCTACTTTTCTTTTCAAATTCATTAACTCATTGTACATCCAAGAGTCACCTTGGAGAGAGGAGTTAGCCTTAAGCTTAGCAATATGAAGGAAAGAAAGCATAGTGTCCTTACCAATAGAATCATCCTTCTCCTTCCCTATTTCTTCCTTACCAGTTGACTCATTCTTCTCTTTCCTCATTTCTTCCTCTACATTCATAGCATCCTTACTAGTGAGGCCCTCCTTTTCCTTTGCCATTTCTTCATTTTCATCCCTCACTCTCTAGGTATGCTCACTCTGGTTTTTATCCTCTTCTTCAAAATTATCTGACCCATTATTTTTATCATTACTCTTCTCGGGCTCATCCTTACTAGTCTCACCCTTATTGCCAAGGTAACCCTCCAGATTTGAATTGAGATCTCCCACATCCATATTCTCCTCATCCTCCATATTCTTATCATCATTATTATCTAAATTCTCAAACTCAATAATCTCCTCTGTATTTTTCTAAGGAGTTTCTTGCTTCAGACTCTTCCTTCTCACACTAACCCCTTCCTCACCCTTACTCTTCCTAGAGTGGGTTTCACTAACAGAGCCCTTATTTTTGTTAGGGGGAGGGGAAGAAAACATAGCCTTGTTCTTACAGTAATTCTCAATTAATAGGATTAGCCCTTCATGTAAAATTGGATGGGACTCTTTTTTCCTATGGTCTTGAAGACTTTGAAGCAAAGAAAATCTCAAATAAAAAGGAAATGAGATCCTATCCTTATATTGAAAATTATTTAGGAACACAAAATGAAATTTATGAACTTGCTTTGCCCTACCATCTAAAATAAAATACTCACAGATGCATGAGAGAACATCTTGCCAGATAGTCTTAATTTGACCCAGTTCATAAAAGTCCCATTATTCTCCATATTATTTTCCTCCTTATTAGTCTTTAGAAATTTCTTAAATGTAAAATTGGAAATATTGGTTTCCTTACTAAATTTTATGCCCTCCTTAAGCAGCCCTGTAACCTCGGCCATGAAATCATCAGACAAATGAACTATCACCCCATGCATGGAAACCATATCCTCAATCCAACTTTTGAAGAATGCCTCTATAATATGTGGTTTATAGCCATGAAGGCACTCCATATAAGTGGTGACATTTCACTTCTATAGAA
The DNA here is from genome assembly GCA_028749045.1 of Cupressus sempervirens. Classification (NCBI taxonomy): domain Eukaryota; kingdom Viridiplantae; phylum Streptophyta; class Pinopsida; order Cupressales; family Cupressaceae; genus Cupressus; species Cupressus sempervirens. The sequence goes on along the minus strand of CM053793.1, from coordinate 443,105,192 downwards.
TCTTCCAAACAAAGGCTTTGGCCTTCCATGCTTTATAGTTCTTTAGTTCCTGTTTTCTTGGTTCCTCACCCATTTCAAAAAACCACTACAAAATGCCAAAGTCAAGGAGACAAGTAGATGAAAAGAATTAAGAAAATCCAATGTGCTCATTAAAACAACTAAGGTGCTCATTAAAATACATATGTGCCAAGCAAGGAAAATAATCCCATTTATGTACTTTCTCAAGAAAATAACACTGGCTTCCGTAATCCCACTTCCATTTATCATTAAATTTCTAATCTTAGCAAATATTTCCCTCCTTTGCATGAGTTCTATCATAATTAATAAGAGCTTTCAAATCCACACTCCTACTTAGGTCATCATGCCATGTCATCTTACACTCCTCTTGGACAACCTGGTTAGCAATCCAGTCAGCTACAACATTTCCTTCATAGAATGAATGAGATATAAAGACTTTCTCAAATTTATCTATTAAAGATTTAATTTACATTACACTAGCTTTGATAGACCAAGTAATTGAGCTTTTATTATTAAGTATATTTACAATGTTCAAGGAATCTCCTTCCATCCAAAGGTATTGGAAACCAATTTCCACTACTAACCTCATCATATACAGAGCTGCAGTAGCCTCAACTTTATGGCTATTAGAAATACTGATAGGTATAGCAATAGCATCTATGATATTACCTATGTGATCCCTCAAAACCCCTCCACAACCTACTTTGCCAGGATTTCCTTTAGCAGTACGATCAAAATTCCCTTTAATCCATCCCATAGGAGGAATCTTCCATTTAGTATTCATTCTTAGATCTTCTTTCTTCATATTAGAACCTTTAGAAAACATTGGATTGTCAATTTGGAAATCTTCATTACACTTTCTCTAAGAATTGAAGTTTTCCTTTGTTGCCCTGACAATGTTTTGACCAAGCACCCACCCTAGCATTTCTTTATTTCTAAATATTATGTTATTTCTTTCTTTCTAGATACCCCACTAGAGATGGGGAACAGTAATTTTCCAAAGGAAATCAACATCATTATCCTTAGATGAGAAAATCTAGCTCTTAAAACAATGTTTTAAATTATTTTGGTGGACCCAAGTGATATTCTAGAAGTTGAGAATAGAACTCCATACTTTTTGACTATAAGTACAGTTTAAGAACAAGTGATCACTATCTTCATAACCTTCTTTAAATAGAATTCATGTGTTAACCACTTTAATGCCTCTCTTTTGTAAATTGTCCTGAGTGAGAATTTTATTTTGAAGCAAGATCTAATAAAAGATATTTATTTTTGGTATAAGACCTTTTATCCAAGCTCTAGTCCATAAAGGGCAGTTACCTTTCTCCTCATATTTGAATACAAAGGAAACTTTGAAATGGCCACTTACATTAGCACTCCATATCATCTTATCCTCCCTAAGGGGATACAAAGAAAAGGCATTCAACATAATTTGAATTTTATGAAAACCTTGGTTAACATCAACAAGGCTAACCCAACTATTATTAAACCAATAATGTCCCACAAGAGTCTCATACAATTGCTTACATTTATCTATATGGGTCCTATCATTAAATTCCTCAATCAAAGGATGATCCAAAATCCAAACATCGTCCCAGAATCTAACCTTCTTCCCATTTCCAACTCTCCATGAACATCATTTACTTAAGATATTCTTAGTTCCCTGCACAGCCCCCTAGATAACAGAAGGGAAAAGAACATTAGGAGATGATAGAAAATTAGATAAAGAAGGAGAATTAAAAAGATACTTATCTTTCCATATAGTACTCCATTCCTTATCATCATGATATACTCTCCAATCCTATTTAGCTAAAAGAGTTCTATTCATACTTCACACTAACCTGATTCCCAATCCACCTACCCCAATAGGCTTACAAATTTGATCTCAAGCTATCAAATCTATTCTCTTCCTTTCCTCAACGATAGACTAGAGAAAATTCCTTTGGATTTTATCAATATTATCTACAATTTTTTCTAGAATTCTAAAGAGACTCAAAGCATAAGTAGGAGTGCTTTGGAGACAAGCTTTAAGGAGGGTAATTTTTCTAGCTTGACTCAAAAGGTTACCCTTCCATCTAGCAAGCATCTTATTAAACTTCTTAATGAGATCTTCCCAAAAAGAATCTAGAGCTTTAGGTCCCAAAGGGAGGTCCAAGTAAATACAAGGAAAAGATCCTATTGAACACCCTAGAATTTTAGCAATTTTGTTCTGTCTTAAAATAGGGGTATTAATAAAAAACAAAGAGCTCTTATTCCAGTTTATCAATTGACCTGAAGCAAAAGAGTATAGGCTAAGAGATTTTTTGAGATTTCTAGCTTCCTTGACTTCAGCTTTCTCCATAAAAATGGTGTCATCAAAAAATTGACCATGAGAACAAGTAAGAGGCTGAGAAGAAGGCTGCAAACCTTTAATATCCCCTTGCAAAACTAGTTTTCCAATATACCTCCCCAAAAAATCAGCCATAATAGTGAATAGAATTGGGGATAAAGGGTCTCCCTATCTCAAACCCCTAGAAGGGCTAAAGAATTCAAAGGAACACCCATTCACTAAAATAGTAATTGAAGTAGTAGAAATCAACTAAAAAATTACCCTCATAATCCTATGACTAAAACCAAAGGCCAATAAAATCTTAACAATAAAATTCCATTCCACTCTCTCATAGGCTTTCACAATATCAATTTTCATGATAAAACTCTGATTATTGGAATAAGATAAAGAATGAATATTCTCATGAGCAGCAATAACAAAGTTAAGAATTTACCTACCTGGAACAAAACCATTTTTTTGAATAGCAATAAGAGATGGAAGCACCAAAAGCATCCTAGAAGTGAGGACTTTTGAGATAATCTTATAGAAAGAATTACACAAACTAATAGGCCTAAATTGGTCTGGAGAATCAGCCTCAATCATTTTAGGAATAAGGCATAGGAAGGTGGAATTGATCTCCTTTAGCATTCTTTTAGCCCCAAATAATTCTTTAACAACATTACATACATCTTTTCCAACTAGATTCTAATCCTTCTAGAAAAAGAACATGGGAAAACCATCCAGTCCTAGAGACTTATCCCCTCCTAAAGAACAGACTGCCTTTAAAATTTCCTCTTCCTTGGGAATGACACCTAACAATTTATTTTTCTCCTCAATAATTAGAGAAGGATTCACCTTTAAAAGTTTAGCTTGATGAGTGGAATCAATGTTAGAGTTAGATGTCATTAGAGTAAAAAAAAAAAGGAGACCATCTCTTCCAAAATGTCCTTTTTCTTAGTAATCTTCATATTTCCCTTCTTAAGATATGAGATACAAGTTTTAGCTATATGCTTTAAAGTGGAAAGATGAAAAAACTTGGTATTCTTATCTTCTTCATTCAATGAGATCGATCTTTGTCTCCAATAAATTTCCTCTTTAGTAACAATGTCATGATACTCCACCAATTTTTCCTTTTCTTCTCTAACAAGGTCAAGAGTATATCCTTCCTTCTGTATCTTGCCCTGGATATTTTGTAGCTCTTCCTTAATACTTGATTTACTCTCAAAAACATTACCAAAACATCTTTTATATCATATTTTAACCTCCTTTTTGACATTTTGTAATTTTGAAGCCACTTTAAAAAGAGCAGTTCCATCAACTTCTATATTCCACCATTCAACCAATTTACTCTCAAACTATGGGTGAGACATCCACATTTTTTCAAACTTAAAAGGAAATTTTTTTTTGATATTAACCTTTTTAGCAGTAAAAATCAAAGGGAAATGATCCTACCCAATTTTCTATAATGCCTCTAACTTGCATACAAAATCTTTAGTCCAATCAGGAGAAATAAGAGCTCTATCCAATTGAGCCTGAATATAATCATCACCTGGCTTCGTATTACTCTAGTTAAACTCTATTCCATGAAGATCTAGATCCATTAAACCCTCCTTATTAATGAAATCTATTAGATCCACTCTCCCATCTAGCTGACTCACATTACCCCCATTTTTTTCATGATCATAAAGAGGAACATTAAAATCCCCCATGTAGATCCATCTACCAAAATAATCTTTACTATTTATATAAGATAGAGTTTCCCATCCCTTTTTCCTAGAGTTCTTATTATTAGGTGCATACATATTAAAAATATACCATTCATTATTCTGGTCAATGCTAGTAATTTTAACCACCAAAAAATGTTTACTAGCATTTAAAATAATTCTCGAGAAGTGGGATTTCTTCTATAACATCAAAGTTCCTCCTAAAGCTCCTTCTGAACTACTTGCTTCCAAATGATAATCCTTAAAAGACTTATTTTGTTCATCTCTCTCCTTCTCCATCTTAGTTTCTTGCAGCAAAAGAAAATATGGCTTATGCTCCCTAACAAAATTCCTAACAACATCAAATTTATGACTACTGTTCAATCCCCTAATATTCCAAGTAATTATTTTCATCTTTTTTTTTAAGGGGTAAAATCTAGAATAGTTTTATGTCTTCCATCTGTAATATTCTGAAAACTTTCTATTTCTCTAGTTTTCCTAGAAGATTTCCTTCTAGGTTTCTCTAGAGTTCCAACATTTGGTTTCACCTTAGATTTCTACTATGAGTCTCTACTCCTTTAGGAGCTATATTACTTTTCTTTTCCATCTTTTTCCATTGACTCTATTTCTATTTCAAATCCTTCCTTTCCAGGTTCTTTTCCTCAATTTCAAAATCATTCCTAAAGGGAACAATTTCTTTGCACAAAGGTGTCTCAAGAGGCTTAGAAGAAACATTATGGTTTTCAATAGACTGGATATTGTGGGATTCCTCCAAAACCATTGATCTACTTCTATCCATCAAAATTTCTCCCTCTATTTCCTCCATCTTAACTAGGTCTTCCCAATTTGTATCATTCTTCTAATAAATGACTAATTACTTCATCATGTCAACCATATTCTATGTATTTTTCTCAGGTGAGGAAGAGTCTAACATCACCCCAAATTCCTTATTTTCACTACTTAAATTTTCCTTCAAGGTAGAATTTTGTATCATACCAGTTTCTTGATTTATTGGGTTTAGATTATCCTTCAAACCCTTTGCAAGAGTAGATTTAGGTTTCCAAACTTTCTTCTTTCTTTTTATCCGCCTTATCAATATTAGGATAGTTTTTGCCTTTTCTAGGACAATTTTTCACCCTATGACCCTATTTTTTATAGGCAAAATAGGCATTTGGAAGGTCTTGATATATAATTTCTTGTATTCTTTTTCCAAGTTTTGAAATTAGTTCCACCTTTTCAAGGAGGTGATTCAGGTTTGCCACTTTCACACATAATCTTGCACTCTGAAGTTTAGATTCGGAAGCTATAGCATGATCCATTGCAATTAGTTCCCCAAAGGAACTAGCTATTCCCTTAAAGATATCTTCATGCCAAAATTCCAAAGGGAGGCTAGGAAGTCTAACCTAGATCAAAGTAGTTAAGAAGAAGGCATCAAATAAATCCATGTTTGGCTCCCAAACAACCATGGACCTCCACAAAGGACCATGTTCATATCTTCCTTGCAATTAAAAACAAGTGAAAGGAATCCATTCAACATAGGAGCTATATCAACTTGACCACGGATAACCAATTTCCATTTTATCATATTTTTCAATGTTTCTATATCTAGTCTAGCCCCCATAAATTTTCCAACAAGAGTAAATTCCATAGAAGAAACAAAGAAATTGACGATTGGGTCTAGAATAAATATTTGAAACTCACCTTTCTCCCAGCAAGATTTTGATGTAACTAGAGGGAAAGATGATTTTCCACTAGGTTTCCTACCAAATAGAGAAGACCATGTCCTTTGATCACCTAACCCTTTCCATGAACTTTTTTCTTTCCTCTCTTTAGTCTCATCCACATTCTCCAAAGGTATCTTCTCATTCTCAAGTTCCTGACCAGGCATGTGATTTGTAGTAGAAGAATCCAAAGAGAGTTCTCGTGCCCCACATCTAGTGGTTCCAGCATCTGTAAATCCTATAGATTTTGCCAATTTTTTCTCATTTTGATCTTCTATCCCACCAGGATCAGTACCTCCTACAAGATTCTCCCCTTCCAATTCCCCACCTAACAGAGAACCAGGCAATTCAAAAACACTTAGAGCACCAGCCATTGTCCCACTAGGATCAATACCAGTCATTTCTAAAGTTCCTCCCATTGTTGCTTCTATTTTTGAAGTTTCTTCTAGGATTCCTTATGTCCATTCTATAGTCCTTTATTGTATATACAAATTTTTTGCATAACTAACATGATAGGGTTCTACTTCTAGGATTCTATTAATCAATAGGTGCTTGACAATTTTAGGCTATGTGTCCAAATTTGTTACACTTATAACACATGATTTTATTCGTTTCTTCATAAGGTCTACTTTCTCTTAATGTTCTTCCATTATATCTTCTTATATCTATAGGATTAGTATTTCCAAACATTCTACTATTTCTTCTATCATTATCATATTTAGGTTTCCTACAATCAATTGCATTATGATCATTATGATGACAATTGTGATGGTAAAATTTTTTAGCATGATTAAACGATTTATTTGTACAATCTCTTTTCATATGACCTATTTCATTACATAAAATAACATTTACCTCTAAATTCATACTTGGTTTCTTTAGGAGATTCCACTTGCTTAGGTTCATCTAATTTCTCAATTACCTTCTCAACTTCTTTGGATTTATCAAATGATTGACTGGATTCAATCTTATCATCAGAATTTTCTTTTTCTTTTGGATCTGATTTACTTTCAAGTTTCTTTTCAAACATGTTAAATAAATAACAAAGACCAGTCTTTTCATAGGTAGGTCTTTGTATTGACATAGATTCATCAAGCTTTTCTCTGCTAGTGTAAAGGTTTTCAAGCTATTGTTTGCACTGAGTTAATTCAACTTTGACAATTGTGTTGTACTTATGAAGTTCTCCTAATCTTCTTTCAATGTTTCAAATTTAGATTTCTTATTCACTAGACTCACTCTAAGATCTAAATTTACAGTCTTCAAACTAGATTCATTTTTTCTAGGATCATTTTTGAAACTCAACTTTAAGTTGGTAATCTTCAATTCATGCTTCAAGATATTGTACTATATTTTTAGTTTTGAATATTCATCATCACTAGTAGATTTAGTAAAGGCTTGGATTTTATATGTTCAATCTTGTCCTTCAATTGTCCAATGTATGCTTTTGATTCTTCACATCTATCTTTCAGCTTATCTCTTTCTTCAGTAAGGAGATCAATTTATTCAAGTGCCTCTTCAAGGCACTTCATCAACTATTTCATATCCACAGGGATCTTTCTCAAACTATTAAGCCTCTTCTAATTAATTGTGCTCTGATACCAATTATTAGAAATAGGGAATACTGAGAGCGGGGGGGGGGGGGGGGGTGTGGGTGGTGTAGGGTGGGGTGGGTGAATCACTATTCTACAAACTTTTGTCGCCAACTAGATATTATTAGTTACTTTCCATGCACAAGAAATTAAACAAGTAATGTTGAATAGTAATAATAACCATGCATAAAGATAACTCATTACACCATATTTTGTTAACTAGGGAAACTCTGGCCAAGGGAAAACCTTGGTGGGGATGATACCCACTAGATAATATATCAATATATATGTTCCTTGTTAGAGGATGGACCCTGTTAGGATTCAATGAGAAAATTTAGTATAGAGATTCCCTATTAGGAGACTTTGAATCCCTATTATGAGATTCCAACCCTATTAGAGTTGTAGTACAATGGATGTAAGAAGAGCTCACTGCACAAACATGCACTTCTAATTACAAGAAAAGCTCACTACCCAAATAAGTAATTAGTCCTTAGTTATATAAATGTTGTATCTATTTCCTTGATTGATCTCTGTCCTTAGCTCAATCTTGCATTACAAAATCAAGTTCTCAAAAACTTTACATATATCGCTTCACAAAAAGTTTGCATATCATTTATAATAATACACTTGCACTCTTCTTCTCGCAAGATATCCTTTGTATAAATATCATGCCTTTTCACAAATTCTTGCTAGGTTAGCTAAGACCACAATATACTTTTCCAACTTAGAGTAAACATCTAGGATGTCAGCCCTAATTGGTTAGGTAATTATTTTGTAAACAAAATAATTCCTTTCCTTTAATTTTGTTGTTTTGTTTCACTTGGTAAATTGTGAATATCTCTTTTTTGTACTATTCATATTGATGGTTGAGGTTATACACATCATCATTAACATGTATATAGTCTCCATCTATCTTTTCTAGTCATAATATGACATCAAAAACATTTTACATATAAAATGATATATTGTTGTAAATCAATTTTATACTTAGACAATTTTTTGAGTACCAAAAGCTAAGTATCTTTATTACCAAGGTTTTCTCAAAGTAAGTACATCATTTATTGCTATTAATGAAAAAAATTACATCACTACATATATAGCCAATTTTCAACAATCTCCCCCTTTGGCATTGATGGCAACAAAGTAAGGAAAATTGGCTAAGTGACAAAAACTCAACATAAACTTACAATACTTATACTATTACATTACAAATGCTCAATTACTAAATTTCTCCCCCTTTAAATATAATTGCTACATACATAACATACTACACAATTTTCTTCTACACTTCTCCCCCTTTGACATCAATGACAAAGGTTAGAAAATCCAAAAACTTTTAGAAAAGGTTGTCTGTCTGCTATCAAAACACTGTCTTGCTACCTTAAGCTATTAAAATCTTCATGCAATCATCAAAATTTTCTTCCAAACTATTCATACCTTTCTCCCATGTTTCCTTTGCTACTTTGATAGTAGTGAGAATTACATCTAAGGCATATGATGCAATCTCAACTGTATTAAGGCTGGAGTAGGTGAAGTTTGCATAAGCGTCTTTTTCTTTGACACATTCTTCCAACTATCTTTCAATAGCTAATATCTTCAGAGCAATAGACTCTCTAAATTATGAGTTCTTTTTCAAGTTCCATTTTCTAGATGTTTGTATAAATACCAGCAACTTGTCCTTTTGTTAGAGTTGTAGTACAGTGGATGCAAGAAGAGCTCACTACACAAACATGCACTTCTAATTACAAGAAAACCTCACTGCCCAAACAAGTAATTAGTCCTTAGTTATATAAATGTTGTATCTTCTTCCTTGATTGATCTTTGTCCTTAGCTCAATCTTGGATTACAAAATCAGGTTCTCAAAAACTTTGCATAAATCGCTTCACAAAAAGTTTGCATATCATTTATAATAATACACTTGCACTCTTCTTCTTGCAAGATATCCTTTGTATAAATATCATGCCTTTTCACAAATTCCTTCTAGTTTAGCTAAGACCACAATATACTTTTCCAACTTAGAGTAAACATCTAGGATGTTAGCCCTAATTGGTCAAGTAATTATTTTGTAAACAAAATAATTCATTTTTTTTTATTTTGTTATTTTGTTTCAATTGGTAAATTGTGAATATCTCTTTTTTGTACTATTCATACTAATGTTTGAGGTTATACACATCATCATTAACATGTATATAGTCTCCATCTTTATTTTCTAGTCATAATATGATGTCAGAAACATTTTACATATAAAACAATGTACTGTTGTAAACAAATTTTATACTTAGACAATTTTTTGAGTACCAAAAGCTAAGTATCTTTATTACCAAGGTTTTCTGAAAGTAAGTACATCATGTATTGCTATTAATGACAACAATTACATCACTACATATATAGCCAATTTTCAACAATCTCCCCCTTTGACATTGATGGCAACAAAGTAAGGAAAATTGGCTAAGTGACAAAAACTTAACATAAACTTACAATACTTATACTTTTACATTACAAATGCTCAATTACTAAATTTCTCCCCCTTTAAATATAATTTCTACATACATAAATTTCTACATTTCTCCCCCTTTGACATCAATGACAAAGGTTAGAAAATCCAAAACCTTTCAAAAAAGGTTGTTTGTCTGCTATCAAAATATTATTTTTCTACCTTAAGCTATTAAAATTGTTGGTATAAATAAGTGTTTACTTATTAGACTTACTTAAATTTACTTAGGTTAATGCATTATTTAATTATTTTTCATTATTTTATTAGTTTATTTAGGTGAGACACTTAGGAGTTTGTGTACTTTCATGAGTTATGCAACTCTAATTATGCACATGGTGTTTACAACACAGGAGTTTGCATCATTCACTGAGTTGCCATGTTGACAACACAGTTATCTGCACTCCTCATTTAGCACATGTTTTCTACACCATAGATTTGCATGCTACACCATTGTAGGCTTATCCTCACATTAGTGTACTTAATTTTGTGCTTAATGGAGGATAACCCATATCTGGTGGACATGTGTCTGGTTGTATGACATATCATGATGTTGACTTCCATGCATTATAGAAGCTCTCCTAAGGCCTTTATATACAAGTACTCCTAGTGTACTCTCAAGTTGGCTAAGTAGTTATTGAATGAATATCATCATTCTTATCATACTCTCTCTATTTTGGTCTACTGTGTGCTTGTGTTGAGTTTTTTAGTTCTTGGGTGAATTCTGGCCTAAGCCAAATTCTTACATGGTATTAGAGCTCTGAGGGAGATTCTTTACACATAGCTATTCGAGACTATTCATGTTCAGCACCTCAACATGAATCCAAAGGATACACAAAAATTGAGAGCATCTAGAGCCAAATCTAACCTCACTGTTGTGTCTAGAGCATCGATTTGGTGAAGATCGACTATAAATTTTCCTATGCTAGGTGAAAGTTGATCGTGAGGCAAAAAAAAATTGCAATTATGTTTTAGATCTAATTTAATTTCCTCTCTACAATATTAGGTCTTTTTTGGAATTCTTTTTTGAATTCACTACTTAATCAATCATTTAGGCAAAGAAAAGAATTTTTCTGAACTGGGCAGTGACACCCCAGCCCGGCTCTCTATATTTTTAGCAGAATTATTATTATTTTGCAGGGAATTTATTATTTAAATCTATAGGTTCATTCAATTTTTTGCCTCATAAATTAGAGGGTTGTACCTCGAACAATCTGTAGCAGGCATACCTCACAGGCGGCAATGAAATATCACATTTCGGGTAGTACACTCAAAATTGGGAATAGAATATACAATCGGCAAACAACATACCCTCACCGGCCACCACCCTCTCCACAATCCATGCATTTCCTATGGTTTACATGAGCATAGTAACTCTTTTATAAAGATTACCATTCCCCATCATGGGGAATGTGGGACTAAACCTTAAGTCCCCACTCGCTTTATTCCTACCGCTAGCAACATTTTAAACCTCTAGTGATAACAATGGTGACTGCAATAACAATTTCTAGCAGAAGCAGAGAATGGTATATTTGGGCAACATTTTTTTTTAAGTTTTCTAGCATCACCAGCACAGACTTCTATAGCCCACATCTGTAAATCTTCCACCACGCGAACAGTAAACCATGCCCAGCCAATAGTACGACAGACACAGTCACGGTCCTCGTCAGCAGTAGAGTTGGCAGTAACATGTCTACATGTCATCCATACCAAAATTTCATGTGGTAAACCAGTCAGCATTACATGTCATAGACTTTCGTATAATTTTGTATTCGCTGATGCAACCCCTCTTCAGATTGATTTTGGTTTTTGTAGTCCGACTTTGAGAGGCCATAACTTAGACATTTGGACTCCAAATCAGGTATTGTTTTTTTTGAAATTGGGTAGAATTTTTTAAAAATTTTAGTGGTGCACCTATTTTCTAGTTTTGGTGCAAGGAATATTCAAAAATTGCATTTTTTGGCAACTATACCTACATAATCTTGCATTTTGCAACTTTAAACATTCCATACATGCACATCTGGAGTCAAAAATAGGTTCCATTTTTTTTGAAAGTGCATTATTTTTTGTCTACTTTCTAGATTTTCTATCAAATTGTAGGGTTGTGTGGACAAAAGTGACACTTTCAGCAATAAGGCTTTTCTTTGCTTTACAATGCTTCAAAATTGTAGCACATTGTAAAGTTTCAGATTTGTACCCCATTAAGAGGTTGTAACAAGTAAAATTAGAAGTCCATAAAGGCCAAAATTAGAAAGTGGCCCATTCTAATTGCACTACTGATAAAGTGCCCAAAGCATCTATTTTGGGGGGGTTTCTTGATTTAGTGAAAAGGGGAGTGTTCTTGGTGTTGTGTTCTCTCTTTTCTATACTTTTCTTTCATTTTCTGCATTATGGGAAACTTTAAGTTTCCTAAATTAGCTCCTCATAACTATGTTTTGTGGTCAATCAAAATGTTGTATCACTTAATGCATAATGGAGTTTCATAATATGTTGATGGTACTCTTCCTAAACCAGTAGGTGATAATGTATCAACAAGTGAAATTTCAGCATGGGTAGCAATGGATAGGAAAGCCCTAGGTGATATATGTTTGGGGGTAGATGATAAGCTCATGTATAAAATCAAGAAGTGTACTACATCCAAGGAAGCTTGGGATACCCTCGAAAGCCTTTATGGGAAAGTGTCTGAAGAGGATGTGTTCAAAATCAAAGATGAGCTTGTCTCTTTAGATCTTAAGTCATATGATTCAATTTAGGATTTCATCATCAAGGTGAATGAACTAAGGACAAAGCTTACTAATTGTGGGAATTCTATCAAAGATGACAGACTGATCTATCTCATTCATAACAAGCTGCCATCGAAGTATTCCACATTTGTATCTTCTTTTAACACCTCAAAGACTACCTTAAGGTCTACCTACAAGAAAGTCACTTTTGATGAATATGTTAAACTATTGGATGATGAAGAAAAGAAGTTGAAAACAATGGGGATTCTCAAAACACCTCAATCTAAAGCATTGGTGGCCAACAATGAGGGTTCTCAACATTTAGCTGGACAGTCTTCAAGTAAAGGAAAGGGTAAGAAGAAATGGAAGAACAAATCAAAGGATGCAAAAAAGACAACACCATAATCCAATCAACAAGGCAAGTCCTCAAATTCCAACAAGAAAGGGGACAACAATAAGGAGAAAAAGAAGAGCACTTACTGCAAGAAATTGGGTCATGAAGAGCATGAGTGTTATCTCAAGAAAATTGATGAGTTAACCAACATCATGAAGAAATATAATGTTCCATTTCCTAATGCTTATAAGGATAAAGGGTCTTCTTCATATTCAAATGGCAAAGGGCAAGCACTCATGGCAAATTCAAACTCTTCAAAAGAATGGATATTTGACTCTGGTGCCACATATCACATGGGTTCTTCAAAGAAGGATTTTTCTTCGTTGAATCACTCAAAGGTACCACACATCTTCATGGGAAATGATAGAAAAATGGAAGTTGAAGGAAAAAGAAATGTGGAGATGGAAAATGGAGAGTTTCAAGAGGTTCTCTATGTTCCAAACCTAAGTTCAAATCTCCTTTCAATCTACCAAATCACTCACCTTAGAGATGGACATAGAGTTGAATTTCTTCCAAACTCGATTCAGGTGCATAGTCTTAAAGACAATTCCTTGGTTGCAGTGGGGAAAGTGAATGATAACAAGAGGTTGTACTATTTCTCTCATTTTGTACCCAAGTCTCCTTCAAAGGCCTTGTTATCTCAATCCAATTCAAACATGTAATTATGGCATGAGCGGTTTGGTCATCTTGACTTTCGCTACCTTCAGCAACTTTGCACATACCGAATGGTGAAAGGTCTACCTCAAATCAACTTTTCTAAGGGTGAATGTTTAATAGATTCATTGTATATGCATCTACAAGGGAAGTTACAAAGATGGAAGTCTTTTAGAGCACTAGGCATTCTATAGATGGTTCACATGGTATTAGCAGGTCCTTTTGCATTAAGCTAGGGTCGCTACATACTTACCTTTGTTGATTACTTTTCAAGATACACTTGGGTCTATTTTCTTCATAATAAGAGTGAAGTGTTGGACAAATTTCTAGACTTCAAGACTCATGTAGAACAAACATCTATAAAGGCCATCAAAGTACTTCACATGGACAATGGTAGCATGTATGTGAACAGAAGACTTATGGACTTTTGTAGACATGAGGGAATTGATCTTTAGACTCCACAAGCATTTAGGCCACATAAGATAGATGTTGCATCTTTGAGGATCTGCACTCTTAAGTCTATCGCAAGTTGCATGATTCATGCCAAGTCTCTAGATCCATCATTAGAAGTTGAAGCAATCTCAAGTGCCACTCACATTCTTAATCGTTCTCCTCATCCAACCTTAGATGGATAAACTCCTTTTGAGGCATGGTGTGGTAGAAAACCTATTGTGACACACTTCAGAGTCTTCAGTTGTCCTACATGGGCAAAGAGATCTTCCAGGGGATGCAAGGCATAGTCATCTTAGCCTTGTACTTTCATTGGTTATGAAGATGGTGTGAAGTCATATAGACTTCTAGATCCTGAGACACATCAAATTTTTGTGGAGAAGGATGTACATTTTGAGGAAAGTTCTCCCATCTTCTCCTCTACTCCTCTTCACACATCATACAGTGTGGAAACTGATAGTGACACCAGTGATAGTGCTTCAACAAATTCAGACACATGGGGTTCTATTGATAGTTGTAGTGAGAGGTCACTTTATCAATTCAGTCCACATGCATACATAGCCATAGTGATAGGTCCAAAATAGCAAGGTACATTCAGTCTTCCAGATACAGGTTCAGTGACAGATTTGGGGGATAGTATTGATGATCTACCTCTTCTTGTTGATGTAGAAGTACCTCCTTTAGTTGTCACAAGGGTTCCATTGGACTCTCTTGTTCATTCTCTCAATGATCAATCCTCATAGGTTGAAGTGATTGTGGATACTTATGATCAGCAGTTGCAACAGGGTTCTTCATCAGTTGCAGAGATAGAAGGTTCTTTGGGATAGGTTCTTTAGCTAGTTGAGAAGGTTTCAGAGACATCACTTATCCATGGGATTCTTTCCACACACAGTGGAAGCGTCTCATTTGTACCCTTGGCATTGTTTCTTCCTAAGGGGAGGAACACCATTCTGCAGTCTTGGATCAACTTCTTCATTAGAGCAGTCACTGTTTGGCATTCTTCTTTTGGGGGGGGGGGGGAGCCTATCCTTTCTCTCTACCTCTTTTTATCATTCTCTTATGTATATACTAGATGTATGTCATAATGGGGGGGTCTTGATTACTCCATCCATCCATACATCGTTTCATCTCTCTTTTTGGGGTAGGGTTTTTCCCATGAGGTTTTCCCTCTTTCCCCACTTTATGGAAGATTGCATATCATAATGTACATGGGTACCTAACATGGCCTAGTAGTCAGGACCCATTCTGCATTGCATCCTAGATTTTGTAAGCTTAAGAGCATTCCCCTAAGTTGCACTTAAGAGGGGGGGGGTGTTGGTGTAAATAAGTGTTTACTTATTACACTTTCTTAAGTTTACTTAGGTTAATGCATTATTTAACTATTTTGCATTATTTTATTAGTTTATTTAGGTGAGACACTTAGGAGTTTGTGTACTCTTGTGAGTTATGCAACTCTAATTATGCACATGGTGTCTACAACACGGAAGTTTGCATCATTCACTAAGTTGTCATGTTGACAACATAGTTATACACACTCCTCATTTAGCACATGTTGTCTACACCACAGATTTGTGTGCTACACCATTGTAGGCTTATCCTCACATCATCATACTTAATTTTGTGCTTAATGGAGGATAACCTATATCTGGTGGACATGTGCCTGGTTGTATGACATATCATGATGTTGACTTCTATGCATTCTAGAAGCTCTCCTGAGGCCTTTATATATAGGCACTCCTAGTGTACTCTCAAGTTGGCTAAGCAGTTATTGAATGAATATTGTCATTCTAATCATACTCTCTCTATTTTGGTCTACTGTGTGCTTGTGTTGAGTTCTTTAGTTCTTGGGAAAATTCTGGCATAAGCCAAATTCTTACAAAAATCTTCATGCAATCATCAAAATTTTCTCCCATGTTTCTTTTGCTGATTTGATAGTAGTGAGAATTACATATAAGGCATATGATGCAATCTCAACTGCATTAAGGTCGGAGTAGGTGAATTTTTCATAAGTTCCTTTTTCTTTGACACATTCTTTCAATTGTCTTTCAATAGCTGATATCTTCAGAGCAATAGACTCTCTAAATTATGATAGTATTTTCACCATTAGTTCTTTTTCAAGTTCCATTTTCTAGATGTTTTTGTGAACACCAATAACTGGTCCTTCTAATTCATCAACTCTATAAGAGGGTTGTTGTATTTGACTTGTTAAAGCTTCCAATTCACTTAGCTCCCCTTGAATCCTTTTATCCACATCTTTGGTCAACTTATGAGATATAGTGTAGTTGATATACAATACCTTGCCAACTTGTTGACATCTTTGAAATTCCTTGATACAAGTATCAAGACTCGGCAAATAATTCTAAATATTCTGACAAATGGTGCCAAAAATATTAGAATCATATGAAATTTGAGCCTTAGACTCAACAACATTCAACAAATTTGTAAATTCATCATCAAATAATTTTACAACTACTTTAGCTCTCTATTCAGGGTCTGCTTGAGTGTGTTTGGTTGAGAGGGCGATATGCAATCTATTAGTCACCTTCATTAATGCTCTTTCTACACTTTTGACATTTTTTTTCTTCTCAAATGGTTTTGTCAAGGATAAGATCAAGTTAGATTGATCATCATTATCACTTGTAAGGTTTGCAAGAGATATACAAGAGGATGAGCTAGATGCTTTCACTTAATCTTCATTTAGTTTCTTCTCTACTACCTTCTTTAACTTTCTCTCTTCTTATTCCTTCTCTTCTCTTTATTTCTTTTTGCTTTCTTCCTTTTCTTTTTCCAACTTTTTCTCTTTTTCTTCTTCTTTCCTCTTCTCATCTTATTGTTACTTCTTTTCCTCTTCAATTTGTTTTAGCTTGGGTTCTTCAATCATCTTCTTTTCTTCTTCAAGTTGTCATTTCTCCACCATAATTAGTCTCAACTAATCCTGAATATCTTTGGAAAGGGACTCAAGCTGATTGAAGGGGTCTTCATCAATGTTAATTGTAACATTTTTTTGATCGATCTGCATAGTATCACCACTTACTGATACTTCCAAAATTTTATCTACAGTTGAAGGTTCTACCTTTAACTCACTCATCATTTGAATCATGGCTACTACAATTTCACTTATAATAACATTCCTCTCTCTACCCATAAATAGAAATGGCCTCATCTTACTTCAAAAGTAAGGTGCTAGTTTCTTCATCAATTTCTTGATTTCATCTTTGTCATCTATCTTGCTCATAGTTCTCAGGATTGACTTCCAAAGTTCAATGTCTTCTTCATGAACTAGTGCCTTCTTAGCTACAAGTCTATCATATACCATCTAATTAATTATGCCTTTAATACTCTTAAGTTTCAAGCTATTGAGAATCATATATCTCATAGTAGAGATATCATTCTATTCTTTCTCCATATCATTATACAAATCATAGAAATTATTCATCTATACAAAGTTCCCATCATTAACAATAGTTGTGTTAATATTTTGCCTTTTTTTACCTATTGGCTACTTGGAAATAGTGATTTGCTCTGGTTTTTTTTCTTCTTGTTCCTCTTCTTCTGCTTCATCACTAGAGTCTTCAATTGTCAATAATGTCTTCTTTCTTTTCTCAGGTCTGGTAGCTTGCTACTTGACTCTTTTAGACTTTTGAGTCTCTACCAACCTTTTAGACTTCCTCTTAGGTTCACTTGGTTTCTTGGCTGATACATTAGCATATGTAACACTCTGTTATGTGGGAGTTTATTCAATAGATACACTAGATGCTTGGCCAACTAACAAAGGTGTCACATACATTACACCTTGTTCACTAGTTTGTTTCAGTCCAGGGATAGTTTGTCTAACTGCTTGAGATTCTTCTTTTGACATACCAGCCTCAAATAATGATTTCTTCATTAGAGATGCAATCTTCTTATGAGCTGCCTTTTCTAATGATGCTTGGTAGGTTGACTAGGTTATCTCCTCATACATTCTAAATTTGTATGATGCTTGATCTATATTGGATTTCAACGTTAAATCAATATAACTAATAGCTACACCATCACTCAATTCATAACCTAGGGGCTCAAGAAATGCTTCTCAAGGTTTGACTTACTCAATGTAGGTTAAACTAGTATGCTCCATAAAACATATATCATTCTTAAATCTATTAACAATTGCAGGGGTAATTTTGAATCTCTATTTCATTTCATTATGAAATTTTCTCACAATTAAATTTCCATTGTCCAAGATTTTCTCTGTTGGATGCCTTCTACACACGTCTGTTATCTTGTCCATAGTGCATCTTTCACTGCTCATAATATTAGTAACTATAAAAATGTAAATCTTTTAAGTACATGAAAGAAAATATGATTAATCAAAGACTAGAATATGAATACACCATTCCTAGTTCTCTTAATTTTCTCTAAGTTCTCAAGAAGTTGTACTCTTAGAATTTCACTCAAATTCACTTGTTCTTTCTCAACACACATCTTATAAGTTACATAAATGAATCCTAGTGACAACTCATCATTCTTAGAACTTATACATAGAGAATATGCAATGATTTTTCTCAAGAATCAAATGTCATGTTGTCTAATGGAGCTGATCACCATTGCTTTACCATTGTAAATTGCCTTGGTATAACTTTCAACCTTTTTCTTAACCAGTTTCTCACCAATAGGTGCACTACCTTGTTTGCTAAGACCAGTGACTTCATGAATAAGGTCAATAGAGATTTCAAATACATTGTCTCCCATCCAAATCTTTCCATTATGAATTCTTCTTAATATGATCTATGTCCATTCTTTTGTATCAAGTTCATGGTAAAAATGATATCTGACTAAATCTAAGTATTTTAGATGCTCATATCTGAGGTTAATAGTCATATCATGATTGAAAATAGTTTCCATGTCCTTGTTCATAAACTCACTTCCAATAGTTTCAAACCTACTACATAGATAGCTTCCTACATCTTCCAATAAAACTAAGTTGTTTGGAGTAATTGATAAAGCTAAATAAGGGTTTTCCTCTAGGGGTTTCATAGGAACAACCTTCAATTTGGGTCTCTCGACATTTTCAACATTCAAAACAACTAACATATCCATGATTACATTGAATAAATATTTATCAAAGAATTTCTCTACGAAGAATGATAAAATACCTTTTTTGGAGTAGGGTTTTTCTCAAAATCACTTTTGCCAAATTGCTTATTTATGCTCTTAACTTCTGAGATGGTCATAATTTAGAATTAATCAAGTTTTTACTCCTTTTATTCATATGGAACTTGCATTAATTGTGTACTTTTCTCAATCAAAAAAGTTATTTATTTTTCTCTAAAACCAAGTATCTACTCAAGATCAAATGTCTGATCTTCGAATGCTATATAAGGTTCACCATAGTTTCCTTTTGTCATGACAATGCCCACAAAATTTTCTATAGAAACATAGATTTCATCTTTTCTCACAATAAAATTTCTTTGTTATGACAGTAACACTTATTTCCTTTCTAACTTGTTTCAATAACCTCCAAATTACAAGCAAGCATAACTACAGTCAAAAAAATCAAGATACATCTTCTCACAACCTCATTATGAGTAGCTCGATCTCTAAATGAAGTTTTAAATTTTGGTATTGTGAACAAGCTTAATTCAACTTGGTCGAATCAAACTTAATTATTGACTTCAATTTTCCTATCTCACCATCATCTAGCTTTTCCTCTGAGATGTCTAATCCTTTTACAAATGCCTCATTGAGTTCTTCTGAAGGTTTACTGACTACATTTGTTTTTTCATTATCTTTCTTAGTTCCAGAGTTACTCTCATGATTCCTCCTATCATTTTCAAAGTTCCTCCCATTGTTGCTTCTATTTCTAAAGTTTCTTCCATGATTCCTTCTATCCATACTATAGTACTTTTTTGTATGTTTGAAGTTATTGCATAACTAACATACTAGGGCTCTACTTCTAGGATTTAGTTGATCAATAAGTGCTTGACAATTATGGGCTACATGTCCAAAGTTGTTACACTTATAACACATGATCTACTTCCTTTCTTCATAAGCTCTATTTTCTCTTGATGTTCTTCCATTAGATCTTCTTCTATCTATAGGTTTAGTGTTTCTAGACATTCTACTATTTCTTTTATCATTATCATATTTAGGTTTCCTACAATCAATGCATTATGATCAATACCATGACAATTATGATAGTAAAATTTCATAACATGATTAAATGGTTTATTTGTACAAACTCTTTTCATATGACCCATTTTATTACATAAAAAATGTTTACCTCTAAATTCATACATGGTTTCCTTAGGAGATTCCACTTGCTTAGGGTCATCCAATTTCTTAGTTACCTTATCAACATCTTTGAATTTATCTAAAGATTGACTAGATTCAATCTTATCATCAGACTTATCTTTCTCTTTTGGATCTAATTTACTTTCAAGTTTCTTTGTAGACATGTTAAATAAATAACCAAGACTAGTCTTATCATAAGTAGGTATTTGTATTGACATAGATTCATCAAGCTTTTCTCTGCTAGTGTAAAGCTTTTCAAGTTGTTTCTTGCATTAAATTAGTTCATGTCTCACAATAGTGTTGTACTTATGAAGTTTTTCATGATCTCCTTTCAATGTTTCAAATTCAAATGTCTTCTTCGCTAGACTCACTCTAAGATTTGAATTTTTAGTCTTTAAATCAAATTCAATTTTGCTAGGATCATTCTTCAAACTCAACTTTAAATTGGTAACCTCAATTCATGTATCAAGATCTTGTACTCTATTTTCAATTTTGAATATTCATCATCACTAGTAGATTCAATAGATTCAAGCTTGGATTTGAGATGTTCAATCTTTTCCTTCAGTTGTCTAATGTATGTTTTAGAGTCTTCATATCTATCTTTCAGTTTATCTCTTTCTTTAGTAAGGAGATCAATTTGTTTAATTTCCTCTTCAAGATTCTTCATCAACTATTCCATATCCATAGGGATCTTACTCAAGTTTTTAAGCCTCTTCTAAGTAATTGTGCTTTGATACCAATTGTTAGAAATAGAGAATACTAAGAGGGGGGTAAATCAGTATTCTGCAACCTTTTTTTGCCAACTAGATATTATTAGTTACTTTGAACCATTCATAAGAAAGTAAACAAGTAATTTTGAATAGTAATAATAATCATGCATAAAGAGAACTCATACCATTATATTTTTTTAACTAGGGAAACCCTAGCCAAGGGAAAACCCCGGTGGGGATGAT
The DNA here is from genome assembly GCA_028749045.1 of Cupressus sempervirens. Taxonomy (NCBI): domain Eukaryota; kingdom Viridiplantae; phylum Streptophyta; class Pinopsida; order Cupressales; family Cupressaceae; genus Cupressus; species Cupressus sempervirens. The sequence continues at coordinate 443,083,918 of CM053793.1, read as the reverse complement.
ATCCACTAGATAATATATTGATATATATGTTCCTTATTAGAGGATGGAACCTGTTAGGAGTTGATGAGAAAATTTAGTATAGATAGTTCATGCTAGGAGACTATGAATCCCTATTAGGAGATTCCAACCCTGTTAGGAGTTTTAGTACAGTGGATGCAAGAAGAGCTCACTGCCCAAACATGAACTTCCAATTACAAGAAGAGCTCATTGCCCAAACAAGTAATTAGTCCTCAATTATATAGATGTTGTAACTTCTTCCTTGACTGATCTTAGTCCTTTGCTTGATCTCGGATCATAAAATTAGGTTCTCAAAAATTTCACATATATCACTTCACAAAAAATTTGTGTATCATTTATCACAATACACTTGCACTCTTCTTCTTGAAAGATATCCTTTGTATAAATATTATGCATTTTTGCAAATTTCTCCTAGGTTAGCTAAGACCACAATATACTTTTCCAACTTAGAGTAAACATCTAGGATGTCAACCCTAATTGGTCAAGTAATTATTTTGTAAGCAAAATAATTCCTTTCCTTTAATTCTATTGTTTTGTTTCACTTGGTAAATCATGAATATATATTTTCCATATTGTCTGTAGTGATGTTTGAGATTATACACGTCATCATTAACATGTATATAGTCTCCATTTATCTTCACTGGTCATAATATGATGTTAAAAACATTTTACATAAAATGATGTACTATTGTAAACCAATTTTATACTTATACTTTTTTTGAGTACCAAAAGATAAGTATCTTTATTACAGAGGTTTTCTGCAAGTGCATCATGTGTCTCCATTATTAACAACAATTACATCACTACATATATAGCTAATTGTCAACACATACACCTTTAGTAAAGTATTTCAAAAAATTTGGAAGTAAGTGTTACATAAAGAGAGATGATGATATCGATAAGTTTGATCCAAGAAGCAATGAAGGTATGTTCCTTGGTTATTCATTGAAAATTAAATCGTACAGACGTTTTAATCACAGAACTAAGAAAATTGTTGAGTGTGAAATTGTAAAAGTTGATGAAAATTTTGGAATTAAGGAGAAAATGATGGATTACAATTCTGATGAAGAAGAAGAAAATCCTAGAATTGTTAGAGAAAATGTAGAAGTTTTATTTCAAATTGATAATGACTTGCAGAATGATATACAAATTGTTAAGAAAAGTAGTGAACAGAGATTTGAACTAAGAGAAAAGATCATTGGAAGTAAAGACAAAGGAGTAATGACAAGAAATAGAATACATGAGGACTTATGATTAATTTCTCAAGGCAAACCTAAGAGCACAGATGAGGTATGCAAAGATGATCATTAGATTCAAGTAATGAAGGAAGAACTAGATCAAATTATAAAGAATGAGACATGGGAATTGGTTCCTAGGCCTAAAGACAAGAATGTTTTAGGAACTAAATGGGGATTTAGAAACAAGATGAATGAACAAGGAGAAGTTATGAAAAATAAAGTTAGACTGATATGCAAAGGTTATTCATAGAAAGAAGGCATAGATTATGAAGAAACATATGCCCCTGTAGCTAGAATGGAAGCAATGAGAATGTTTTTGGCTTATGTAGCAAATAAGAAGTTCAAAAGTGTATTAGATGGATGTCAAATCAACCTTTCTAAATGGAGAACTTGAAGAATAGGTTTATATTGAGTAGCATAAAGGATTCCCTTTGACAAAAGAAAAGGATATGGTATGCAAATTGGAGAAAGCTCTATATGGCTTAAAGTAAGCACCTAGAACCTGGTATGGAAGATTAGACAAGTAATTGGAAAAACTTGGATTTTCTAAAGGTACAACAGATAGTAACTTGTATTTGAAATAATTTGAGAATGGTTTGTTGATAATAGTGATATTTTTTGATGACATAATCTTTGGAGGCAATGATGAAGCAAGTGATAAGTTTGCTAAAGAAATGAACAATGAGTTTGAGATTAGCATGATTGGTAAGATGAAGTTCTTTCTAGGTTTGCAGATTGTACAAAAAAATGATGCAATCTTCATATCACAAACTAAGTATTTGAAATATTTTTTGAAAATTTTGGCTTGGAAAGTTGTAAGCCTATTGGTGTAGGACTAGAAAATGGGTTAAACATCTAGCATACTATGAGTAATCACTAAACTCAATAAACATACACTAAAAACCATCTAGTCTACCATGAAAGCCAACCAAAATAAAGAAAGAAACACAAAGTAAAATTCCCTCTTTAGTTGTAGCTCTCATGTTCTTCTTTCTTCTCCATATGATGTAGCTCCAATTGCCTATAATGCACACAATTGAAAAGCAAAAGCCTATGATGTGATAATTCTATGAGATTACTAGAAGAGTGATTTTAATCTTGATGATTGTGAACTTAGGTGTTAGAACTAGAAATGAGAGGAAGAATACTCAATTTATAGCCATCACACAAGAAGAGAGCATTGAACTTGTCACCTTGGATATGTAACTTGGCAAGGGATTCCTTTTGGAAATCCATGACACATATGACACAAGATGCCAAATGTAAGATTGTATGATGCATGGAATCCAACATGGCTAAAAATGGTGGAGGATCTATGACACCTCAAAGCCACTGAAAGCCAAGAATCTATGACGATGATGACTAAATACAAATATGCATAAGGGAATAAGAATATATGGATTATGACAATTCTTAGCCAAATTAAGGATAGAATCCATGATGTAATATGTCCATGTGTCATGATTATGTCAAGATTATGTAGAATATTTGAATTAAAATTCATTATTTCGCAAAAATAGAAATTAGTAATTTGGAAATTAGAGGTGGAAAATAGAACTTAGGAAATTGTGAATTCCCATAGTTTGTGAATGATGAATCAATTAATTAATAATATTAATTAATTGAGGATTTTAATTAGGAATAATGATTAGCAATGTGAGATGAAAAATTATTGAAATGACATAGGATTAAATCATGGGTTATTTAATCCTATAGAGAAAATTAGCAAATGATTGACCAATTTGATTTGATAAGTGCAACAATATCCTTTGATGAAATGTGATGATTACATAGATCGACTAGGATAATGGTGGATAAATCAAATCCATGATCAAATTGATTAATTGATTAAAATTGATAAAATGCCAAGGACACATGACATGGATATGTAACATTTAACTAACATTGCAAATGCTATAGGATCGAGATTGATTGATAGGGTTGATCATAATAACATTGATGGACATTGTCAATGTTAGTAAATTGATATGATAATGCCATGATATGATACTGAGGGACTCAAAAATGTCAAAGATTAAATTATGTAGATGATGAATGATAGTTTTACCTAGCACTAAGAGTCATGACACTACTAAGGTCAGATTGATAGTGGTAAGTTTGGGATTTGGCACATTTTGGGTTGATCAGGACTGATTTTGGGTAGAATTGGGGTGATTTTGAGTTGATTTGATATGATTCTAGGTTGATTTGATATGATTTGTATGATATTGAAATGTAGATAGTAGTTTTCCACAATCCATTAGAATTCTTAGCTGTGTTTTCTAGGTAGATTGTGTTACAATTTTTGCATCAACATTTTGGATCACACTCTGTGATCCATCATCAGGATTAGAGAGTGAAAGGAAAAAAAAGTGATCTGAAACGTTGATGCAAAAATTATAACACAATCTACCCAAAAAACACAGCTAAGGATATTGAAATGGTTTTGAAATGATCTGCAATTGATGGGAAAGAGGATATGAATGATGAAGAATATTGTTGAGATATAATCAAGTTGGCCAAAAGATAAGAATTGATGAAATGAGAAAATGGGATGAGTTAGTATGAAAATGTGATGAAACCATAGACACAAACCATTTTTTAGTGTCTATAGTTGGTACACCAATGATAACTAGTCACAAGTTATCTAGCAAAGATGAGACACCTATAGCCGAGAACAATAAGTAAAGATCAATGATTGGAGGTTTACAATATCTAACTTACACCAAACCAGATATAGCAAATGCAATTGGAATTGTAGCTAGGTTTCAAAATGATCCTGAGGAGTATCATTATGCAGCAGTAAAGAGGATATTTAGATATTTGAAGGAAACATCTGATTATGGGATATTGTATGACATGTCAAGTGATTTCACTTTATGTGCTTCTACTAATGCAGATTAGGTAGGTAGTATGGATAATAGAAAAAGAACCAGTAGTGGAGCATTTTTCATAGGAGGAAGATTGGTCTCTTGGCAAAGCAAGAAACAAGATTTTATTTCACATAGTACAACTGAAGCTAAGTATGTAGCAACATCAAATAGTCGTAATTAGGTTATGTGGATGAAGTAGATGTTGAAGGATATTGGGATAGAATTTTTAGAATTTGTTATCATATATTGTGATAACATAAGTACAATGAGTATGTGTAAGAATCTAGTATTGCATTCTCAGATTAAGCATATATCTAGTAAGTATCATGTTTTGAGAGAGAAGATCATAGAGAAAGATATCATATTGGATATATTAGTACAAAAGATCAAATTCCAGATATCTTTACAAAGCTCTTTCATAAAGATACTTTTGAGTACTTGAGAGATATGCTTGGGTTTATGCCCATGCCTACTTTAGAGTAGATGATGTAGAGATTGCATCAGTCTAGTGGTATAGAGCACTATTGATTAATTGGATTGAATTTTGATACTTCCTTTATTGGGCAGTATCTAAGATGAGCATAGTCATCAAGGACTCTTGGTAGCTAGTTTTGAACAAGTATCTTTGGACACTATAGCTGGTTGAAGATTTCGAATAGATAATTGACATAATGAAGCCTTTGTCATTGATGTCAATGGGAGAGAGACATGTGCATGAAAAACATCTCCTAAGTATGAATGGTGGAGAGTAGAAGTGTGCATGGAAAAACATCTCCTAAGTATGTATGGAGGAGAAGATCCTCTAATGAGGAGAGAGATTGATATATGGGGGAGAGATTTAGATCTCTTATTTCAATGAGTAACATTGAATGGGGGAGGAAGTTGAGGGTTGTTTAGTGAGTGAAAAAATGATGCTAGTAAAAAGAGTTGCAGAATAGAGTGGTATCCCAAAGATTTTTAGAGTTGATTGATGAAGAGGATTTGAAAAGATGAAAATAGCAATAATAGAGTGTTGTCTTGGTATTCTTGGAACTTAGATGTTTTTCCATCAATGCCAAAGGGGGAGTTTTTAGCATAAATGCTAATGGTATTCCTTTGGGGGAGTTTCGTAAGCATTGGTAATCATGTAGCATGATTGACATGTTGTATTCATTATTGTGTTTGTCTTTGATGACAACATAGTATGGTTTCTATAAATACTAGTAGAGTAGTAGATAGAGACCATGGTCATCCAAACAAATGTTTGATGTTCAGGTCAAGCACGGTTGAGGACATGTTTTACACTATGTCTTGATTACAAGGTTAAGTCCACATCAAGTAAGTTGAAGATGTACAGAAGATATTCTTGATTTATAGAGAACAGTTTAGAGATAGATTACTAATAGTAGTTTCTGGTGATTGGATTATATCTCCTAATAGAGATAGAATCATGATATGTGAAGTTATACAATGATAGAAGACAATCTAATGATGATTCCAATGAGTGTGCAAGGTTTGGAGTCGTGCATGTGAGAAGTTGTAAATACTATAAGCTAACAATATTGTATAATTGTAAAATAATTAAGTATCTTAATGTGGTCCTATTATAATTAATTGGTAAAACCTCAAGGCCAATTCAAGGAATTTATTTGAGGACTTGGCATAAAGGAAAGTATTTTCCTTGGTTGAGAAGAGTATCAAGTGTAAAGCATGTGAACAAGAGAAAAGTGTTTGGTAAATGTGAGTAAGTGATCCAAGGGATTATTGGATGCAAAGTTGGTAATCCGATATCAAGATTAGAAGGAGTGGAACTCTAGTTGATAGGACAGAGGAAGATGAAGGAAAAGTATAATTAATTTCTATTATTTTTTAAGGAATAATATAGAGATCATTTCAATATTAGGTTCATTGGTCTTTCCCCTAAAGCTATTTGGACAGTGGGGCCATCTTCTTTCTACAACTCCTAACAAGGTTGGCACAACTCCTAATAGGTTTAGAATCTCCTAACGGGGACTGATATGTACTAAATGGTTTTATTGACTCCTAATAGGGTCCATCCTCTAATAATTAATATTTATACTAGTACATTATTTTGTCGGTACCATCCCTACTAGGGTTTTCCCTCTGATCAAGGATTTCTCTAATTAAGATATATAGTGTTATTGTGCATTAGTATCTTATTATGATTTTTTATTATATTTATCTATATGGACAAAAATTAATAAAGTTGATAATTGTGATAATTGTTGGATAATTGATTCACCCCCCATCCCCCCCCCCCCCCCCCGCTTCAGTTATATTGGTGGACTTTATATTGACATTGTAGTGAAGGGAGATTATTCAAGAGCCCTATCCTTGATTCTACCAAGAATTATTTTGATTCATAATGTGTGATCATGTTATATGTGCAAGATTGGTGAGGTTGGCAATTTTGAATTGAGAAGTGTGTATGAGAAGCTATGTGTAGATGGGAGAATAAGGATGAACATAAGTGTATTTCCAAAAAAAATGCCCTAAACTTCCCTAATTTTTGTAAGATGGAGTGGATTAAGATTATACTAAGCTAAGTTCATGATATGAATTTCTAGTTAGAAGGATAACCAATTGAGATCATGAGGTAGATTATTCACCAAGTCACTAGATATCATATTATGGACAAGGTGAAAACCATTTAATGCTAGAGCAAGGAGGCTATTGTGACTAACACATTGATAAAATGGAATAAGTGTGGAATAAAAATTTCAGCCATTAAAGATGTAGAGATTAATTTTTTTCTTAAGGTTACTACACATAAGTTTTATCATTCTAGCCAACTAGACAATGTTCCATTTCTAGTTGTGGATGTTGCATAGAAAATAGTTAAGAAAGATCATAGTTATGATCTTGCCAACCTACAATTAAAGAGATTGGCTAAGAATCTGGAGAGTATAAGGAAGGAAAAGAATAGTACGTATAAATTTGGTTCTCTACTTGTTTATATTTTCTTTTATGTTCAAAATTCTTTCCCTACCATTGAAAATATAACCTACAGGGAAAAGAAACCACTCACACAACAAATAAATAATTTTATCAATCAATTGGGTAAATTTTTTAAAGAATTCATGGATTGATAATTTGAGGAGTTTAAGCAAAAGATGAAGAATGGGACAATGATCCCTAAATATTTAATGGATAATTATTATGATAATATTTGTTCCTAATTGACATAGAAAAAACATACATTCAAGAATCTATCCCTAGAATTGCATGGTTAAGACCATTAGCCTATGAAATTAGCATTAATAAGGCTACTGTAGCTATTACAACTTTATAAAAGAACCCATTGACAAAGATGTCAAGTCATTCAGTAATTATGAAACAACGAAGGCAAAAAACACAATGGAGATAAATGTTCCAAAGATTAATAAGAAGAGGAAAGGATTGATAGAAATTATAGAGAGAACATTTGTAGAACATACAGAACATGAGCAACCATTGTAGATCACCAAGGGAAAAGGTGAAGATTTTTCTAGTGATGAAGAGGAAGGCAATGAAGAAGAAGTTGAAGGTAAAGGTAAAGAAATTATTTCTGTCAAGCCACAAATGAAGGTCACAAAGCATTTCCCTACAACTCAATGAGTTACAAGACAAAGGTCAAGGGAATCTACTACATGAGTAGTTGAGACTCAAAAAGGAGTTGTAAGAGTAACTAAGCCTACTAAAGGCAAAATCCTAACAAAAAGGAAGAGCATCATAGAAAAGGTCAAGCGAAGTAAACCCACATAGAAGTAGAGGAGAAAGATTATAATGCCAATAGATGATGATGAAGAGAAGATTGAATCAAAAGACACTAGTCATTTCAGAATTGCAATGCATAAACCACACCAAACTATTGAAGAATTTTGTGAAAATATCAGGGGGAGTGCAGGCATGGCAAGATTTAAGTATGTAAAGTATGATAAATTGGAAAAGGAAAATAAGGTCAAGTTTGAAGACTTTAGTTCTTGATGTGATGGATAATTTCAAGTATACGCCATTGGAATTAGGTAACCTGATACCTAATGAATTGTATGGTAAGATAGATGAAAGATGGCAATATGCATTGAAGACTAAAATAAAAATCATAGAAGGAACACTTGCCCATACTATGCTAGAACTAAGAAAGAAATAAATGTCCAAAGATATGAGTGAGTACAATAAAAAAATTATTCCTAAAAGAAGAGCATCCTTGATTTTGAAAATAAAAGAGGAAAATGTAGTGGAAGAGAGTAAAATCATGTGGAAGAAAATCTATAGACTAATTCCAGATGATTAAAACAAAAATTAGCATGAGAATTTTGAACCTAAGAAGGTAGAGTCAGATAATATAGAAGTGTTGATCTCAAATTGATTTTGACAATTGAGTGTCAACACACTTAAGAAATTTACTAAGCTCATGCCTAGTTAGTAACATATGCTGAGTATAATATGTATAGATGTCAAGTTGCAATGAGTGTTGAGTCACTCATGTGTTGAGTAAATCAAGTGTTGAATAAATAGTAAGTGTCAAATAGTTCAAGTGCTAAGTGAACAGTAGATGTCAAGCAAGTTCAAGTGTCGAGCCAGACAGAATTATAGTACGTGTCGAGAATTAGTATTAACAAGTGTCAAGTAACATAGAATTCTTGAGCTGACATATGGATACATCTCAAAGCTTTTAAGATAAAATTGAATCTATTTGGATTCCCATGCAATCTATAAGAAACCAATCAAGAAAATGGAAGGAATTGAGCGAGAAAAATGGATGAATCTCAATTGTAGATTCACACCTAACCCTAAGCCACCAAAGTCTTTTTAAAGGGAGATGAAGCCCCATAATTTAGTAGAGTTGAAAGAGAACTTTAGAGAATGCATGCAAGAAGGTGATGATAGTGAAGATTTGAAGGAAGTGAGAAGGGGTGAATTGATCAGTATACATTCAAGGTGACTTAGAAGAAGGATAGAATTACAAAATCAGTTATCAAAATAGAGGATCAAGGATACATCAATTTCATATCAGATCACAAAGGATCAAGATGGACTAAATTGGGATCTAAAATTAGCAATATTAGATTGTAAGTGTATCAAATCAAACATTCTACTAGACTTTCTAACAACTGTATCAGCAAGATGATATCCTTTGTATTAAGGTTGACTTAATAGTCATTGTGAAATCCTTTAACAGGGTGACATTCCAAGTGAGTGTTCTAAAGTCCTTTAGTCAGGCACACTTCTAACAGGGTGGGATCTATCAATAATTTGTAAGCCTTTAACAAGGTAGGCCTTTCAAAATGTAGATCATGATAATGGTCAAATCATGTAACCTTAATAGGTGAACCTTATTGCTACAGTAGTGAAGAATTGTGGGTGTCATCCCCAACCCAATTTTACCTTCTCATTGGAGGGTTTTTGGGTAATCATATCTAGTGTCAACTATTTATATGGATGAATTTACTTTACATATTATTTTAATATGTTTATGCATGCATTGTTTTAAAGTTAAAAATTTTATTATTTAGAGATTATCACTTCTTATTCACCCCCCCTCCTGGATGTATACATTTCCCATTTGTATTTCCCACAAATTGTATCAAAGCTGAGTTCTCATCAAGAGAAGCCTTACAGCTTGTAGAAAAGATCTTGAGATGGAGTTTTACAAGTTGGGAAAGACCATTGAGAATTAGGAGATTGAGATACATCTCTTACTACAACAACTGAGTGAAGCTAGAGATGCATTAAGAAGTTTGCTAAAGAGAACAAAAGAGATTGCTATGGCCAAAAATGACACTCAATACAAAGAGATTAACACCACAAAGTTATTTGTAGATGGTAACTCCTATGAATTTGATGCACCAATTGAAAATCTTATGGATAACAATAGAGAACAAGCTAAGGAGATCAGAAATCTCAAGTTTGAATAAGAATCACAAGTTATATTTCTATGTGAGGTGATTAAGAAAAATAAGAAAGCTATAGAAGACAAGGCCATGATTGAAGAAGACAATAGAATTTTGCAAACAAATTGCAAGAAAAGTTAGCAAAGCTGTCCAAGATCTTAAACATGTAATTGGACACCCTAAGTCAAATGATGAATGTCCATCATGAGTTGAATGTCAAGGACATTGAGATAACTACATTGAAGTTGTAGAATGAACAACTATAGGATGACTTGAAAAGAGAGAAGGAGTTTGCTGAAAGTTTCAACAAGCCAAATGAAGCCATCAAGTATTTTGAGCAACTACTAAAATCCCCTAGATCTAGTAAAGGCACATCAGGATTAGGCTACACAAGCACTGAAGAAGGAGAATCATCCAAAGCTACAAAGGAAAGAAACAATAAAGGTAAGAATTTCTAAACCTACCTATCATCATTGTGGAAAGAAAGGAAACATAGATAATGTTTATAGGAACAATACTACTAGTTAGATTGCTAAGCCAAAGAATATGACACATTGTTACAAGTCCAACAAACAAGGCCATTAGGCACATGAATGCAGAATCAAAACCATGCATACACCAAAATTTGAAGGATGTTGTTAAATTTGTCAAAAGTTTGGACACAGAGCCTTTGAATGGAGATCCAAGTCCACATGGTCATCAAACAAGGGAAGAAGCCATGAAAATTCCTTTAATTGGGATTACAATACAAGACATAGTTGTCATTATTGTCAAGAGTATGGACACATCCCTAAGAATTGTATAAGAACACACTTCAATGGTAGCTACAATAGGTGGTTGAGTCAAACTACATGCTTTAGTTGTTTAAAGATTGGTCATTTAGCAAGCATTGCCCAAGAAGGACAAAGGCACCTAACTCAAAGTTCAACAAGGGAAAAGGCAAGGTAGATGTTGAGCATATCAGAGGAAAGATGTACAAAACATGGAGGAAGAAAGATGGATGCAGCACATCAGATGAAGGGATCACTTCACTTGAAAGGTCAAGTGATCACATCTCAACAAACTAAGCAAAAAGAGGTATGTGGGACTGATATTTAAATACTTCATCATACATCAGTTCTAAGATAGGTTAGTGCTAAAAAGGATAAATTAGCATGAATAAAGATGCAAGTCAACAAGGAAAAACAAAGGTCAAACTTTAAGTTTTCATCTTACTGTCAAATGTGAAAAGTTCTCTTCAATTGTCGAGTAGATTCTAGTGTGTTCCAAGTTGTCACCCAAAGCCAATTGAAGCCAAGTTAGTAGTAGTTGTTGAGTGAAGTAGAAATTGCATAGAAGCCAAGTTTATAGATGTATAAGCACCATGCATTAAATGCTATATTTTGAAATGGTATAAGGCAGATTTTTGCTCTTTTTTTTTTCATTACGAACATAGAGCAAGAGTGATTAGAGTGAAGAATTGATTAATGAGCAAAGATTCAAGCATTTGCACAAATTGAAGCAAAGATCAAGCATCATTCGATCAATTTAAAGGTATTCTTCACATGTTGAGTTATGCAATTACGCAGTTTAATATTTATTGAAACCCTAGTTTGCAAAATGGCCTCTAGCTCTAGAAATCCTAAGGATAAGGAACCATTTGAAGTCTAGTTGGTTAGTAATGAGGTAAAGTAACCAGACTTTAGGGCTATTCTAGAGGTTGCATACAAAAACAACCTAGTAGGTGCATTATCAATCATTCCATCCAAGGTCCTAATAGTTCAGGATGTAAGAAAGTGTTATAATTGCAAGGTTGGAGGAATAGGAGACATAGAAATTCATCAAGCGTATGATAAATTATGTGAGAATAGAGTGTTGAAAGAAGAATTCCAAATCATAGAAAGGAACAGCTTAACCCATGCCCTAGATTTCCCCACTATCTTCAAAATGAAATGGATAAGAATTGTCTTTAGCAGAATCCATGATGGATGCATATGTCTAGAAGGACCTATCAAACTATCAAAGAGGATTGTACATAGAGTTATAGGATATCCAACCCTAGAATGGCCCAAGACCTTAAGCAGCAACTCAAAAGAAGCAATTGAGAAAGATACGGGGGCAAAGTGGAACAAGAGAGGAATGACAATAAATACTATGAAGGACCCACTTCTTGAATTTGTAGTGAGGGTCATATCACACAAATTCTATCAGTCAAGTTGAATGAATAGTGTTCCATGTATTGCAATTGATGTAGGATACAAGATTGTGAAGAAAGATCATACTTATGATCTTGCAGAGCTATAGTTGTAGCAAATCATTGAGAACTTAGGAGCAATAAGGAGATCTAAAAGTGCTCAATGAAAATTTGGTTCCATATTGATATGCATATTCTTTTATGTTCAAAATGAGTTTCCCTCTTTTGGTAAGGTAGGATAGAAGACAAATAGGTTTATGGCTATACAAATAAATGAGTACATAGAAAAAATGGGAGACAATTTTGAGTCTATGATGACTAGTTATTTTGAGGATTTCAAGCAATCAATGAAACAGAGGCTAAGAATTCTAGTTTCTCTAGTGAAGAAGCACTATAATGATATTTTTTTCTTGGTAGACATTGGCTACACCTTTATCTAGGCTATAGTACCCAGAGTGAGATGGCTAAGGCCTTTGGGGTATGAAATCAACATAGATGAAGCATCAGCTACCATTACTACACTACTTGTAGAGGAAGTTGATAAGTCAACAAAACACTTTGGTAACTATGATGTTGTGAAATTAAAAGTTGAAAGGGAGTTGAAAACTACCTCAACTCTAAAGAAAAAGGATAAAATGGTAAAGAAGTTGAAAGCCAAATTTGGTGAGGGAGCTAAAGGTGATGAAAATGATGATGAAGAAGAAGAGGAAGAATAAAGGACAAGAACCTCTTGCCCTAACCCAAGGTATGGGTGAAGATGAAGAAGAAGAAGGTGTCAAAGAGGAACAAGCCAAGGAAGCACCCAAAAAACAAGAATCAAAGAAGAGAAAGGCTAAGACACAGCCTGCAGCTTAGCCAAAGGGTAAGAAAATTACAAAACCAAGCCCGTCAAATCCTACTACTCCAGCCACAAGAGCAACCACAAGGGCCACCACTCAAAATGCTAAGTAAATAAAAGAGAAGAAGAAGGCTACTAAACAACAAGGTCCAATGCAAAAGAAGTTAAGGAGAAAATATGTTGCACAACCTAAATTTGATGATGAAAGGACCAAGTTAGAGGACACAAGCCAGTTTAGAGTGGTAAGTCATGCTCTCAAGTCTAATATTGAAAATATTTGTGATAATATTAGGGATAATGTAGACTTAACTAGTTTGAAAAATATTGATTTCAATAAATTAAGTAGAGAACATCAAAATAAGGTTGAAGAATCAGTATATGCCATGATGGAAAAATTCAAGAATACTCTTCTTGAATTTGACGCTATAATGCCCAAAGATTTATATTCAATTGTTGAGAATAAATGGAATTATTTCCTAAATATGAAGAAGGAAATAAGAGAGTCTACATTGGCACAAGTGATGCCAGAATTGTGAAAAGGGCAGATAACAAAGGGAAACAAGAAAAATGGTAGCAAGTTTGCACCCAAGTACAGGGCATTTAGCATACTTCAAAACTAGATTGAAGATGTTGTAAACAAGTCCACTCAAATGTGGAAGTTGATATATGGCTTGACTACTATCAAGGAAGGAGAAGAGGATCCCTTTGAGGGAAGAAAAAATGGAGAAGATGAGGAGAATGACAAGGAAGGAGAAGTTGAGAAATAAAAGGAAGGTAATATAGTGGAGGAGGCACCAAGAAAAATGATGAAATGGCAACAGCTGAGGAGCAAAAAATAGATCAAGGTGTGCAAGACATACAACTACCACCATTAAGCCCTCCACATGGCACAAACACACCTATAGAGATAATAAAAGTAAAAGATGTTCCTGATAGCTTAGCTCATAACATCAATCTGCTAACTGCAAAGGATCTAAAGAAGATCCTTGACCAGTTTACACTACAGGCAAAATTGTGTGATAATCTAGTGTTGGTCATTGTAGATGAGTTACAAAAAGTAGTAGCTGACATAACTAGGGATAAGTTGAATACACAAGAACCACCTCCTGCCATCCATATAGCTACTAGTGGTTAACCTCAAGAGCAAGCATCAAAAGATACATTAGCTAAGGTTGATACCATAGTGAAAGTTGTTATGATTGAGCAACAAACTCAGACTACAGAGCCTACAAAGAAACAAGTAGGACAAATAGAGGTATCCATTGCTACTATGAAAACACAAGGTGCACCACAACTAATTCTGATTGATCAAGAAAGATCAGAAGAAGATAAGGATATTCCAAAGTAAAAGGAGCAAGAAGCCATTCAGACATTTAGTTAATTTACCAACAACTGGCACTCCTACCAAAGTCCTTTAGAAGTTGAGAACTAATGCAATACCACTTCAAATTTCAGCACTAGGCTTGAGCTCAACCAAGGTTGCAAGGGTACTTCACTATGGAAACCCAATATTAGATGAAGAAATAGTCATCCCAAAGTATGACTATGCAACCATGAACCTTGAATAGATCAATGAGATGCAAGAGGCACTGGAAAGGAAGAAGAACCAAGAAATACTCAGAAAGGAGTATAAGCAAAGACAAGCACTACATGAGATTAAAGACATCTTTTTAGATGCATTCAGCTTGCAAACACCTAATGAAAACAAACCTATATTGGAGCAATTGTCAGAAATTGTTGAACATGTGCCAAATGAAGAGTAGGAAACCAATGCAAAACTCATGGAATGGTCTAAAAAAAGTTTCAAGGAAAAGTAAATGAGAATATATCTAGTAGAATAGCACTATCACAAGTGGAACTAGCTACAAAAATTGAAAAAAGTAAAGAAGGTACTTGAGAATATATTCTTACTATACATCAAATTGTGTGACCCTACACTCTTCACACAAGAAATGAGCCAAAGGATTTTGAGTCTGGAAAGAAACTTGAAAATATCTACTATGTGGTTACCACTAAACCTAGCTCAAAGTGAGAAGAACTTTCACTCCATGCTTCACACAAAGAAGGAACTAGTTGTATTAACAGTAGAAGAGGCTAATACAAGAGCCAAGCTAATCTAGATTCAAGCCTCCTTGACCCCTCACATGGAGATACTCCAAAAAGAACTAGCCTATGCTAAAATAGTGCTCAAGTAAGATCCTAATCTTTCATCTTTGGATGGCTTAGTTCACCTTGCAATAGAGATAACCATCCAAATCAAATCATTAGATGTTGCAATAAACAATTGGGATGCTACTCTCAAGATTGTAATGGAAGTTAATAAGAACTTCTTGGATAAATACACACATAGTGTATAGACCCTTTGACATCAGTGTCAAAAAGGGGGAGAAATATTTAAAGGGGGAGATAAAAGATGGTAACAAATATGAAAGTGGGAAACATGTGAAAGGAGGAGATAAGATAAACAAGGCATATACAAACAAAGCGGGAGCAAACAAGTAGAAAAGAAGAAATAGGGCATCATATTAGAACATATTAGATAAAGAGTATCAAAATGATTGAATTCAAAGAGAAATAGTAGAGGAAAATCTACTTAGAGAGATTTTGGATACAGAAAAGATATATAAACTCAGGGGGAATCACAAATTTTTGAGGTATATAGTTCATTACAAAATTTTGAATAATTTTGAAGTTTTGTATATATGCTAAACTAGATGTACATTATAATCGAGGAGACTAGATTCATCATGTATAGTTAAGTGTTTTTTCCACTCATGTCAAAGGGGGAGATTGTTGATCTTATATTGGTTTTGACAATTGAGTGTCAACACACTTAAGAAATGTACTAAGCTCATGTCGAGTTAGTAACATATGCCAAGTATAATATGTATAGATGTCGAGTTGCAATGAGTGTCGAGTCATGTGTTGAGTAAATCAACTATCAAGTAAATAGTAAGTGTTGAGTAGTTCAAGTACCGAGTGAATAGTAGATGTCAAGCAAGTTCAAGTGTTGATCTAGATAGAATTATAGTATGTGTTGAGCATCAATATTAACAAGTGCTGAGTAACACAGAATCGACCTAGATGTTTGTGATGGCACAAACAACTATGTAAACCATTTTTGAGCTAACATATGGATAGATCCTAAAGCTTTGAAGACAAGATCAGAAATATTTGGATTCCCTATATGATCTACATGCAACCAATCAAGAAAATGGAAAGAATTGAGTGGAAAAAATAGATGAATCTCAATCATAGATTCATACCTAACCCTAAGCCACCAAATTCTTTTTAAAGGGAGACAAAGTCCCATAATTCAGTATATGTAAAAGAGAGCATTAGAGAATATGTACAAGAAGGTGATGATGGTGAAGATTTGAAGGAATTGAAAAGGGGTGAATTGATCAGTATATATTCAAGGTTAATGTGATTAGATTTCCACAATCCATGATAGTTGTGGTACTAAGTTTCTAGATCAGATTGTGTAAAGATTAGTTTCTAGATAAAAATATTTACACAATCTAATCCAAAAACTTAGTACCACAACATATATTCAAGGTGACTTAGAAGAAGAACAGAATTGTAGAATCAGTTATCAAAAAAAAGGATCAAGGATATAGCAATTTCATATCAAATTAGAAAGGATCTGTCGTAAATATTTGAAGACTAGCTAAGTTACTAAGAGGGGAGGGGTGAATCAGTAACCTAAAAAATTTTAACAAATTTAGAACCTAAAAGCATAATCCAATTACCATTAATAGATCTAATCTACTACATGCATGAGAAACTGAAAGCATAAAACACTTTGAACACAATATTTGGTGACCCAGAAACCTTCTAAATAGAAAGTAAAATTGGGGTGTAGATGATACCCACAAAACTTCAATACCACAACATAAAGTTGGCTTGTTAAGGCTTACAATTATCACTTTTGATGATTTTCCCTATTAGGAGCAATTAGGATTGTTAGGTCCACCTTGTTACAGGTTTTACAAACATACAATGAAGTATGCACTCGATAAAGAGATTTAAAGAAAATACTATTAAGTCTACCCTATTAAAGGATTTGAAGTTGATTCACCTATTAGGATGAAATAGTAGATCTCTGAATTACAACTAAATTACTGATTGAGATCCTTGAAGTACTAATCACCTCTATGTGATAGATGTAACTCTACTACTCCTGATATGGCCTTGCTATACACTTTGTTCTGCTACTGATTCACATTCGCATGCTTTCATTTCATTCACATTATCTCATATCATTATACTTCACACTTGGATATGATACAATACATTACATATATATCAATCCAATTCACATAATTACAAGGGCAGCCATTACACAAGTTAACACCAATATTACAAAGTCAACCCAAATGTAGATACTCAGTCTAAAAACTAACTTGGTGAATTTCTGATACATGACATCCATTGTCATTACTCAGCATTGTCATGCACTTGGTAGAAGTAGAGGCTTGGTCCATACTAATCACTTCAATGTAGTTTCAAACTCGGTATACACTAGTGACTTGGTAGATATTGTGTAACTTGATATAAACTGCATTCTCTATTTACCACAACTATGCTTAGTAGACACTATTCTTCATTCAACTCGGTTATCACTAGCTTTGCTTGACTTAAGTTGTTAACTTGATAGAAACTACAAAGCTTAGCAAACACGAAAGTTCTTGGTAAACACTAAACTACTTGATAAACATTGAACTACTTGGTCTAAACTATAGTACTTGGCAAACACTAAGCTAGAATCTGAATAAGTCTTGTCACTAATAACAATTTTGACTTAATGTCAACAATCTCCCCCTTTGGCATTAGTGACAAAAACACTTATCAACCAAAACTTATGTACAACATAGTGTGATACTTAGCTTGGTATGGCATGCTGATTTTTTGAGATTTTCCAAAATTTGTCTTGTAATTCTATTATATATACATTTTCTTTGCATATATCTCCCCCAGACAATGTACATATCATGTCATACTAAGTGTATCTCCTGATATGGTATCTTTCTCTCATGATATTTTCAAATATCTCCCTCTTAATTATATACATGTCTCTCCCCCATTTTGACAATAATGCCAAAGATATATATATATAATCTACTTATATGGAAACACCAAAATGTGAGAGAAATTCATAATGTACCTTAAGAATAAGAGTTAAGGTCTTATCCCAGTTATCTTGCAAAACTTTGCAAGTTTGAAGAGCAACTTGTACTTCTACAGAGAGCCTGATCATGTGATCTGCAATTGAGAAATTATTGTCATGGATCAATGTTTTGGAATAGGCAATGTGCTTCTACATTGTATTCATGATGGGAAAGATCATATTCTAAATGTCTATGAGTGTAGACCAAATCCTTGCTTCCTCTTTCAATAATTCTACCTGCATATCTGATAAGAATTTGATCTTCATATGATGTGCAGAGCTTGAACTAGGGTCAAGTTGCAACTGCTTTGCACTAGCCATTAGATCTTCATCAATTTTATTCAGTTTTCTCTATATTTCCTTAGTATGCTTGACAACATCACATAAAATTTTGTAAAAAGAGATGTTACATTTGTGTAAGAAGTTTCAAGACTTGTCAAAATTGAAGAAAGCTCTACCTACTAGATAGCTATTTGTTGAGCAATGTGTTCAAGCACTTTGTTATCAAATTTCTTTTCTGCTTTCTCAATTAACTTATCTTGGCCATTGGAATCTTTATTGAATTTTTTGACTGCCTCTTCTAATTGCAACAAAATGTGTTAAGAAGAATCAACTTCAACACCTATGAATTTTGTCAAAATTTCCTTTGCATCCTTAATAATCCTATATTCTCTATCTCTCCCTTCTCTGAGTTTCCTCCGCTTTGCCTTCTTTTGAAGAAGTTGACCAACTATGTGAATTTGATCCATAGAAATGTTATCAAAGTCCCATTTGGGAATTTCAATTTCCTCATCCAAATCTATATCTTCATCTATTTTCTTTCCACTAATTAGAATTCTTGGTTGAATTGACTTTGAAGGTAATTCTTTAGATTTAGGAATAGAAACAATAGTGGAAATAGTAGGACTAGCAATGAAAATTTGTACAGTGCCTACTAGTGGAATACTTACTAGAATACTTATAGAATCCAAAACTGATGTATTTACCAAACTTCCCAAAACTGAGGTATTCACAAGTGAAGTACTGACAAAATTATTTACAATTGAAGCACTTATTGGAGTATGCATAATTGAAGTAGTGAAAACTGAAGAATCCAAAACTAAACTTATTGCTAAAGAACTTAAAATTGTGGAACACTCTGTATCCATTGTTGAAGTTAGCTCAGTAACTAAAGGATGCTACAACTTAGTGGATGAAGTGGTAGACACTTCTATCTATGATTTCTTGAGGAGAGGTAGCAACGAGTGGTTGGACATTTGATGTATCAATGGTTGTCACAACTAAATCTATTGAAGTTGTCTTTGAGCCTAATGATGTTGCAATTTTTGTTGCAGAGTGAGTAAGTGAAGCTATGACACTCGCAACTATCTTGACTAGGTCAATTTCTTCTTCTTCTTACATGGCTTCCTCTTTTTCTTCTTCTTCATCCTTCATTAACTCCTGATATTCTTATGCATCAATTATGACAAATGGAGTGGACTCATCTTCATTTTCTTCATCTTTTTCACTGTCATCATCATCATCTTTGATTTCAATAGTATTTTCACTTAGTTTGTGAAGATGGAATACATTTTTCCATTGGTCTGTAGCATTCTTCACAACATACTCTATATCTTTCATCAAAACTAGACAAGTGTTGAACTTTAAAGTCATTTTGTCCTCATTATCTTTTAATGCTTTATTCACCTCTGCATCAATCAAGTTGGGCACCAACTATTTTAATGTTTGAGCAAAAATGTCTTTTATAGTCTATTTGGTGTTCTCCCATCTAACCTTGACCTTATCCAACAAAATTGTAGGGATCTGTGATGCTAGCTATTTTGGAAAGAATTTCCATCTGCCCACTTTGTCCATAACTAGATCTTCAACTTCTTTTTGCTCTGCCGGAGTCCTGGTCTCATACTTAAGTGCTTTAAAGTTGTTTTTTCTAGAACCTTCTCTAAGTGTCTTTATCTTTCTTGAAATATGAGAAGAGGTCAATTAAAGACAACATCGCTATCATCTTTACCTACTTTCTTCTTGGATCTTCTTATAAATACTACAGTGGATGGCTTTGGTGGCTTGGTGATGATCACCTTGCCTTTCTTCCTTGCTGGTTCTTCTTCCTTTTCTAATTCCTCTTCATTCTCTAATTCTTCCACATCCTCTCCTTTTCCTTTGGTAATCATAAGAGGGGTGCTTATTGTTTTCAATTTTTTTATCCTCCTCTTTCCTTTGTTTATTTCTTGTGGAAGCTTGATCTCAAGTTCAATTCTTGCTTTAGCCTCATCATAGGTCCCAAAGAGAGGTGCCTTTGGATCTACATGCTCATTTACCAAGGCTTCCCTGATTTCCTTTGCCTTGTCAATGTTAACCTCATATGGAAGAGGTTTTACACACACAACTCTAGGCCTTACCACCCAGATGTATACTCTATCACTATCTACCATAAATCAAACATCATCCTAATAATCTTCAACCAACTTCTTTGGTATCCTAAATCTATTATTCATCTTTTCTTTAAAGGTTTCAAAATAATTATCCATGATACTATCAAAAATTTTACCCATTTCAGCAATATACTCATTCATCTGATATAAAACCGGTGTGTCTTTTCTCCACACAATCATGCCTTTAGAAGGGAAAAACTTTTGAACATAGAAAAACAAACATGTCAACAATGAGCCAAATTTGCATGGGTTATTATTTTAAGCTCTAATACTTTCCATATTTTTTTTTAGCTACTTCAACAACAAATCTACTAGGTCATATGACAAATTCTTCTTTATGACCTTACATGCTAAGTCAACTACTTCACAAGGCACACTATTGAGTTGTCCTAAACTGTAAATCTTGTGTACTATCACATGGATGCCAAATTTTAGTTCTATGTTAGTTACATTGCCGATTTTCATTCCTCTTTCATCCCACTTGGCTAGGGTTTTCTTTTGCAACTCATCCCAGCCTAGGGTTTTAGTGGCTTTAGCTTTGGTGAGCATGGGGAGACCAATAATGCGATGTATCATTGTATTTTTTATCAAAATTGGTTTCTCTAACCACAATTGGCCATTATGAATTTAGCTTAAGATATATCTAATCCATTTAATTTGAAAGTTTTGAGGTAGGTGAGGAATATGGGTCAAACCTTTCTCTTCCAAATGTTTGTGCTCAAGTTTGAGGATTCCATTCATATAAAGCTCATTTAGGGCATTACCCATTTTAAGGGTTCCTATCTCCCAAATTGCACATCTAAAATGAGTTTGAATGTCATTTATGAGAAGTACCTTAGGTGGCATCTATGACTGAGCTCGATTCAAGTCGATGGTTTTGGTAATCACTGGCACCAGTTTGAAGTTAGGGGCTTTCCATTCAACACTTCACACCAACATTTTAGATCCTTTCTTCACCTTGCTATTGCTATTGGATGCCATGATAACTCAATAAGTTGAGAAAATTCTTCAAAAAAATTTTGCTACAAATTTTTCTCAAGGTAACTAGAATGTTCTACAAATCGCTCTATTTGTAATATATTGAATTCACAATGAAAATGAAGTCAATTTCCTACCTTTTTTTATAAAACTTCTCATTAATGCTCAGTATGATGAGATCCATTGTGCATGATATCATGTCATCCACTATTTGTATAGATTTCTCAGCGAAAGCTTGTAACTCAGTAACCAAACATAACCATGTTACTCCCAACTTCACTTGGTAGAGTCCATGACCCAACCTTGCCTGGTAGAGAAGTCAGTTTGGTGATAACTATTACCAATCTTACTGATGATTCTTTTGTATCTTGAATATGAATATGAATCTTTACTTCCTTTCAATTGAAACTATTTAAGATGTGACCTTGAAAACACAGTTCCAGTTCTCTCTTAAGAACTTAATTAGAAATAGTAGAGTCACCCACTTCTTGAGTGACATGACTATTATCACTTGAACTAGCTTGCTCGATAGATTTAGGAATCCACTTTTGTCTCATCTACTTCTTGATGCTATCTTCTTTTTCCTTCTTTTCATCTTCAATTCTACCTATATTCATGCAATTCTTAGCTATATGACCAATTTTAGTACATGTGTAACATCTTATGGTGGTATCCTTTCTTCTCATGTGATGTCTAACACAATTTAATCAATGTGTCCATATTCTCCACAGTAATGACATCTACACCAAGTGTTGTAGTCCCAACTGAATATTGCCTTCACAAATTGTTCAATTGGATTAAATAACTTAGATCTAAATTTAGATGCCTTATGACCTTGTTTCTTGCATTTGTGACACTTTCCTTCAAGCTTTGGTTTCTCTTTGCATTCATTAGCTTTATGACCATGTTGACTACAATTGTAGTTTTTCCATTAAATTTTTCCTTTCCATTACTCCAACATTTTTTTGATGTATGACCTGTCTTACCATAGTAATTTTAAGTAGGTCTTTGATTCCTTTGAGCACCTTGTTTGGAGGATTTTCCTTCTTCTTTGTATCTAAGTCCTACCTTACCCTTTTTCCTATAAAGATTCTACTCACTTTTTTGATTCAATTGATCCATGTCTACTTGGGATTTTATTATTATTTCATTGAGTTGCTTTTTAGAATTTATATCAATTTTCATCCTTTCATTGATTCACCTTTCAGAGTTTAAGTCATTCCTTAACCTTTCATTTTCAGATCTCAAACTCATGATTTATTCATTTGCATTGGAGAACTAATTAATAAGATTTTCTTATTGAAGGGATTGATTTTGAATTTCATTCTTCCTTACCTCCAAGTCTTCTTTTGCCTTATTTCTCTATTCTGACATTTCATACAATCTTATTGAATGGATTTCTTGTTCTCTTTTCAATTTTCTTACTTCTTCTTGCACAGAACCATTATTTTCTAGGAGTTCTTTGATTGCATCATTTGCTTCATCTAAACTACTTGAAGGGAAAAAATCTTCAATCTTTTCTTCAACATACTAGTGCCCATTCATCTGATTTGCAAGTTCCTTCCTTCTTTTTAGGGATTGGGAAAGATGCTCTTTTGCTTTCTTAAGTTGAGCTATGGCCATCTCTATATCTAACTTTTCATTGTCAATAGCTTTGTCAAGTCTGAATATCTCCATTGTCCTTGATCTTTGCTCAAGTAGTCAAACTTTATCCTAAGAACCACAGAGCTCTGATACCAATTGTTGGAAATATTTTAAGACTAGCTAGGTTACTAAGAGGGGAGGGGTGAATCAATAACCTCAAAAAATTTAACAAATTCAAAACTTAATAGCATAATCCAATTACCATTAATAGATCTAATCTACTGCATGCATGAGAAACTAAAAGCATAAAACACCTTGAACATAATATTTGGTGACCCAAAAACCTTCCAAATAGAAAGTAAAATTGGGGTGGGGATGATACCCACAAAACTTCAATACTACAGCATAAAGTTGTCCTATTAAGGCTTACAATGATCACTTATAATGATCTACCCTATTAGGAGAAATTAGGACTGCTAGGTCCACCTTGTTAGAGGTTTTACAAACATACAATGAAGTATGCACTTGGTAAATAGATTTAAAGAAAAGACTGTTAAGTCTACCCTATTAAAGGATTTGAATTTGATTCACCTATTAGGATGAAACAGTAGATCTTATACTTACAACTAAATTACTAATTGAGATCCTTGAAGTACTAATCACCTCTATGTGATAGATGTAACTCTGTTGCTCCTGATATGGCCTTGTTATACACTTTGTTCTACTATTGATTCACATTTGCATGCTTGCATTTCATTCACATTATATCATATCATTATACTTTACACTTGGATATGATATAATACATTACATATATATCAATCCAATTCACATAATTACAAGGTCGACCATTACACAAGTTAACACCAATATTACAAAGTTGACCCAAATGTAGATACTCGGGTTCTAAAAACTGACTTGGTGAATTTATGATACATGGCATCCACTGTCATTACTCAGCATCATCATGCACTTAGTAGAAGTAGAGGCTCAGTCCATACTAATCACTTCAAACAAGTTTTGAACTCGGTATACACTAGTGACTTGGTAGATATTATGTAACTTGGTATAAACTACATCCTCTATTTACCACAATTGTCCTCAGTAGAAACTATTCTTCATTCAACTTGGTTAACACTGGCTTCACTTGACTTAAGCTATTAACTTAGTAGAAATTGCAAAGCTCGATGAGCACTAAATTGCTTGGTAAACACTAAACTACTCGATAAATACTAAACTGCTCGGACTGAACTATAGTACTTGGAAAACATTGAGTTGGAATTTGAATAAGTGTTATCACAAATAATAAACTTGACTTAATGTCAATAGGATCAAGATGGACTATATTGGTATTTTAAATTATCAATATCAAATTGCAAGTGTATCAGATCAAACATTCTACTGTATTTTCTAACAAGTATATCAGCAAGATGAAATCATTTTTATTAAGGTTGACTTAATAGTCATTGTGAAATCCTTTAATAGGGTGACATTCCAAGTGGGTGTTCTAAAGTCCTTTAACCAAACACACTTCTAATAGGGTGGGATCTAACAATCCTTTGTAATTCTTTACATTGGTAGGCCTTTCATAGGGCAGATCATGAGAATGGTCAAATCATGTAACCTAAATAGGTGAACTTTATTGCTACAGTAGTGAAGAATTGTGGGTGTCATCCCCACCCCAATTTTACCTTCTCATTGGAGGGTTTCTAGGTAATCATATATGGTTTCAAGTGTTTATGTGGATGCATTTACTTTACATGTTATTTCAATATGTTTATAAATGCATTGTTTTAAAGTTAAAAGTTTTATTGGTTAGAGATTAGCACTTCTAATTCACCCCCCCCCCCCCCCCCCCCCTCTTAGAAGTATACATTTTCCATTTGTATTTCCAAAAAGAAGATATCTATGATGATACTATAGACACGATTCATAATATACTAAAACAAAGTGAAGGAAAAATTGAGACAGCTATAATTGAAGACGAACCAGAGGCCAACTAAGAATGTGTCACAAGATGAAAATGTCATGCCTAAATCTGAAAGCAAGAGTGATATGTTGACCAAGCCAAAGAAGGAGGAGGAGGCTTTGTCATCCAAGTTAGCACATGAAATCTTGTTAAATCCAAACCCTGTGACAGAACAATACAAAGACTATCCAAATATTGATACATGAGTGAGCATACAACATGTAGATTCATCATGGGCTTGTCCCTTTGGTGAAATGGTGGGGCTTCTTGCCTGTAGGGCCTACAACCAAGGTTCAAGTCCCCACAAGGCCATTCTCTACTATGGATCTTAATTGAGAATGTTTTTCCATTGACCCTTGGTGAAATAGTGGGGCTTCTTGCCCATAGTGCTTACAACCAAGGGTTAATAAATATTTGAGGGCTTGTCCCTTTGGTGAAATGGTGGAGCTTCTTACTTGTAGTGCCTACAACCAAGGTTCAAGTCCCCACAGGGCCATTCTCTACTGTGGATCTTAAGAATGTTTTTCCATTGACCCTTGGTGAAATAATGGGGCTTCTTGCCTATAGTGCTTACAACAAAGGGTTAATAATTTTTTAGCAATTTGAATTTTTTCAAATGGAGAGAGGGAGAGGGAGAGGTTAGGGGAGTAGACGGGAAGCATCTTTTCAAAATTTAAACCTGGTTTTGGGCGAGAGTTCTCAGGGAGGAAGATCTCAAAAACTAGGTACGAAGGAGGATTTTTAGGCAGAGTGTGGAGGGGTAAAAAATGGGGATGGGGACCCACGTTCTGATGGTGAAGTCCAGATCAAGCCAAAAATGCAACCCAATGTGGTCAGGCCAAGGAATCTTCCAGTGAAATGGGCCTTGCTCTTCGGTGTCAAACCATCTAGTAAGTCATCTTTCCCTTCAGTTAAGATTGTATCAAGCTTGGAAAAGGGATTGTGCACGATTGCTATTCCAGATGAATTAGTTGATCATAGCATAGCTTCAATGGCATCCACACTGGTTGGAAACTTTATCATTCGAAGACCAAATATCTATGTGGCACATTCCTTCACCTTGAAGAAATGGCATCTAAAAGGTCAAGTCAGTGTTACTGCAATGGCTAAGGGGTTTCTCTCTTTTAACTTTACCTATAAAGAGGGCATGGCTAATATTCTGTGTGAAGGGCCCTGGAGTATAGGATCGGAAATTCTAGTGTTGTAGAAATGGTCTTCAAAATTGGACTTAAATGAATTTTTTTTTTCAGTAAGCTCTAGTATGGGTTAGACTCCTTGAGCTGCCCTTGGAATTCTAGAACAAGGATTTTTTTATGGGTGCGGCCAATTCCTTTGGAAGACTATTATCAATTGATCCTATTACAGCTTCTAACAGCAGACTAACCTATGCAAGGATATGTATAGGAGTAAGGGAATGGGATGATATGCCAGAAGTGGTGTGCTTCGAGTCTAAGCTCGGCACACACATACAGCAGTTGGACTATGAGAGCATACCTTTTGGTTGCTACCATTGTTTTAAGAATAGACATAAGGCTTTTCAATTTCCAAAAGTGAAGATGGAAAAGAAGAAGATGTCTCTCCCTTATTCTTATCTCCATAGGGACAAGAAAATTTGGAAGAGGAAGACCACCAGCATAGGCCACAAGGCTGGTCCTATTATGGTTGGTCAGAAGGTTGGAGAAGTTAAGAAGGACATTACACATAAGCCAGCAGCTTTTGTCACAATAGCTCAGACCAAAGATAAGAAGGATTTTCCCCATTCTAAAGAGCATGCTTGAAAAATTCAAATGGTGAAGTATCTACAAATCTAAAGGAAATGCTAGAGGTAAATGCCCTAGAAGGAAACCAAGTTGACTTTCATGTGCCAAAAGACTCTCAAATTATGGAAGGGGTAGCAGATTTGCAATAGGTAAAGCCTATGGATAAATATTGCAAGGGAGCTCCTCAGTCGATTATGAAGGAAGTAGATTCAGAAGGGATCCCTAAGTTTGATGGGAGAAGTATTTTGGCTACCAAAGACAAAGAAAAGGATAGAGTCAATAAGGATATAATTATCTATCAAGGCCTAAAGTATAATTTTGTTTCCTCTAGAGAAGAAGTTGAAAATGTTGTGGAGAATGAGAATGAAGTTTTGGTGAGGGTGCTTGATGATTGGGAGGATTCTCCTAGAACTCCAAAGAAAGCTCAAATAGTATCTAGGTCTTTGGATATTGTTTTGGAAAGAGAAGCTTTTCTTTCCCCTAATCCTAGGAAGAAAAATTTTAGAGAACCCTCTTTGGCCTCTCCAGTGGAGACTAGAAGTAGCTGCAAACTGGATGTGGGAACAGAGGCTAGAAAAGGTAGAAAAATGGAGAAGCAAACTAGAGAGGAGGAGACCAGAAGATGCTTGGCAAATGGGCGCTAGAAAAATCTTCAAGAATTTTCCAAGAATGGAAAATGAAGATCATATCATGGAATATAAGGGGCTTAAATGGAGCCCACAAATAGGAAATTATTAAGAATTTGATTAGAGACCAAAGACCTAATATTTTGATGATCCAAGAAACTAAGATGAAAAAGGAATCTCTAAGAAAAATTAAGTTTAGTAGCATGATGAGTGGGGAGGTTTCAGATGCAGAGGGTGCCTCTAGTGGTCTACTGACCCTATTTAATACCAAGCATTTCAGAGTTGAAGCAGTGTTTAATGAGGGTAATATTCTTCTCCATCATGTTCATCATATTCAATCTAATAAAAATTGGTTTTTTCTGAATTTATATGCCCCTAACAATAAAAGAGATAGAAAAAATCACTGGACTAAAGTAGGAAACTTGGTGCAAAGTAGTAATTTAAAGAAAGGCATCATTATGGGAGATTTGAACACTCCTCTTGTGGATGGGGAGAAGATGGGTGGTCTAATCCTAGACTGGGAAAGTAAACAAGACCTCTCTAGCTTCATCAATGGTTTGGCTTTTATGGATCTGGACCTTGTGGGAGGTGCCTTTACTTGGTCTAACAAGTTCTTGGGGAAGGACTGCATCCAGGTTAGATTGGATAGAGCTTTAATCTCTACTAATTAGTTGAAGTCTTTCTCTTGTAGGTTAGCTCTCCTGCCTAGAGTGGGATCTGATCATTCTCCTATATCCCTCTCGGTCGCTCCCATAGAACCTAGAAGGAACTCCCCCTTCAGATTTGAAAAAATGGGGAGTTCTCATCTTGATCTTTTGGATAAAGTCAAATTTTGGTGGAGTTTAGAAGTGGAAGGCATTGCTATGTTTAGAGTTGCCAGGAAACTAAGAAATGTTAAGAGAATGGTTAAAGTTTGGAATAAGATTAATTTTGGCCATATCTTTCATGAGAAAGATGTCTTGTCTGACAAAATTATTTTTGTTCAAGCCTTATTCAGTAGGACGGGTATGATGAGCTTAGTAGGGAGGCTAAGTTATCTATTCTTACAGACTTACATAATATCATCAGCAAAGAGGAGAAGTTCTGGAGGCAAAGATCTAGGGTCAATTGGCTTAAAGATGGTGATTAGAATTCTAAGTTCTTTCATTTAACCACCCTCAAGCATAGAGCTAATAAAAAAATTGTTGGCATCGTGAAAGGGTAGGATCTGATGACTAAGGAAAAGGAAATATTAGTTGAAGTTGTCTCCTTCTTCTCTTCTCTCTTGTTTTGGGATCCTCTTCTGTCAAAAGTGGACCAGGAAGACTTAGTTGTTTCTATACCTTAGATAATCCAACCTCATCATAACTTAATGCTTCAAGCCATTCCTTCTACTACTAAAGTTTATGAATCTCTCTTTTTCTTTCCTGTGGATAAATCTCCTAGCCTTGATGGGTTCCCTACCTTCTTTTTTTAGATGTATTGGCAGGTGGTGATGGATGATGTGGTGAAGGCAGTTCAGGAATTCCTTGGAGCCAAGAGCATTCTTAAGGAGATTAACTCCACTTTTTTGGTCATCATCCCTAAGGTTCTCGAGGCTAACTCTTTGGACAAGTTCAGACCTATTAGCTTGTGCAATTCCTTTTACAAGATTATCTCGAAGGTTCTTACCTCTAGGTTGCTCAAGCTCCTCCCTTTTATTATATCACAACAAAAAATAGGTTTTGTCCCGAGCAGATAGATTTTAGACTCAATCATGATGGTGCACAAAGTGATCCACTCTTTGGAAGCTAGAAAATGAGAAGGGATGTTGCTCAAACTAGACCTTTCTAAAGCCTTTGACCTAGTTGACTGAACTTTTCTTGATATGGTGCTCAAGGCTTTTGGGTTTGCTTTAAAAGTTTGCAAACTAATATCTCAACTTGTCTCTACTTCCTCTCTTTCTATGTGGGTTAATGGAGCTTCCTTAGATTTTTTCAAATCCTCAAGAGGGCTATGGTAGGGGGATCCTCTCTCGCTTATCCTCTTCATTAACCTAGCTGAATGTATGGGAAGGCTTATTGAGAGAAAGAAGAAAGAAGGCAGAATCAAAGGTATAAAATCTTCATCTAAAACTAATTCTTTCTCGCATCAGCATTTCATTGATGATACTATCATGGGGGGGGAGGCTTTTGTAAAGGAGGCAAAAGCCATGAAGGATATCCTGGATATCTACTCCAGAGGGTTAGGCAAACTTATTAACTGGTAAAAGAGCTCTTTATATTTTATCAATACCCTAGAGGATAGCTAGAGGAAAATTTCTAAAATTTTGGGTTGTAATGTGGGAAAGTTTCCCTCTACCTACCTTGGGCTTCCTTTGGGTCTATTTGCTCCTGACTCCTTCTGGAATGGTATTATGGATAGGTTTAGCAAAAATCTTATTGGCTAGAAAGGAGCTATTCTCAATCAAGCTAGCAAATGTCAGTTGGTTAAATCCATCCTTCATAATTTTCCACTGTATGCTTTAAGCCTCTTTGTGATACCAGTTAAATTAGCAAAGAGGATGGAAAAAATTCAAAGGGATTTCCTATGGTCAAGTGTTGAAGGGAAAAAAAGATACCCACTAGTTGCCTGGGACAAAGTCTGTCTACCTAAGAATTATGGAGGTCTTGGTGTAAGGAAGCTTACTCATCTTAATAAGGCTCTTTTGGCAAAGAAATTATGGCACATCTTCAACAACACTTGGGAATGGAGAGACACATTGGTCAACAAGTACATTAAGAGGCCTTCTATTTAGTTCACCCTTTTTAGCGAGGACATTCCTAGAGGATCAGCTATCTAGAATGGTTTTCTTAAAGCTAGGGACCTGGCAAAGGCTAAAGTTTCTTGGGAATTAGGGAATGGGGAGGATATCTAGTTTTGGTCTGATAATTGGCTTATTCAGGGCCCCCTAATGAAAAATCTTATCTATGATGTTTGGGTGAACCATTGTATTCAACTTTTTGGGCTAAAAGTTTGCAACTATAGGAACGACCAGGGTTGGATAGATCTATCTATAATCTTTGATGATCTAAATCCAATCATGTTAATGTTAAATTCAATGGTTCTCAGCAACAAGAGGGATGAAATGATTTGGGGGGACAACTCCAGTGGAAATTACTCTATTGCTTTTGGGTATATGGCTCTTTGGAGCTTAAAAGAGAAGCCTCCTTGGTCAAAAGCTTGGATCCCATGCCTCACCCCTAAAATCAATATATTTTATTGGCTGGCCTTACAGAACAAAATTCTCACGTAGGATAACCTTGCAAAAAGAGGACAGATTATGCCAAGCAGATGTAGTTTATGTAAGAACTAGTTGGAAACAAGCAACCACTTTGTCCATTCACTGTTCCTTCTAAAGGGAGGTTTGGGACTTCCTGACCCAAGACTTAGGGATTAGCTGGTGCATGCCAAATGATCTCCTAGATTTTTTTTGCCAATGAAAATCCTTGTTCAAATCCCCTATTTTGTAGGATTTAGGAACCTAGATCTTACCCCACTACTACTGGAGCATATGGAAGGAGAGTAACAATAGAATCTTCAGAGGCAGAGAGGAGCCAACCATTGTTCTTAGGAAGAAGATTCAAAAAAATATAAAGGAAAACTACCTAGTAAGGAAGGGGGGAGATATCGAAGTGGGTGGTAGGAAAATGGAGAATGAAAAAGAAAGAATGTTAAAAAGATAGGAAACCAAGTGGCTTCTCCCCCCAGAAGGATGGCATAAAGCCAATTTTGACGGGGCATCTAAGGGAAATCCTAGCTCCTCAAGATGTAGAGGCATAATTAGGAATGAATTCAAGGATAGAGTAGCGGCCTTCTCTCTCCCACTAGGATTCCAAACTAATCACTTTGCAGAAGCAAGTGTGGCCTGCCATGTGGTGAAACTAGCTTTTGAAGTTGGAGTTACTAATCTATGGCTTGAAGGGGACTCGAATAACATTATTAAAAGTTTAAATAGAAATTCTCATTATTCATGGTCGATTTCAAATCTTATTAATGAGACATGTGAGACTCTTGCTAAAACTAATAGAGTCCATGTCACTCACATTTTTTGGGAAGCAAACTCGATGGTAGATTGGTTTGCAAATAAAGGTGTCCAATCTTACCAAAAAATGACCTAGCAGTAGGGAAAGAGTTTTCTAGTGGATGTTAAGAGCCTGATCAAGCTAGATAAGATCTAAGGGAGTATAGAGGAGATCAATATGCAATTATGAATAGGAAAGGCTTATGGGGAAAGGGTATGACTCTTAAAGGTTGCATTGGTAAATGCAAGAAGTGGGAATTATTATAATTTATTTAGCACGGTTCATGAGTATTTTTTTGCATTTGTAACCTGATCAATGACAAGGCTTATTTCTTCGGTCTCTTTCTAAAACACAGAGAACCCTATCATGTGGTGAGGATTCAGAGAGCTGTGCTTATGAGAATTGTGGGAGAGCAAAGTGCCAAAATGGTGGGTGAAAGGTGTAGAAAAGAACCGATGGGAAAAATGGAGAAATGGAGAAGCAGGGAGAAAGTGTGGGAGAAGCTAGTTCAGGGTGAGATTTCAAGGTATATCATGAAGCTACATGGTTATGACCAAAATGTGACTGACAGCATGGTCAATTCATGGAAGGATGGTAGAGTTAAGGTGAATGGGATAGCTTTTCTAATAACGAAGGAGGTGATTTTGACTATTATTAAGATTTTGATGGTGGGCTTTAAGTTCTTTAGGGACAAAAAGCTTTTGGCCAGTGCAGTGAAGGACTTTACCGACAACCCCAAGGAGCTGAATGCCCTAAAAAAGAGTGATTCATTTTATGACCCATATTCTATAATGAAGATTTGGAGGTATGTTTTGCATGCTATCATTGAGTACATTACTCTTGACCCTAGGTATGATCATGTTCTCACCCACCATTTCATTCTTTTGAATCATTTTTGGCATGATAGCAAAGTTTCTTTCCCTTTCTATTTGTTGAACTCTATGAGCAAGGTGGTATCAAGCTTCAAAAATAAACCCTCTACTAACCCTGCTTTGCATGAGGGGCTATTACTACTCATCTATGAGCACTTCAAGGCTTAGATGATAAGTAATATCCCTTTACAGGTTGGGAATGAGGAAATCAAAAGCTCTAGCTACTCCTCTGACTTGGATGATATACAGAGCATTAGTTCTGAGGAAGGGGGCTTACCTTCTCTAGTAAAAAAGCTATGCCTAATGTAAAGAAGTCTCCCTCTCCCATTACCACTAGAAGAAAAATCCCTAGAGATCATGGTCAGAAGAATCTTGTGAAGGAGGAGCAGGACACCTATGATGAAGAGGAGGCTATGGAGTCTGAAGATGAGGAAAAGGAGAGGCGGGAGGAAAAAAAGGAAACCCAAGATGGGAAGAAATGCAAGAGGGTGGGAACGGAGGATGAGAGGTTGCAGAAGGACCTAGACTCTTCTCTTCTCCCTCTCTCCCCTGTCCAGCCCCAAGCCCATCTGAAGGAGCAGATAAAGGATAGTTTTGGAGCTGAGAAGGGGGAGGTGCTAGCCAAAGATAGGAGGAAAGCCTAGAGAAATTTTAATGTGAGGACTTCAAAAATGGATATTTTTAGAGAAGTGATGAACCCCCAGATCCTGGTGGAAAATCAGGAGGAACCACATCTTGAAGAGCTCATTAACCCTATGATTGTGGCTATCTCTGATAATGCCAGGGAATCTGGGATGAACCTCTTGAACAATGCTCGCAACAGCATGATAGAAAATTATAGGTCAATCAAGTAGCCTTTACATGAGCTAGATGAGGTTAAGGAGAATGTGGTTCAAATGGAAGGAGCCAAGAATCTTAAGGGCCTAGACAAAGGGACAAATTATGATGATAGGCATAGCCTGGTAGAAAGGAGGATCCACAATCTAGAAAATTACAATCACAATCTATCGAGCTAGATGATTTCACTACTCAACTCGATCAATAACAACATTTTATCTTTAACTAATTGGCTTAAAGATGGAGGCATGTAGGGTGATATGGATGGAAAAGATAGGGGTATAGCCAAATTTGATGAAGATAATACCACTGGTATCACTTTTTCTACTCTGGAATAGAAAGAACACAAGACTCACTAGTAGGAGGCAGAGGAGAACTAGATGTCCCAGGAGGCTGCCCAGGTCATGCAGGAGTTGGAAAGAAAGATCGAGGATTAGTTCCTATCCTTCTCCTTTTTTGTTGGCTTTTCATTCTGGCTTTTGACTATTTCATTTGTCTTATTTTTTTTGTTTGGCCTTTTCTTTGGCCTTTGTTTTTTTGGCTGGGCCTAGTGCTTATTATCAACCTTTAGACTTGTTACTTTTGTGGCTGGGCTTCTAATACTTATTTTTAGCCTTTTTTTTTAACTCTCGAGTTTTAGGATCCCTGTAAAACCTATTTATCTAATTAAAAACATGCAGATTCATCACCTATTATCCCTACTATTTCACTTAGTCTATATTTTAGTCAAGGTGATGTAAATGTGAGTTAAGTTGAGCAATAGAGTCTTCCAACTAATGAAGGTGATAGCACCTAAGGACAAACAACAAAAAGATGATGATGAAGAAGGCAATGATAATGTAAATACAGAGGGTGAGAAGGATGAAAATATTCAAAATGAAAAATCATATCATTTTGGTACTAGTGATAGAAAATTTTCCTTAGGACCTCTGAGTGAGGGAGAAAAAGAGGTTGGACAATAGAGTTCTATCAATGAACTCAAGATTGGTGATGACAAAGAAAAGAAGGATGAATTTGTACAATAAGAGAACAAGCCTAAGGAGAAAAGGTTAGATGTTGAACCTCCAAAAATCCAAGGAGACATAAGAGGAGATATAAAGGTAAAATTTGGAAGTTCCCACACAAGGACATCAACAAACAGTGTCAATTCCCAGCACTCCAGATTTCAAAGGAAAGAAGTTAAAGAGAAAAATGAAGCAGCCTCTACAGACCATGAAGGGTAAACTAGTTACTCTTGATGAAGAGATTGTGATTCCTAATTGGGACATGTCTAATTTGAGTGTTAATAAAATGAAGACACTTAATGATTTTCTAGACAAAAAGGTCAAGCAAGAGGAGATGAGGAAAGATCATCAATAGAGACAGGTATTATATGATATTAAAGATATATTTCTTCAGACTGTTGATGTAGAAAACTTTGATGAAAATTTTTCCATCATAGAAAATTTGATTAAAATGGTTGAGAAACTCAATGAACCTAACATATAAACACAAGAAAAATTCATGTAGTGGTCAAACAGAAAGTTTGAGAATAGAGTGTTGGAGAAAATAACAACTGAGATTGCATTGAAAAAAGTTGAACTCTCAACTCTTGTTACTGATTTGGAATAGTTAATGCATAATGCAAATACATTGTTTTCCAAAAATATATGATGTCCCTATATTCACAAAATAAATCAGGGAGAAGATGGATAAAATTGATGCAAATCTATAGAAGAGTGGTAAATATTTGAACATGGATCCAAGTTCCAGTTCAGTATATTTTTCTAAGATCAACTTTTTGCAAGGCAAGCAATCAAAACTATTGTGTGAGGAATGCAACATTAGATCAGAGGTCGCATCTATACAAGAATATTTATTACCTAATTTGCAAGTGATACAAAGGCATTTACAACTTTCCAAGGACCTTATTCAAAATCAACAATTATCTATAGCTGACAATATGGTGGGATCTAGCAGCCAAACTAGAGATAGAAAGACAAGTTCTTGAGACACTCAAGAGAAATTTGGACAAAACAATCATTATTGTCTTGAGATTACACCACCCATTTTTTAGTGAATTTGGTATAATCCTTGATCCACAATTGAATGTCACTATGTGGCATAAGTGAAAAAAAACAAGGGGAAAATGTATGAAAATTTTGAAAGGGGGAAACGATTATGATCAAATATGAAGGGGAAATGTAAATGCTATGTATATGATGACTGAAGAAGAATGGATCTACATATGTGTATTGAATAAGGAGATAGTTTATCAATATAATACTAAACAAAAATATTTTGAAAATGACCGAGCTACAAGTATGGAGCACACCCTAAAGAGGAGCTGAATTTTTGAAGATGTTATTATGTCAAATCTTGATCATGATAAGTTTTTTTGCCACTAATTCCAAAGGGGTAGATTGTTAACCCTAAAGGAAATCTTGGTATTGTATATTAGTACAAAACACTTAGTCATTCACAAGGAGAGTTGGTTGGTCAACACTATGATTGAGCCACAATAAAGGTCGAGCTACAAAGTGAAGAAGTACACAAGTTCAATTTGTACAAAGGAATGAGTAGTCCTCAGGCATTCAATAGTTATTTAGCTATCCAAAAGGTAACAAAAAATACAAGTTGAATGTTACATGAGCCAAGAAATTTAGAGAGAGAATAGTTTAAGTTGGTTGTAGTATATGCCAAGGATCATGAAGAAGAACCAAGCATGACCGAGTATCAAAGGTTGTATGTGATGAGTTATGTAGTTTGAGTATATGAGTTTGGAATGACACAAAATCTTATGTAAACTATTTTTTCAAGCATGACATGTGTTTTTTTAATCAAGGTGAAGATTAAGGAGATAATTATGCATGTAATTTTATATCACTAATCCCTATGCAATATGAAGAACCAATCAAAAAATTGGAAAGGTTAAGCAAAAAAAGTGATGAATGAGGATCATTGATTATGATCTAGAAACTTCTTAAGATGGTTATTTAAGCAGTGTTTCAAGATAGAATAATTTTTTTGTGAGTTGAAGGAATGTGTGTATGCAAAGATAAAGGAGAATCAATGAGTATCCATTATTAAGGGATTAAAGGTGACTGAGAAGTGTAATGAGGAGTTATTGCAGATCACTCACAATGAAGTGATTGGATATTGGAAAGAGAAGATATGTTATCAACAATTAGTGAAGACCAAAGGATCAGATATTGTTACATTATAATCAGTTTATAATGTGAATCTATTACTAGAGTGGCCCTAATAGACCTATAATAAATCTCCTAATAGGATACACATTTAATTGTGAAGTTTAAATACTTTTGTAAAGTTATACTTAACAGTGTTATATGCTTTTAGCAGAGTAGACCCCTCACACGGTAGATCATCAGAAGTGGTCAAATTTGTGGCCCTAATAGGCACTTTGTTACTATAGTTGTGAATATTTTATGGGTGTCATCTCTACCACAATTTTACCTTCACATTGGAGGGTTTCTGTGTTACCAAATCTTGTGTCATGAGTTTTTTACTTGTTTATGTGTTTCGCTCATACCAATAGATATTAGATCTGTTATTACATGATATTTCATGGTTGAGATTAATGAGATGTATGGTGAAATATGTTGAGTATGGATTATGTTTGAAGTGGTAAAAGTTTTTGGAGATCCTAATTCACCCTCCACCTCCTCCGCGTCTCACTTTCCAATTAGTAAATACTTTTAATTTTTAGAAGTTTTCGTAATAATGAGAGATGGAAAGTGTTACTATTATGAAGGAAAACACATGTACATAAATTAATGTGAGTAGATAATTGAATATTAGGTATTAAGCATTACAATGTGATTTATTATAATTAGATATTGAAATCAAAAAATTAAATGTAAGTAAAATGTTATAAATAAATCAAGAATTATTATGAGGTAGTTTTGAAATTTAGCTAACTTGAAAATTAGAAGTGGTTTATGCAACCCACAAATTTTATTTTAAAACTCCAGCATAATTATTCCAGATGGTTTAATATGACTACCCAACTAAAATATACTTTATCTTGTCCCTCTACATCATATAGATGAATGATATTCATTTATTTAGTTACTTCATTCAAATTATATTATTTTTTGCTACATTAATTCAATTAATTCTCACAATTATATGTTAGTCTAATAAAAATTGAATAAATACCAATCATCCAATTCAATCTAATTAATCAATTAATAGCTAATTATATGTATTTAATTAATCAAGTCCAATCCTACTATCCTTGGAAGTCATAATAAAATATTATTCATAAATCAATTTTAGACAACCCTAATCCCTCCCCCATTAGCACTTGTAATTAATTTAAGTAATCAAATCTAATCCCACTATTTCTTGAAATTTATAAATAAACATGGTTCATGAGGTACAACACTTGGTGAAGGTTTTTAAAATGGGGTTGCAAGCATAGTGAGTTTAGCAATGGAGGGAACTTTGTAGTTAAGCACGCTCAAGCTGGAGTAGTAAAGGGATGGGTGACCTCTCGGGAAGTCTCGGTGCTTCACCTCTATAAGCATCACCTAGATCCAATGAGTACTAAGTGTTCCATTTATTCTCATGAGAGATGGATTCATGTGTGAATAACTACTACTGAAACATGGGTCAATGAGTTTGACTCAAAAATTACACAGTTAAATCCTAATAGCAATATCACAATTTGACTTATTGTGGAAATATCTCCTACTTATCAATTGATGAGCTTAAGGGGATTTCTAATTAATGGTTCATAAGGAAAAACACTTGGTGAAGGCTTTTCAAATGGGATTGCAAGTAGAGTGGGTTTAATCATGGAGGGAACTCCGTAGTTAAGCATGCTCAAGTTGGAGTAGTACTAAGATGGGTGACCTCTTGGAAAGCCTGGTGCTTCACCTCTATGAGCATCACCTAGATCCATTGAGTATTAAGTTTTCCATTTATTCTCATGAGAGATGGATTCATGTGTGAATCACTACTCATGAAACATGATTCAATTAGTTTGACTCAAAAATTACACAATTAAATCCTTATAGCAATGCCACAATTTGACTTCTTGTGGAAGTATCTCCTACTTATTAATTGATGAGATTAAGGGGATTTCTAATGAATGGTTTATAAGGAACAACACTTGGTGAAGGTTTTGTAAATGGGGTTCTAAGCAGAGTGAGTTTAACCATGGAGTGAACTTCATAGTTAAGCGCACTCGAGCTAGAGTAGTACTAGGATGGGTGACCTCCTGGTAAGTCTTGGTGCTTCACCTCTATGAGTACCACCTATATGCAATGAGTGCTAGGTGTTCTATTTATTCTCATGAGAGATGGATTCATGTGTGAATCACTACTCATGAAACATGGGTCAATGAGTTTGACTAAAAAATTACATAGTTAAATCTTGATCGAAATATCACAATTTGACTTTTTGTGGAAATAACTCCTAATTATTCCTAAAAATATTTAGACAACCCTAACCATCCCCCCCTCCATAATTAGCACCGAATCCTACATCTATTACATTGGTGGGTCCTTTTTCAAAAAGGAGGATCGACATTAGGGGAAAACACTAATATAACATGAAACACCCCAAAATACCTACTACCAATTATAATAAATCAATTTTAATAGGACAACCACACAACACATGAATAAAATTAAAAGTATTAAAAGTAAACATAAGTAGCATCATCAAATTAAGGTCAATTATTTTTATTTGTTTCATTACATCACAAATAATCATAGATACATGTTTCATTTACAACTTACATGTAATCGCTAAAATACATTTATATATACATTTTGTATTGACCTCCTCAAGCAGATTGAAACATTGCATCAATAAATTTATATGATGATATAGATGGGTAAGTGTACAAAGTTTTGGTTCCAAAAACATGAAACACAAAAGCAATTTTTCAAATTCCAAAGTGCGTGCACTATATCTGACAAGAAGTCATCACCTAGAAGACAAAGTGTACCCTATTGTACTGAAGTACATGAATCTATCACTATAGCAACAAATGAAGAATTCACCTCAAAGAGAAGATGAATATCATCTAGGATGTCCCTCACATCTTCAATGTAAGACTCCACAAACAACTGTGCAATGTCTCGTAGGAAGTTGTTGCACGAAGGTAAAGTAGGAAGACATGAAGTGTCCTACTATGTTGAATTTGAAGCATTTGTGGCTGAAATAGGATTAGTAGGAGAAACAGGAGCATCTAGAGGTGTGATCTTATCTAGAGTTGAAGAAACCATAGCTGGAGTGACTGGATGTAGAATGTCTTCTAGAGATGGAGGAACACACAGATCTCCATATGCTCCCAAAATAGACATCCAAATAACATAAGGAAAACTTTCCATTCTAAGAGGAGAAAAAGTTTCCTTACTCATACTATTATACAAAAAGTGATGAAGGTGCACAAGATGTGTCCAATTAAAATGTGGTGGCAATGAATAGAGATAAAGAAGCAATTCTTGATGGTCTCTTAGATGATAAGTATCAAAGCACTTCATTTGTGATAGTTCTTTGTTGTCAACTGTGGTCTAATACCAAACTAACAAATCTGACAAGACTCCATGAGATCAATCAATGAACTCCAAAGAATCAAAGAACACACCTCCCCCCCTAATGAATGGTTTAGGCACTTGGTAGCCACTTTCCAATTTAGGGCCTATTTCTGAAAGCAATATTTCTATTCACAAAACCTATAATATGATTACAAATCTAGAAAGTAGACAAAAAAATGCACTTTCAAGAAAAATATAACCTAATTTGAAATCCAAATGAGCCCATACTAAGCATTTTAAGTGGCAAAAATCAAGATTTGTGAGTTGTAGAAAAATTCAAGAATAGATATCTCAAACCACCTGCACCAATGTGTAGATCATGAAATTCTACCCAAAACAAAAAAAAAAAATTTGCTCACAAAAAGGAGTCCTTATGATGGAGATATCATTGTTTGAAAATTGTTGCTGCTATTATTATTTTTGAATCGTCACCATTGCACCTCCAAAAATTATATTGCTCTAGATTTTACCTCAAATGTCTGATTTGGATGAAACAAAATCTGATTTGGGAGTTTTTTGACCTTCTGAATATGATGCAAATATCTAATTTGTACCAACAAGCACCAATCTTCACTTACAAAAAATCTCTCCAATGGCTCGATGGCTAAAAAAATCTAGAAAATAATGCAAATCTAAAAAAATTACTGAGATGAAGATGAATAAAAATGCACAAATCTAAAAATTAAATGTACAAATCTAAAATGATCATACCAATTTTGCAAATCGGGCCTTCGAGTTTCCAGTTTGTAAAAAAATGTTTCCTCAATTTTGACTATGGCCCAACATAGGAAAATTTATAGTCAATTCAACAAATAGATGTTCCAAATGTAATGGAAAGGTCTACTTTGGCTCTAGATACTCCCAATGACTATGATACTCTATATCTGGGTCAAGGTGCTAAAGCAAGAATGGTCTTGAATGGTTATGTGAAGAGAAATTCTCAAAGAGCTCTGATACCATGTAAGAATTTTTCCTCATCCACCTTATATCTGATATGTTTTCAATTTAAAATCCCTTTTCCTCATCCACCTTACCATACAATGATTCAAGTGTGTCCCAAGCAGGTTTGGATTCTGTGAAACTAGCAATATGGAAGAAGAGATCTCTATATATACAACTCCTGATAATTCCTAAAGCTTGACTGTCTATAATTTTCCAATCAATGAGTTCTTTAGCATTAGTGGGTTTTGAAATTGTACCATCAACATAAAGATTTAGGCCTTTTGCCATTAATCTACTCCATATAATATCTTTCCATGTAGAATAATTACATGGAGTTAGAAGTGGAGCTTTAGGTGAACCCATGATGTAGAAAATGAAAAGAGCACACAAGAGAGACACAAAAACATAGTACACACCCCTCCTTTCACTCAATCAAAAGACCCCCCCAAAAAAGATGCTTTCAGCACTTTATATGTAGTGTGTGTACAATGGGCCACTTGTCAAAATAAACAAAGTGGACTTCTAATTTTTCTTTTTACAACTGACTTTTAAGGCCCAAATCTATCACTAAGCATTGTAGCTCAAATGTACAACAATTCTGAAAAGTAATCAAGACAATACAATGCAGAAAAAACTCTAATTTTGAAAGTGAGATTTTTGTTAATACAACCTTAGAATCTGACTATAGATCTAGAAAGTAGACAAAAATAATGCACTTTAAAGAAAATAGAACCTCTTTTTGTGTTTAGATGAGCCCGTCCGAAGCAATTAAAGTTGCAAAATGTAGGATTGAATAGGTATAGTCACCAAAAAATGCAATTTTTGAAAAATCCTTGCATCAAAATTAGAAAATAACACCATCACTAGAAAGTTTAGGAAATTCTAGCCAATTTTTTTTTTAAATTGCACCTGATTTGGAGTCTGGATGACCAAGTTATGGCCTCACAAAGTCAGGCTGCCAAATCAAAAACAAATCTAGAGAGTGGTCTGGAAGGAAAACTATGTGCTTAAATTTTATAGTCAAATAGCTATCATAGAAATTATAAAATCCCTAGAAATGATGATCAGATGACTATGAATTTTAACTTCATAAAATGATGACATCAGCAAAAAAAATTGCATAGGCTGATGTGGCAGTACAAATTGCTAACGTCACTCATACTTGGACGTAAAACGTAGCATAGTATGTTCTCTTGACTTGGCTTTCAAGATGGTACTTACATGGAAAATGACATGTATGCTAACTGGGAAAGCTACTGAGGTGGCAGCATGCCAAGTGTTAGGTATATGAGCAGACACATGGTAGGCAGGGGTTGATTGTGCCTTCACTATTTGTAGGTTGCATGGCAGGTTCGTGTTGGGCCGTGTGGTAGCCTACTTGGGGGTCTACAGGGCAGATAGAATAGGGTTCCCATGTGGATGTGGTTATCATGTATACAGCAGACGTGGTGCTAGAGATTATAGTCATGGCTGCCAAAGTTGCAAATAAAATAGCAGTCGAGAGTAGCAAAAAAAGTTGCCAGCAAGATCCTCACTTCCATTGTAAATCAATCAAGCAATTTCAGCATTGATAAAGCTGATGGGATCTACAAAATAGTACCACATTGCTTGTGGGTTAGGAGGATGCACATTATTTTAAAATGGGAAGCCACAACTGTGAATGTGAAAACAGGTTGTAGTGAGATGGGCCATCCATAGTTGCTAGAATATTAAGGGAATATTCTGAGCTTGATGCTAATGGAATATTTTGGATTGTAAAAGGTTGGGGTGTGACTTCCCTATACCTATGCAAAAATAAATTTCTCTACAAAGAATTTTGAAAAAGGAAAAATTCAAAAATACAGAGAAATAATCAGATATGAAAATTAAATTGTAGATCAAATAATGACCATATGTGTACTTGCAAATCGGGGCCTCTAGGTGCCAATTTGCAAAAAAAAATTGCCTTAAAATTGACTTTGGGCTAGGATAGCTAAATTTATAGCTAATTTGCACCAAATTGATGTTTCAAACACAATAGCAATGTCCATTCCAGCTCTAAACACTTCCAATTTCTGTGATACTCCAAATTTGGGTCAAGGTGTTGAAGCAACAATGGTTTTGAATGGCTATGTGAAGAGAGATTCTCCAAGCTCTGATACCATGTACGAATTTACCTTAGAAAAAAATTCACCAAGGAACTAAGAACTCAAACACAAGCACAATTGTAGACCAGAAAGGAGTATGATCAAAATAACAATGTATTGAATTTAATATGCATGAAAGTACACAAGGAGTGTTTGTATATAAAGGCCTCTGAGATGCATTTAGAATGCCTAAGAATCAATATCATGTTAAGTCATACAACCAAGCACATGTCCACCAAATATGGGTTATCCTCCATTAAGCACAGAAGTAAGTGTGA
Source organism: Cupressus sempervirens (assembly GCA_028749045.1). Taxonomy (NCBI): domain Eukaryota; kingdom Viridiplantae; phylum Streptophyta; class Pinopsida; order Cupressales; family Cupressaceae; genus Cupressus; species Cupressus sempervirens. Next base: position 443,040,758 of record CM053793.1, on the reverse strand, counting down.
TGATGAGAGGATAAGCCTACAATGGTGTAACATGCAAATTTATGTTGTAGACAATATGTGTTTAAAAGGGAGTGTGAATAACTATGTTGTCAACATGACAACTTAATGAATGATGCAAACTCTAGTGTTGTAGACAAAATGTGTTGAATTAGAGTTGCGTACTTTTGTGTTGTCAACATGACAACTCATAAAGGTGTGCAAACTCCTAAGTGTCTCACAAAATAAATAATATAATAATGCAATATAATAAAATAATACATTAACTTAAGTAAACTTAAGTAAATTTAAATAGTAAATACATATTTACACCAACAAAAATTTAGGGTAAGAGTGTTGATGGCCCTAGTACAGATTCCCCAGCCCCAATTGAGAGGTATGTATCAATTTAATCATTTAAATTAATACATATATTTATTAAGTAATCATATGAAGGATTGACAAAAAAAATTATCCATGTGCATCAGTTCTCTACTAGACCATCAACACTCACAAGGGACTCTGAGCTTAGGCATGATATGAGCTTCATAGAGGTACATTTGTTTCATGTTAGTTTAATTCATTTGATTATATTTATTTCATGTTTCATGTTACATGTAAATTGTATTATATGACATGCAGTTGTTGACACTTGAGACTTCTCCTCATCTTTGCTCGTCCATTGATCATGGAGTTGTTGTAGTGATAGCTAGTTCAAAGCCATTGATCGAGGTATGAAAGAATTTTCTTAGTTTTAGTTGTTGTTTATAATAGTTAGCATTGAAATTTCAAATGTTATTTATAAGTGATTATATTGATTGAACTATTGTAGGGCCTTATTACACTTGATCATCTGCAAACCTTTAAGGTGGATGTCTAGAGTAACTATTTGATGGTGGTAAGAAAATAATTAATTTTGTGTGTACATATATTTGATTTCAATGTATAATAATTATTGATTCATATCTTTTTTTTTGTATCAACTTGAGTTAAAGAAGAGCCTAAACAGGAGGACGAGCAAGTGTGTGAGGAAGACCACATCATCCCCTTATCTCCCTCCACACAATGACCAAAGACCTTTAGGGATTTGTTTCCTTCCCCTTGTGGAAAGGGGAAGATATAGTTGATAGACACAAATGTATAGGCATTAGTGGACATATATGTTGGATTTTATGTTAGTGGACATATTTGATATACATTTGATGTATATATGGTATTTTATATTTGATGTATGACATATATTTGATGCATTATTATTAGACTTATGAAATTATTGGTTAATATATGATATGTTTTCATGTATGACATTATTGGTTATCATAATATATTATATGTTTGTTAATGTATGACATTATTGGTTATCATAATATATTATATATTCATTCATGTATAACATAATTGGTCATCATAATATATTATATGTTTGTTCATGTATGACATTATTGTTTATCATAATATATCTCTTGTTTTTCTTGTTTATGTTTTAAGTACATTTCATATATTTCATTTTAATGTAAATTTCACCCAAAATGATGCAAATTGCTCACACTAAAAGCTAGTGGATTCCCAGCAAGAACACTTTTAAGGAAAACTACATTTCCCACCTTCCTAAGTGTCTTCAAAGACTCTTTCCAACTTGGTTACAATATTGAACAAACTTATACCCAATTTCACAAAACTACTTGATCACTTGATCACTTTCCCTATTCAAGACTTGGGAAGCAATAAGGTAAAAATGAGCAACTTTGACAAAGGGATCATAATCAACTTCTTGCTTCAAACTAACACCTTAGACACTTCAAGGAACACCTAATAACTATCTCACAAACTTTAGTCTATCATCTATTCCATCCTTCCAAAATATTCTTCAACATCCTATGAATGAAAACAATCTTCCAACATCCTATGACTATTTTTTTTTTGCAACAACATGTAATTTGTTGATTTTCAGACAACTCTTTACAAAGGGAAGTGATTATGTTTCAAACCAATGAAATGGCTATTAAGACAACCAAGAAGATCATTAACATCTTCCACTAACTCCATTTAGTGATAACATGTAGCTAAAGTGGTGTTTCATTCTGACAAAGTATGAGTTTGTTGTTCCAAACGGGAAGTAATGATATTTGACAATAACTCAATGATCCAATATACAAGTTTAACATCAGCAGTGATTCCTTGCCATATAAAAAAAAAACTTAATAATCACCAATACCTTATGCATCCTCTAAATTCATAGAGGATATTTTCATCATTTTACATCCATTCCAACCAATTACCAGTTTTTTTGATTGGTTACAAGGTTAATTTCAATGTTTTTCAAAAAATTGCTAAAATTGCCAAAAAGTTGTGAGCAACTTTTATTGCAAAATGCAAATTTTGCACTAAATCTTCTTAGAACTTAACCAAGTGATTTTTGGTAACACATAGGACCTATATAAGGTGTAATAACTCTCAAAACACTTATTGAGCCAACTTATTAAGAAAAATAGCAAAAAAAGAAAAATCATTCGGACTAGGGCAACTTGGGCTTATAGGTGACCTCAAGTTCCTTGACCTTACAAACAAGGATTACCTTATTGTTAGAATTCTTTAGAATAAACTAAGAGGGGGGGGTGAATCAGTTATTCAAGGTCCAAATTCTCTAATGATACTTTTTCAAACCTTATAATGAATCCATACACTTTTCATCCATCCAAACTTAAATCAACCATCTTAGCAAGTTACAGCAAATCAACATGCAGCAATAAAACATGCAAGATTAACACATGACACAATCATTTATGTCGAAACCCAATTTGGGAAAAACCACCAGTAACATGCTACTTGATTCTCACTCTTCCAAAGTGATGCCTTGTTAAAAGCCTGCCCTATTAAAGTCTTACAACATACTGTTAAATGTGACCTTGTTAGAGGATTTCACCAAACTGTTAGGAATGGGCTTGATCAAAGGACTTTAGAACATTCACTTGGAATGTCACCCTGTTAAAGGATTTATCTCATGGCTATTAAACCAACCTAAGTCCATAGGATTTAAACTAATTGTTACAATTGCTAGAGAGTAACAATAATGGATTTTTGATCTGATACAACTTACAACATACTTTGCAGATTTCATATCACTCTTCAGTTATATCCTTTTGCTTGGCTTTAATCACTTCAACTCTGACAGCTTGTCTTCCTCTCAAGCTTTGTCTCCTTGAGTCTTCTTACTTATCATGACAATGCAATCATCCTTGTGGTCATCTATTCAAATATAATTTATGTGCTTTCTTCTCCTTAGCACCTTCTTCAGCACTTCATGCTTTTATGCTTGACCACCTTCTCCTCTCTTTGTTTCATGACCTTATGACTTCTTAAATAGAAATTTGGTTTGCCTTTTCTACTCAATTCTCCCTCTCCAATTTTAGAGTTTCAAATGGATTAGGTAGGATACAATGTATCTACCCTATATCTTGCTCTTATCTAGAAACTTCGTCTAGACTCTAGTTGTAATCTCCAAAAATGTTCTACATGGTGTTCTGTGCCACCAGCTCATCATTCTTATCTTCCATTTAATTCACAGATTTCTAGATAACAACCTTGTTGGCTTAGATCTGGCGAATCTTTGATTTTCAAAATAATGCAGCAACTTGGCATTATTGATTTACTGATGCTCAGCATCTCTATGTTAATCGGTACTATTGGTTTTCTGATGCTCGGCATCTATTTCTACTCGGCACTTGTATCTGCTTGGCATTCTAAAGTTCACTCGGCATCTAAAGTTCATTTGGCACTTGAAGTTCACTCGGCACTTAAAGTTCACTCAGCATCTGAAGTTCACTCAGCACTTGAAGTTTACTCAGCACTTGAAGTTCACTCAATACTTAAAGTTTACTCGGCACTTGAAGTTCACTCACCATCTGAAGTTGAACTTGCTCAGCTTCAACTAGGAATATGTTCGGCACCTACTAGCTTGCTCAGCTCCCTCTCTCTAATGAACTTTAGTTAGGATTTACAGATGTCTTAGCTAAAACCTTACATCTTTGATATGTTTTCGTGTGCTCATTCTCTATGTCTTAGAGTATGTCATCAATACACTATTTCATCAATGACTTAGCTGATCCTTATACTTCATTATAACTTCAACCTTTCTCTAGGTGTTCTAGTTACATCTTATTGATTGCCTCCTCTTTGTCAATCAACCACTTGATAGTATTTGGATCACTAAAGCAATTGTCATTCCTGCAAGTAGCAATTTTGACATCAATGACAAAATAATGATTGAGAACATTCTTTATCAGTTCCATATGATCATTCCAACAATTTTCCTCATGATCTTTTCAATCATTTCCAACACTTATTACCATAAAATAATAAAATGTTCAAAATGAGGTGTATTTTCACACCTTTACCTTCTATCATGAGTCTCCATCATTGGATGAGATGGCATATCTAGTTACCATAGTCAAAGTTTGTTGTCCTATGGCATTTAGTGACTCTTAGGGATAATTTGGTACGGCATGCTTGAGAATGTTTAAGAACTTAATGGGATAGGAGGAGCTTGGGGCTAGGGTTTACCCAGCCACCCGGAGCTAATGAAATAGACAATTCAATCTCACAACGAATGGTGAGAAAGATTTGATAGTTGGCAACTTTGTACTGACCAACACTACAAGTTCCAGCATCACCCGAGATGGGATCACTAAATCAAAATGGAATAAGATCTCCAAAAAGTGAGATGTAGGTTATTTTAGGCCTTTGCAACATGGTCCTATAACACCTAGAATCACATCCATACCTTGCACAAGCTCTAAGATATGCCCTATCAAAGATCGTTGCCCTATGGCATTTGGTGACTCTTACAAATTATTTGATTTAGCGTGCCTAAGAATGTTTAAGTGCTTAATATAATGGGAGGAGCTTAGGGCTAGGATTTACCTAGCCACCCAAAGCTAACAAAATAGATAGTTCAATCCTACAATGAAAGGTGAGAGAGATTGGCAGTTGGCAACTTTGTACTGGCCAACACTACAAGTTTTAGCATCACTCGAGATGGGGTTGCAAAATTAAAATATAATAATATCACCAAAAAGTAAGAGAGGTTATTGTAGGTATCTACAACATGATCCTATAGCACCTAGAATCACATCCATACCTCACATGATCTCCAAGATATGTCCTATCAAAGATCATTGCCCTATGGCAGTTAGTGACTCTTAGGGATGATTTGGTTTGGCATGCCCAAGAATGTTTGAGCACTCAACGAAATAGGACAAGCTTGGGACTAGGGTTAACCTAGCCACCTAGAGCTAACAAAATAGATAGTTTGATCCCACAACGAACGGTGAGGGAGATTCAATAGTTGACAACTTTGTACTAGCCAACACTACAAGTTTTAGCATCACCCAAGATGGGCTCGCAAAAGCAAAAAGGAATAAGATCTCCAAAAAGATAGAGAGGTTATTATAGGTCTCTCATCCATGGCATTTTAGCTTAGATTCATGTTGCATGTTAGTTTAGCTTCTATTTTGCAATAATCTCTCACATAGCTTAATATTTGGATTGTAACACTCTCATTCATATTCTAGCATAGCTGCATTTGACATTATCATTCTAGTTTAATCTTTAGTTGCATTGCATTCTTGAGGAACTCCTTGCGACATTTGCATTCTTGCATCTTGTCTTTGGAACCTCCCATTGCATGGTTTACTAGCAAGAAGAGTATCTCTAAGGCTCATCTGAGAGCTTTCTTATTCTTGAAATATACTCTCTTGCACTCCGTGGATAGGGAGCTCTAAGCCGGCATCCAAGCATTCCAAACTCATGGAATCGTTTGGATAGAAGGGTTTAGAGTGGGACACTTTCGAGTGTACATTTTTGGCGCCCACCGTTTTAGTCCAATTTTCAGAACATTTTGACGTGATTTTCGGGAGTTATGACTTTTTCTTTGTTTTTCATAAAAAGTTGTTCTTGATCGCAAATCAGTGAATTTTTCAAAAAAACTTACATTTTCAGAAAGGGTTTTCAATTCTAATGGGGATTCTTTCTTTGTGTTTTGAATTTTGAGGTCGTATTAAGGATCAAAAACTCGATTTGAGAAATTTGGCCTGTTTTGACAAAATCAATCTCTAGAGCGCAAATGAAGATATTTTTTTAAAATTCTTACATTTTTGGAAAGCTCTCTGATTTTTAACAGGGGTCTCTTCTTTTCATTTTTATTTTTGGATACGAAATCATAGCAAACAAGTCCAATCTTGTTGACTAGGTCAAAACCAAAGAGTAAAAATGAGAGCATTTGTGATTAACTTGCACTTTCTTTGCATGTACTTGATTGGAAGATAAATTGGATTTTTGAGGCAACTCACCACTTTTTATTGCAGATTTTTATGTTATTTCATACTAAATTTTGGTGCTAACAAGTTGTGATTACAGGTTGCCGTCCTTATCAAAAAAATTGAAACATTGCATAAAAAGAACGCATGTCAAAGCTTCAAATGTGCAAGGGCTACTAACATTGTTTGCAGGGCTGCCCAAAGCATAAAAACTCAAACTTTCTTGATTTTTGTTTCCATGTGCGGCATTAAATAATTTTTTATTTATTATAGGCACATAAAACTTGTGATTGAAGTCTTTTGGTAATAGGAGAGTATGATCTTCACCTTCGAGGTGAATCAGAAATCTTGACTTGCCATTTTTTTCAAGAGTAAGAAGCAACTAAATCTTCTTGGTGTGTTTTGGAAAAAATTATTGGAATATTAGAGTATGCTCTTCACCCTTATGGTGAATCAGAAATCTTGACTTCCAAAAGTTGATCCACTCTTTGTGTAGTTTAGAATCCTTTAGAGGGCCTGCTCTCGGACAACCTGAGAGGAACGACCCAAGTGGGGACAAGTAGATTACCTGGCTCTTCCAACCCACTATAAACTCAAAGCTACCAAGGACACAAAACTTTGGTAGACATAGTGTTTGTCTTCGCCTAGTGTTATTGCTTATGGGATTTTGACCATAGGGAGATCATTAGGCAAGAATGCTTAAGGTACTCTTGTGATCGCGAGATCGGTTACTCATCGCAAGGTGAGGTGTCCCGTAATTGGGAGCAAGAGGAACACTATGAACGGAAGCCCTATCTAAACACCCTAATTTAGTAACTACCTTTTTTATCCGCTCAACTTCTTGGTGCAAGGATTGATCCTAGTGGACTACCCGGATCACCCCAAGATTTTACACTCACCATATGTGTTCCCTTAGTTGTGCTTATGGCACTTCTATGACAAAGCCAATATCTCTTGTGGGAAACCACTTGGTGTGAGGCAAAGGAGCATCAAGCATGGGCCAAGTTGTTGAGTAATGAACCATGTCCTTTAGGTAGATATTGCTTGATGTGTTCTCGAATGTGCTAGACTTGTGGAAATCTTTGGAACATACACATGACAATAATTCTAGAAAAAAATTTTGAGACGTCACATATGCTTGTATCATGCAAGGTTGCTTTGTCCCTTGCTTGATTGTTTGAAGAATACTCCATGTGTCACTATCTTGCTTGGAAAGAAATTGCTTTTGAACATCAAACTTGCTATGCTATTAACTATTGTCAAACTTTGTCAACCAAGTCAAAGCATCAAGTCTTAATATTTTTCTTGTGTTGCTTGCTAAGGGGAGTCTCATCATTTGACTTTGATTTGCTATGTCTCTAGTTCTTGAACATGCTTAAAGTGACTCTTTGGTCTTGGTTCTCTTGGTCTTTCTATCTTCATGGTCTATGCATGCTTGCTAGTTATCCTTTTACTAAAATGGTTACCTTGATTTCTTGACTACACTCTTGAGTTGGGAAAGTTGTTCACTTGTCACCCTGCTTGCTCTATCTATTTGGCTATTTGGGCATCTTGCCTAGCTATTGACTTGAGTCATTCATGTCGTAAGTTTCTTGGACATATTGTTTGACAAGTCACTTTAATCTCTCTCTACTATCTTGGCAAGTGAACACTCTACCTCCTATAGTTTCAACATCAAGTTATCTTCTAGGCTCTTTTATGCTTGGCTTTGCATCTAAAACTATGGGATCTAAACCTTGTGCTACCAAAATTCAACCAAATCTAGATGATCATGATATCCTCCATGTCACTAAAGAGTTTCAAGATCTATATGCACAATACAAAGAACTAGAAGAGACAAATGATCTTTCTTACCTTCATCTCTCTAAGCGCATGACAGAAATGAAGTCTAAACTTGAGAAAAGGTTAGAGGATAAGATTGCATCATTACATGAATCTTCCTTAAGGTCTTTACATGCATGTGAGTCACCTTCTTTAAGGTCATCCTCTTCTTCTAGGTCTACATGCTCTACTTCAAGACATCAAATGTCTTCATCTTCTAGAGCTAAAGACCTTTGTAGAGAACAAGCACTTGAGCCTATGCCAAAATTTCATGATGGACCTAGCTTTGACGAAGATAATGATGAAGACATGAATGCATTCTATTCACTTGAGAAACAACAACAAGATCCTAGACATATTTTTGAGAGGACTTTTACTCCCTTGGAACATTCTTATGATGACATTTTGCAAACACTTCTTGAAACTAAGCTCATCATGTTGCCTAAGTTTAGCTCCTATGGAAATCCTTTCTTGGATACCTATTGTGCCTATCATCGATCTAATGACCATGCTACTTCAAATTGCATTGAGCTAAAACATAAAATCCAAGATCTTAATGATAATGGAATTATTGGAACCTCTAATGATTCATGCGATGAGGATACTTTTCTTGAGCAAGATTACATTAATGAACCTATGTCTAGTAGCAGCTCTACTACATATTACACTTCTTCCAACACTCATGCATCTACCAACACTTCAAAGCTTTCCAACATGCCTCTATCAAAAAAGGAACCTAATGCTTTCCACATTGACTACGTGTATCCTCAAGGGCTACCTCTAAAAGAAACTCAAGCTAACCTTCACTTGGCTGCAAACCTTTTCCATGCTACTAATCCTAAACATCCTCAACCTTCATGCACTACTATGGCTAATCCAAACACTACTCCATTCACTCTTCATTCTCCCTTGTCTTTGGAAGTGGCTCCATGTCAAGAGGACTCTCAAAAATAAAAAGCTATAAATTTCAAGAAAGATCAAGATCAAGCACCCTTTCATCTCTTTCAAGATTTTTCCCCTCCATATCCTATATCTTGTCCACCTCCTAAGTATAATGAAGATAACACTTCCATTATCTCCTTTGAGCTTACTGAAAATTATGAGAAAAGTTCTCTTCATATGCTATCCAAAGCTACTTGTCAAGATCAAAGCATCCCCTCGTGTTCTACTTCTCCATATCCACTTCAAAATTTTGCTCAAGCTTCAAGTGCTCCTATTAAAAATGTTGCTCCTATCAAAGATACTCATGAGTCTATTGATGGCTTTGACCATGTTACTCATTCTAAAGAGGTTGATATCCCTTCCCACTATCCCTTTGCATCTTCTAAATCTATCCTTGGTCCTTATCCATATAAGCTACAACATTCAAACCTTCCATCCATTTTGGGGCCTTATGTTCCTCCATCTCCTACATTCACTCCTAGCTCTCCCACCATACCTCAAGATCAACAAAGACACTCATCCTTGATGAATTATCACCCATCTATCCACCTAAACTAGTCATATCAGCTTTATTCATCCATAAATCCCAAGTCCTTTGGAAGTGATAATAACCATAAGAATCCATTGAAAAAGAAAGATCACTATGTCCCATCTAATCGACATGTGAATGCTAAGAATGAGAATGCACAAAAGAGACCGCAAAGGTCCACTGTTAAGAGAGCTAAATCAAAGCAAATGCGGGTTCCTAAATACATCATTGAAGAAATGCAATCTCAAGCACCCAAAGAATGAGGAAAATCTAAAGCTATGTGGATTCCCAAGTCTGTTTTAAAAAGAGACTTGAATATTGAAAATACTTCAAAGTTTACATTCAAGCTTCCAAAGGCTTCCATTCCATCTTCTTCCAAAAATCTTTCTAAAAATATTCCAAAGCCTTCCACTCCACTTTTTTCCAAATCTCTTCTACCACCTCATACATCTAAACCTCAAGCTACTTCATCCATGATTCCTCCATCATTCCAATACCCTTCGAGGTGTGTGTCAATGTTGATCTTGTCCAATATTTCAACTACCCTCATGAAATCCTCTAAAGCTTACACTAACTTTCTATACATGAACTCTTATCCTCCATATATTCTTCCTACTACCATTTCCCTTTCATCACCCTATCAACATCTTTGAGCATACCTTTCTATAGTCTTGGCTTATCATGGCTTATCTTTCCTATAGGAGCACTATCTAAAGCCAAAAAGCTTGAGCTCTTTCTAAAAATTCAAAAAAAAAAAAATGAAAAAAATGAAAAAATATGAAAATGTGCCTTAGTGAAAACCACACCTTGTGGCACCTTGGTAGCAAAAGTAAAGAGAAATAAATTTATCCTATGGTGAAAACTACTTCTTGTGGCACCTTGGATAAGTACCATGATGAAAACCTGGCAAACAGGCATCATGCGTAATTCTTCCATCATCCATCTATCCCCTCTTCTCTCTTTGATCTTGACAATGTTGAGCTATCTTTGCATATCAGCTATCTTATCCACGAGATTTTCTATTGTGCTCTCCCATTCACTCATCGCCTCTATCTTGAGCTTTATTCTTATTGCTCTATCCCATTGCTATACTATCTAGTTGACCCCTTGGTCTTGATCATAATAAATGAAACATGGTTCTCATAGGTCTCTTGACATGGCTACTCTTTTGGACTACACACTTCATGCTATCTCACTTGTTGGCTTCACCGCTTATCCTACATGTTATCTTGCTCATTTCTTCCATTGCTTATCCAAAACATGCTTCATATGACTATTTCACCTCTTTCCCTAGCTTGGGTACTCTTGAGGAGTTCGTCCTTGAGGATCACTTTCACTTGCTTCATACTCATTTTTCATCCATCTTTGCGTATCCACCGGCTTTTTGCTCCATCATATCCTATACCTTGCTAGACATTGAGCGAATATGATGTGATCTTGCTTGAGAACTAGTGATCTCTGAAACCTTCTAAAAAAATCCAAAAAATCATATATGATCCTAAAACAAATCCTAAAAATCAAAAAATGTCCTGAAAAAATGATCATCTTAGTGAAAACCTCACTTTGATGTATCACCAAAAAAAAAAACAAAAAAAGCTGTCAAAGTGGTGAAAACCTGGAAACAGGCGCTACTTGAAACCCTTGCACCTATGTCTATCAATCTCAATCATCCACTTTGCTACACATTTCCTAGCTTGGAATTGTTTCTTGTCCTCATCTTGGGGGCATAGCTACTTAGCCTATTGAGGTATTCTTGTGGATTAGGGTTTCTTTGACAACTCACAAAATAGTGTTTCTCAACACTTCCCCCACTTTGACATCAAGTGTTTTTTAACACTTTACAGATAGTTTACCTACGGTCTCCGATGTCGCGATATCTCACTATCAGAATCAAGTCTGGAAGAAATGGCCAAGTGACTTACACACACGCACTTTAACACTTAAATGACTGAGCTATGCTGACATTTATCTACTTTGTGTGCTGTCTATGATGATTTCTTTGCCATGTATTCCCTCCCTAATAGTCTTTCAAGGATGTCATTGACTAGAAGACTGGGGGCATGGGACATATTTTCTTGATTTCTGCTTGTGGGTATACTTTTGTTTGTCTATAGTGTTGTAAGCATTCATGCTTGTCCTATTCAACACTTTGACTTATAAATGTATCATCCTTGATTGTTTTGCAAGATCGCACTCAAGGTTTATCCTGGCGCTTATGCCTTGATACAGGTGTAATCTTGCTAAATTAAACTTAGGGAATCTAATCGTGTAGTTATCTTGACTTACATGTCTCTGATGCTTAGATTGGATTTCCACATACCTATCTAATATCGATCATATTCATATCCTCATAGTTATACTAGTGATGGTTGTATGATCTCATGATGTCCCTAATAAATGCTCAATGATGAAATTAAGAGTCTAAATGTTATGCACTTCTTGTTGGTAAACCACTTTGCATGTTAGCTTGCATTTTAGGTTCATTTTCTAGCTTAGTCTTGCATTCTTGCATATGGGGAGAGCTCTCTCTTCATCTTTTTGTGGACATATCAGCTAACTCCTTTCATATATTTCTTTACTTTCTTCTTGTTCATGTCTTTTCACCTTCTTAATCTTTCGCTTCATCTCTTTTCTATCTTATCATCACATTATATAAAGTTTTGACCTCTTAAATAATTTCAACATCCTGGATTCATTTTCGAGATCGAAATCCAAATTCGAATTCATCTTGATGGTCAAAATTGTCTTTTAAAATTCTACTTTCTTCTGAGCAGTTAGTTGACCTTTTGAGGTCTAATCTCTGAATCATCACTCGGGCATCTTCATTTCTTCATGTCTTCATCATTTCTATACTTCATATCTACTTAAATTCACTATTTCATGTCTAAAATCACCTTTCTACTCATTTCGACCTTATTTTTATGCTATATCCTTCAAGGTCAACTCTAGTCAAACTGGGGCATTTTATCAATTTTTTTATATAGTCATTCTTGGGTTCTAATCATCTATCTGTCATCTTGGACATTGCTATATTCTAATTTTCTCATTTCTAGCCAGTTTTTGCATCCCCTTACCTCATTTCAATTTTGATCCCGAGGGGGCAGAAATACTCTATCACTGCTTAGGAGCATTTGTTTGATCTTCTCACTTGCTCTCACTCTATCTGCTTTTCTAAGTGTTAGTATTCTTCTTGAATTCTAACATCATCTCTTCCTAGTGTTCAGTACTACTGCTATCAGGCTGTGCATTTAGGACTTGCTATCTATTTCTGCATTTCACTCTTCGGAATTAGACATCTATATCTATCATCGCCTACTTGGCTTCGATTTTCTTTGACATAATGTGTTCCCAGATCGATCACGCATTAGTCAAAGAGGGGAAAATGTAATCACCTAAAAATGGTCATCTAGACTATTAGCCCCCTTTTCAACATTTTGGCTAAATTAATTTAATCACTTACCTAAGCCAAATTGTTAATAATCAATTTATTTGATTATAACCTATAGTTTGACTATGCTATCCTAAGTTCATTATTTGATTAAAAGAACATGTCCCCTTTTAATTAAATAAAAGACCCCATTCTTCTAACCCACTTAAAGTGCACACATAAAGTCTCTTTTCTATTTTGCAATTAAAAGAAAAGGCTTTGTGAATTTTGTCTTATATGACAAGTCAACTTATATTCTATTGGTTGATTTGTGTGTGCACATGGATCACTCCTCTTTTCAAATTCCACCGTTTATCATCCACCATCTTCATCTTGATCTCTACCATCCATACATCTTTAAAAGGGAGAGAGCTTTCCCCCTCAATCCATCTTTTGAACATTGTTATGCTGCAGGTTTTCTAACAGGTTTTCTTTGGAGCTTTGTGGAGAACTTCTCTTCCTTGTCTACATTCTCTCATCCATGGCATTTTAGCTTAGATTCATGTTGCATGTTAGTTTAGCTTCTATTTTGCAATAATCTCTCACATAGCTTAATATTTGGATTGTAACACTCTCATTCATATTCTAGCATAGCTGCATTTGACATTCTCATTCTAGTTTAATCTTTAGTTGCATTGCATTCTTGAGGAACTCCTTGGGACATTTGCATTCTTGCATCTTGTCTTTGGAACCTCCCATTGCATGGTTTACTAGCAAGAAGAGTATCTCTAAGGCTCATCTGAGAGCTTTCTTATTCTTGAAATATACTCTCTTGCACTCCGTGGATAGGGAGCTCTAAGCCGGCATCCAAGCATTCCAAACTCATGGAATCGTTTGGATAGAAGGGTTTAGAGTGGGACACTTTTGAGTGTACATCTATAACATAATCTTATAGCACCTAGAATCACATCCATATCTTGTACAAGCTCTGAGATATGCCTTATCAAAGATCATTGCCCTATGGCATTTAGTGACTCTTATGGATGATTTGATTCAGCATGCCTGGGAATGTTTGAGCACTCAATAGGATGGGAGAATATTGGGGCTAGGGTTTACCTAGCCACTTAGAGCTAACAAAATAGATAGTTCAATCTCAAAATGAATAGTGAGAGAGATTTGACAACTTGCACCTTTGTACAGGCCAACATTTTAAGTTTCAGCATCATTTGAGATGGGGCTGCAAAATCTAAATAGAATCAAATCTCAAAAAAGCAAGAGAGTTTCTTGTAGGTCTTCATAACATGGTCATGTAGCACCAAAAATTGCATTGATACCTTGCACGAGCTCTAAGATATGCCCCATCAAATATTGCTACCCTATGGCATTTAGTGACTCTTAGGAATAATTCAGTTTGACATGCCTGAGAATGTTCAAATGCTCAATGGGATGGGAGGAGTTTGGGGTTATAGTTTACTTGGCTAGCCAGAGCTAACTGAATAAATAGTTTGATCCCACAATAAATGATGAGAGAGATTTGATAGCTTACACCTTTGTACTAGCTAACACTACAAGTTTTAGCATCACCTGAGATGGGGCCACAAAATCTAAATAAAATTGAATCTCCAAAAAGTGAGAGAGGTTATTGTAGGTCTATGTAACATAATCCTGTAGCACCTAGAATCACATCTTTACCTTGCACAAGCTCCGAGATATGCCCTATCAAAGATCATTTTCCTATGGCATTTAGTGACTCTTAGGGACAATTTGGTTCAATGTGCCTGAGAATGTTTGATCGCTCAATAGGTGGGAGGGACTTGGGACTATGGTTTATCTAGCCACCTAGAGCTAATAGAATAGATAGTTCAATCTGACGATGAACAGTGAGAGAGATTTAGTAGCTAGCACCTTTGTACTAGCCAACACTACACATTTTAGCATCACTCGAGATGGGGCTGCAAAATCTAAATAGAATTAGATCTCCAAAAAGTGAGACTGATTATTGTAGGTCTCTATAACACGGTCTTGTATCACCTGGAATCACATCTATACCTTGTACAAGCTCTAAGATTTGCCCTATAAAAGATGGATGCCCTATGGAATTTAGTGACTCTAGGGATGATTTGGTTCAATGTGCCCAAGAATGTTTGAGTGCTCAACAAGATGGGAGGGGCTTGGGACTAGGGTTTACCTAGCCACTCAAAGCTAATAGAACAGACAATTTGATCCCATGACAAATAGTGAGAGAGATTTAGTAGTTGGCACCTTTGTACTGGTCAACACTATAAGTTTTAGCATCACCTGAGATGGGGCTGGAAAATCTAAATGGAATTGGATCTCAAAAAAGTGAAAGAGCTTATTGTAGGTCTCTACAACATGGTCCTATAGCACCTAGAATCGAATTAATGTCTCACACGAGCTCCTAGATATGCCTCGTTAAAGATCACTGCTCTATGGCATTTAGTGACTCTTAGGGACGATTTAGTTTAGCATGCCCAAGAATTTTTGAGTGCTCAACAAGATAGGAGGGGCTTAGGGCTAAGGTTTACCCAGCCACCCAGAGCTAATGAAAAAGATAGTTTGATCCCACAATGAATGGTGAGAGAGATTCAGTAGCTAGCACCCTTGTCCTGGCCAACACTACAAGTTTCAGCATCACCCGAGATGAGGCCACAAAATCTAAATAGAATTAAATCTCCAAAAAGTGAGAGAGGTTATTGTAGGTCTCTACAACATGGTCCTATAAAACCTATAATTACATCCATACCTTGCACAAGCTCTAAGAAATACCCTATCAAAAATCCTTTCCCTATGGTATTTAGTGACTCTTAGGGATGATCTGATTCAATGTGCCCAAGAATTTTTGAGTGCTCAACAGGATGGGAGGGGCTTGGGGCTAGAGTTTACCTAGCCACCTAGAGCTAATGGAATAGACAATTTGATCCCACAATGAACAATGAGAGAGATTTGGTAGCTGGCACCTTTGTACTTGCCAACACTACAAGTTTTAGCATCATCCAAAATGGGGCCACAAAATCTAAACAAAATTAGATCTCCAAAAAGTGAGAGAGTTTATTGTAGGTCTCTGCAACATGATCCTATAGCACCTAGAATCACATCCATACCTCACAGGAGCTCCAAGATATGCCCCATCAAAGATTACTACCCTATGACATTTAGTGACTCTTAGGGATGATTCAGTTAAGCATTCTCAAGAATGTTCAAGTGCTCAATAGAATGGGAGGAGCTTGGGGCCAGGGTTTACCCAGCCACCTAGAGCTAATGAAATAGACAATTCAATCCCACAATAAATGGTGAGAGAGATTCAGTAACTGGCACCTTTCTACTAGCCAACACTACAAGTTTTAGCATCACATAAGATGGGGCCATGAAATCTAAACAAAACTGGATCTCCAAAAAGTAAGAGAGGTTACTATAGGTCTCTACAACATAGTCTTGTAGCATCTAGAATCACATCCATACCTCGCACAAGCTCTGAGATATGCCACGTCAAAGACCACTGCCCTATGGCATTTAGTGACTCTTGGGGACGATTTGATTTAGTGTGCCCAAGAATGTTCGAGTGCTCAACAGGATGGGAGGAGCTTGGGACTAGGGTTTACCTAGCCACCTAGAGCTAATGGAATAGACATTTCAATCCCATTACAAACAATGAGAGAGATATGAGGAAGATATGTATGCCTGGGGCACTTTGTGCAAGATATGAGCAAAAGTTGCTAATTAGAAAAAATTAGGTCTTTTTAAGTTTTTGGTCAAGATAGCCTAGGATTAGGTTTTTTTAGTTGTTTTTTAATAGTTTAGAACCTTTTCAAAGTCCTAGAAGTGAAATCTATTCAACTTTGCAAAAGTTGCACTTTTTGTGCAAAATTGTAAAAGTTATAAAACTTGCTTAAAAATGAAAATCTAATTGGAAACCTTCTAACCATCTAAAATATGCTTCCAATGCTCATATACCCCAGCATGGATAGTTACAACTTCCCAAACATCCATTTGCAACTTTTTTACAAAAATAGCAAAAGTTGCTCTAGCAACTTTTTGATCAACATTGCAACTTTTGAGCAATTTTTTCTCTTTACATATTTAGGTCAAATGGGTCCATCTAGGACTATTCTGGGACCCTAGTTAAGATTCCTAGGACAAACTAGGTAACCAAATACCTTAGTTTCCTATAAATATTGAAAGATGATGAATAATAAATTGGCTACCAGCTATAGATATTTCAAAGACATTAAAAATAATATATATTATTATTTCAAGAAAAATGAGGTACCGATTTTAAAAATAATATTGAAATGATTCCCATTAGTGGCATGGCCAAGAACTATATTTTTAATATAGTGACCACTAGTTGGCCTAACTCCCCATGCCTTCTCATTCCTATAGAGGAAAGCTTAATATACATAGGAATATATATACAGGAATTATGGCTACATCTATTAAATATACAAAGGAAGATATAGAAAATATGCTTAATAGAGAGATTAATCTAAGAGAAAAGGAAATTTTAGAATAAAATTATTATCTTGGTGCCATCTAGGGTATGCCAATTACTTAGGATAAAGAGACAAAACCTACAGCTATTGGGAAAGAGTGCACATGTACGCAGACACAAAAATTTTAGATAGAGAAGTAACGACTGTTATAGAATTGTCCATGGAGAAATGTGAAGTGAAGCCTCAAATTGGCTCATTAGTAGGCAAAGAATCTAGTCACGCACTTCATTCCAATTCCATAGATTTTTCAATTAGAAATTCCTATTCATCAATGGTCTTGCATTTATAGGACTTGGGAAGCCAAGATACTCAAGTTGGGCATGATCCCTCAAAGTTCTCATCAAAATACATTAATGATCTTAACATAACAACAAAAAGCTCATTGCCACCTTTAAATGGAGACTTGAGTTTAAATGGAGATTATTAGTCCCAAACATGTCCCAATCAAGTAGATGATTGGTGTAGGAGCACCCAGTCTAGACTCATCAAAGAAGGCACCTAAGGATCCTAGATAGTTCACTTACGATAGGTTGGCACATTGATCCAATTTTGAGGCCTAGTTCTAGATTAGGCATAAATATGAGCCCTTGGGTAACTAAGACCAAATATGATCAATAGACCTAAAAAATGAATAGGATTTTAGGTTTTTAAATTTTTTAATAACTAAATCCATGTTGGATCACCTACTTTAGGTTTGGACCAAGTTTAGGTCTAGACCAAGTTAGCAACTTTGCAAAAAAGTGTCAAATACTTTCAAATCCTTTCCTCCAATGGCTAGGCAATTTAAATTGACCATGTAACTATGATATAAGTCCTATAAAGCCTTATAGGCTGATGATAGGAAGCACAATTTTAATTTGGCATTGAAATCAATACAAATTAGCATTTTCCTTGCAAAACACATGTTCAAGACTCTTGTATGGAACTGTACAAGCAAGAGGGAATGTGCTATTAGATCTAGAATTTGGAGAATTTTATCTATTTAATTTTACATCAAGTCTCATGTTCTAATTCTTCATAAGTTGAAAGTTATAAAATTTTCTTGCTTGTTGCCTAGAAATCAGCACTTCGCTAAGGCTGGGTTATTTTGACACATCCCACCATGGGAAATTGATGCCCTTTGGTGGAATGAAAAGTGTAATAATGTTCTTTCACATTATACAAGTTTTTTTCCATGAAGTGCAAGGAGTTGAGTTTGTTGCTATACCCTAGGTGTGCATCACCATGAGTACACCATATAGTATTTGTAACAGTCCCTTCTAGTTTGAGTTGGATTCATTAGAGGCTAAAACATTGGATTATTGTTTCTTGTACATGCCCCCACATATCCTAATAGTTGGATTGAGTTTATCCTTTGTAGAAAACACACTTGTAGAGTAAATGGAGATTATAGAGATAATGTGCAATATCATTTTGCTAATTTTGATCTAGTCAATAATACTATATACATATGTAAGAATAATCTGGTTCATATGTATATATGGTTCTTAATTGTCTGGCTATTATGAATGACTTATTACCTTTGGTTTAGAAAAATATTTGTTGCATACAATACCCAATATTTGTATTCCTTTATATTTTTTATTGGTTAATGTTCATATATGCATATATATCCTTCAATGATGTTCTTTTTCTTTATTGGATGCACTTGTCGGACATGTTCTAGCTCGCCCAAGGCAAGAGGTTAACATTTCTTGCCAAATTTTCTTTTTCCATAATATATTACATTGTGTATAATCACTATCCCCAAGAGGTCATACAAATCCAACAATGAGATAGTGAGTTACACCATTATTAATACAAGCTACTAAAAATAAGATAGCAGACTAGTGAAAAGAGAAAGATTTTTAAAACTATGAAAAGAAAGACAATCAAACCAAACTTCATAAAAAAAATTGTTCTAAACAACCCAATCTACCATGGAAATTAGTACATTCTACAAAAATAATGTCAAAAATACTTCAAAACTCAAAAACTCAATAATTTTGTCTTCAAATATCATGCTATAGCATGTTGACCATACACAATGATATAACTTCTCTCATTTTAGGGTTTGGAAAGTATTTATATCTCTTCTTAGGTCTTTCCCCTTCATCCTTATGGTTTTCATTTTCCTCCTTCAAGTTTTAAAAGGCAAATCCACAATTTCTTGCAAAATCAGCATTTTGTAAAAATTGTCAAATTGCAATGTAGCAACTTTTGCAATTTTCTTGCTTGCTCTTCTTAACACTTCTAACTTGTTATTTCAGCTATCCCTTAACAATTCCATGCTAGGGACCCTTCTCTAAGATAATGACTCATCCCTTAGGTTATGCATTTCCCTATGGCAAGGTATGCCTTCATTTTTAGGCCAAAATAGTGACTCTTCTAAAAATTACATCCAATACCCTAACTACCACACCTAGGTCCAATGAGCCTTATTCTACTCACAAGGCTCACTTGGAGTATAACACAATAAAAATGAAAAGATGAGGGCCTTATGATTCAAGGTTCCCCTACACTACTCTCTCCCCCCCTCTTTCCCTATTCAATCTAATGAACCAACTAGCTTTGACCTACATTTTAATGTCCCAAGTATTTCCCCGTGGTCTGACTTGCAAAATTTCCAAAGAGTCTTATTATGTGGTTTTCCACCATATTTTATCAAGTGTACATTTTATTTGACAATAAGGTTTTAATAATGAAGAATCTTCCTCTCTATTTGCCAATCCTTGAATAACCACAAGTTAGGGTTCTTCATAGAATATCGTCTAAGCCATGTGTTGGTTACAACCATTGCACAAATATGGTACTCTAAACCTTCACCATCTATAACCGAGTGATCCAATTTTTGTTTAGCTTGGACAGAATGACACAAATAATAATTTGTCCCTTCTTCATTTTTTTTAGGTGCAATAATAACAAAAACATGGCCTATAGTGATAAATGTACAAAATGTGGTCATTAATTTAGAAAATACTTAGGTAAAAGTTATAAAGTTATATATTGAAATTACAAAGATATATATATTATTAGGTTGTAGTAGATCAGACAAGCGATCAAATTCAATGGACAAATCCATCTCTACCATTTCCACTACTTGTGAGGGATGATAGGTGTCAATTGGGTCCAAAACCCATATATCCCATTTGTCCACCCATTTAGTTGACTCACACTCATCCCAATTTTCCTCTGCACATGATGGACAATAGCATGCCATTTTTCATGTGTTGATACTCCATGAACCTATATCAGAGCTTCTAAAAGAGTGCAAATCACTTGATCTTGTTAGTGTGCAACAATCCTCATATGGTGCAATGTTAGTATTATCTATCAACCAAAAAATCTATGAAACATAGACTCACCTTCCTTACCTAGACCCATTGTAGCATTACACCACTGGATGATGGATTTTGCATCTGTCAATATTGCTCCATCTTTGTACTTTAGTTCTTCATGAGCTAAGGCTCTTTTGATGCATGGGCCTACACCAGCATGCTCTCATTTTCCATGATCAGCCTCTATGAAATTCCACATATATTGAATTCTAGACAACCTATGCATCTTGCTCAACCAATAGAACATCTGTACATTATTTAATTGAGATGCACAATTTTCTAGCCAAATAATGTGTTGATGATATGGTATTCTCCTATTACCCAAATCTCCATAAAATAGTTGAAAACAACCATGTGCAAACTCTATAGAATGTGATCAATCATCACTAATGTAAAAATGGTACTCCCTCAAAATTGTCCTATCATCCTCTGTACTTGTAGGTGAATGCAAGAATGTTATGTGAAAAAATATGAAAACCTATTGAGAAGTATAATACTTTTCTTGTACCTCATTTTGTGGTTGTAGTGTGTAGTTCTCTACGAAGTCTACAACCAAAATAATGATATCCAGTGGAAACGTATCCTTGCACAACCTGAATTGCATATCCAGCCTTTGAGCTCTATGTGTATGCCTTGCATACTCGTAAATAATATTTTCACAAAAAATCTTCATGAACTCATACACTAAAATATTTTCAATGACTAAATCACATCTTTTACCTTGTTTCCCATCTTTTAGAGCATATGTCATTGTCTTTTACTTTTCGTAATCTACTATTTCATTTTCAATTGCATGTGTACTATCCATATGTTCACAAGTTGATAAAAATTTCAAAGAACCACAAAATAAGCATGTACCATCCAAGCATGATTTCTTGTAATATTGTTTGTCATCCCCTATTTCACATAAAATGTTGGATATGAATTCCCTTGAAGATCTAGGTGGCTCATTCATGTCACAATTTTGCAAAACAAACTTAGAATGCAAACACACACATATATGCCTAAAACATAAAAATGGTTAGAAAATTTAATATGTATCGTACAAAAACAAGTTATGTGTGTGTGATTTATCTTCACATAAAAAGGTTTATCCGTTTCAAAAATTCTTTGACTTATTCAAATTCAAGGATACATACCAATAAATTTTGCTAAAAATTGTGTCTGAGTTGAGTCCAAAAAATATTTCACATGTGGATCATGATTTTGGCTACCAATTCTCCTTCTAACAATATCTCTTTGATTAGGGGAAACACATGTGTTATTTGTCCAAAAATGTTCAATCAATGATTTCAAAGCTTCATTAATTTCTTTATATTTTCATGGTAGTCTACCACTAAATGTCCATAACTCATTTTTTGTTGGATCTTCCAATCTCTCACGCCTTAGCGTGGCTCTCCTTAGAGTACCTCTACCAATTTTCAATATTTTTCTTGTCTTTCTAATGAGTTGAGCTTTCTTCATTTGGGAACTTACTATTTTTTATGTAAGTACTCATCTTATGATATTACTATCTTTGGTGTGTGATTTAGAACCCACTTTGTCATAAGCACTCATTAGATTCTTTACAATGTTTTTTTCATTTGAATCATCCATCGTTCTTAGCCCAAGAATCTTCATGATAGGCCTAAATTTCAAATTTCTCATCATTTCAAAAAATAATTGGTATTGACATGTAATATTTAATTCTTCAAAGAATAATATCCACATACAATTAATTTTTATTTGAAAAGTATGCTTGCTAATCTTGTCAAGCATTGATTTAAAAATGTTAGTATTAATATCAATCAAATATTTTGGTCTTCTAAAATCAATTCTAGAAGGTGTTATAATCTCTTCCATTCCCTCAACATTTTGAACATCAACATAAGGTTGAGTGTTTTGCATACCTTGAACTGAAGATGATGTGCCTTGGAAATAAGATGCAAAAGATGGAATATCACCTACTTGATATGTTGATGTTGTGCCTTCAACATGACATGATGGAGTACGTACATCATCAAATATACAAATTAGCCTCTCTTCAACATGAGATGATGATATGACTCCAACATTGGAAGATGGTGTAGCTTCACAATTCAATTGTCTTCTTGAGCGTAACAATCTCATTTGTTCTCTTTGTCTTTCTAATTCTTTCTCTTTGTTTCTTTGTATCAATGGTTTTTGTTCCTCTTCTAAAGACAATTCTTCATTATTGCTTTGTAATTTTCTTTTTCCACATAGTAGTTTCATTTTATCTCTTTTAATTGCCAAATCTCTCTCCCTCTCTTCCATTGTTTGAGTTTTTGATTTCTTCCTTGGCATGATGATGATTTCTATGTATCAAATTATTCAAACATTTGAATTACTTACAATTTTTAAGTTAAAAATAATTCAAATATAAATTACAATTATTTCAATGAATACATAGTATATATTAAACAGCTTGTCAAATTTTTAACCATTTCCAAATAACAATTCATTCAAACATACAAATTTCAATGAATTCACTATGTATTAAACAACTTGTCAAATTATAATTAAATTTGTCTCTATATAATAACAAAGAATATTTTAAAAAGGACTACACTAACCTTTTCTATAGAAAGAATATTCAAAAATCCTTCAAATAGTGTATCCAATGATTGAATTTGGTGTTTTCTAGCTTTGAATAGAATGAAAGAATGTTCAAAAAGCCTTCAAATAGTGTATTCAATGATTGAATATAGTGTTTGCTAACTTCCAACAACATGAAACCCATGTTTTTTGTCAGAACGATAGAACACACAATAGACAAAACATAGAATAGGAATCAGTAGGGACCCAAACTTTCGTTATGATCATTTTTTAGTATTTTCATATAGTGTGTATGCACTATAAAGCATGTGTGCACTATAGTGCATATGCAGTATCTAAAAAATAATCTCTCCCTATCCCATCATCCCCCATCCCCCATCCCCTACTCTCTCTCTCCTCTCCCATCACCTACTCTCAATCTCCCTCTCCCACTCCCTCTCCTACTACCTATTCTCTCCCTCATTGTCTGTCTCTCCCATCCCCTACTCTATCTCTCTCCCTATTATCTCTCACTCTCTCTCCTCTCTCATCCCCTACTCTCTTTCTCTCACTCTCTCTCGCTCTCCTTCTCCCACTCCCTCTCCACTACCTACTCTCACTCACACACTCTCTCTCCCATCCCCTACTCTCTCTCTCTCTCTCTCTCTCTCTCTCTCTCTCTCACACACACACACACACACATACACACACTCCCATCCCCCCTCTCCTCTCTCTCTCACTCTCACTCTCCCACTCCCTCTCCCATCCCCTAATCTCTCTCTTACACACACTCCCATCCCCCCTCTCTCTCTCCCTCTATCCCTCTTCCACTCCCTCTCCCACTACCTACTCTCTCTCCTATCCCCTACTCTCTCTCTTAGGCTACTCCCTCTCCTCTCCCATCCCCTACTCTCTCTTTCACACACACACTCCCATCCCCCCTCTCCCATCCCCTACTCTCTCTCTCTCTCACTCCCATCCCCCTCTCTCTCTCCATCTCCTTCTCCCACTCCCTCTCCCACCACCTAATCTCTCTCCCTCTCTACTCTCTCTCACTCTATCTCCCATCCCCTACTCTCTCTCATTCTCCCACCCCCTACTCTCTCACTCTCTCTCCCCCACCCCCTACTCTCTCTCTCACACACACTCTCATCCCCCTGCTCTCTCTTCCTCTCTCTCTATCTTGCTCTCCCTATCCCACTCCCTCTCCCACTTTCTACTCTCTCTCTCATCCCCTACTCTCTCTCACTCTCTCTCCTCTCTCTCATCCCCTACTCTCTCTCTCTCTCTCTCACTCCCATCCCCCTCCTCTCCTCTCTCACACTCTCGCTCTCCCACTCCCTCTCACATCCCTTACTCTCTCACACACACACACACACTCCCATCCCCCCTCTTCTCTCTCTCTCACTCTCACTCTCCCACTCCCTCTCCCACCACCTACTCTCTCTCACTCTCTCTCCCCCATTCCCTACTCTCTCATTCTCCTACCCCCTACTCTCTCTCCCATCCCCTACTCTCTCTCTCCCACCCCTTACTCTCTCTCTCTCCCTCACTTTCTCTCCCATCCCCTCTCTCTCACTCTCCCTCTCCCATTGCCTATTCTCTCTCTCACTCTCTCTTCCATCCCCTACTCTCTCTATCTCTCTCCCACCCCTACTCTCTCTCTCACTCTCTCTCCCTCTCTACTCTCTCCCATCCCCTACTCTCTCTCATTCTCCCACCCCCTACTCTCTCTAAATCTCTCTCTCCCATCCCCTACTCTCTCTCCTCTCCCATCCCCTATACTCTCTCTTACACACACTCCCATCCCCCCTCTCCTCTCTCTCTCTCTTGCTCTCACTCTCACTCTCCCACCACCTACTCTCTCTCACTCTCTTCCCCATCCCCTTCTCTCTCTTTCATTCTCCCACCCCCTACTCTCTCTCCCATTCCCTACTCTCTCTCTCCCACACCCTACTCTCTCTCACTCACTCACTCTCTCCCATCCCCTCTCTCCCTCTCCCTCTCCCACTTCCTACTCTCTTTTACATCCCCTTCTCTCTCTCACTCTCTCTCCCTCTCTACTCTCTCTCCCATCCCCTACTCTCTCTACTACCCCCTACTCTCTCTCACTCTCTCTCCCATCCCCTACTCTCTCTCTCTTACACACACTCTCATCCCTCTCTCTCCCTCCTCCCTCTTCCACTCCCTCTCCCACTGCCTACTCTCTCTCTCTCACTCTCTCTCCCATCCCCTACTCTCTCTTTCACAAACACACTCCCATCCCCCTCTCTCCTCTTCAATCCCCTACTCTCTCTCTCTCACTCCCTCTCCCACTATGTACTCTCTCTCACTCTCTCTCCCATCCCCTACTCTCTCATTCTCCCACTCCCTACTCTCTCTCACTCTCTGTCTCTCCCATCCCCTACTCTCTCTCTTCTCCCATCCCCTACTCTCTCTCTTACATACTCTGATCCCTCTCTCTCTCCCTCTCTCCCTCTCCCACTCCCTTTCCCACTGCCTACTCTCTCTATCACTCTCTCTCCCATCACCCACTCTCTCTCAGGCTACTCTCTCTCTTTTCCCATCCCCTACTCTCTCTCACATACACTCTCATCCCCCCTCTATCTCTCCATCTCCCTCTCCCACTCCCTCTCCCACCACCTACTCTCTCTCCCTCTCTACTCTTTCTCTCACTCTCTTTATCTCCCATCCCCTACTCTCTCTCATTCTCCCACCCCTACTCTCTTTCTCTCTCTCACTCTCTCTCCCCTATCCCCTACTCTCTCTCTCACCCCCTATTCTCACACACACACACACTCTCAGCCCCCCACTCTCTCTCCCTCTCTCTCTATCTCATTCTCCCTCTCCCACTCCCTCTCCCACTGCCTACTCTCTCTCACTCACACACACTCTCTCTCCCATACCCTACTCTATCTCACATTATCTCTCTCCAATCCCCTACTCTCTCACTCTCTCTCCCCTCTACACACTCCCATCCCCCCTCTCCCCTCTCCCACCACCTACTCTCTCTCACTCTCTCCCCCATCCCCTACTCTCTCTCCCATCCCCTACTCTCTCTCTCCCACCCCCTACTCTTTCTTTCTCCCACCCCCTACTCTCTCTCTCACTCTCTCTCTCTCCTCCCCTCTCTCTCTCCCTCTCCCTCTCCCACTCCCTCTCCCATTGCCTACTCTCTCACATCTCCTAGTCTCTCTCTTTCTCTCTAACTCTCTCTCCCATCCCCTACTTTCTCTCTCTATCTCTCTCTCCTACCCCAACTCTCTCTCTCACTCTCTCCCTCTCTTCTCTCTCTCCCATCTCCTACTCTCACTCTCTCCCATGCCCTACTCTCTCACAAACACTCTCATCCCTCTCTCTCTCCCCCTCTCTCCCTACTCTCTCTCACACACTCCCTCTCTCTCTTCTCTTGCATCCCCTACTCTCTCTCCCCCATCCCCTACTCTCTCTCTCTCACACACAGCCATCCCCTTCTCTCTCTCCTATCCCTTACTCTCACTTTCTTTCTCTCCATCTCTCTCTCCCTATAGCACCTTCTCTGATCCCCTACTCTCTCTTTCTATTTCTCCCTCTCTCTCTCCCTATCCCACCTCCTACTATCTCCCCATATTCTAATCTATCTCATTCTCTACCCTCTTTGCCTCTCTCCTTCCCTCTTTATTGAAATTTAGGCTTCAAAAGTGTGTGTGCACTAAAGCGCATACTCATTATTAAGGCCTAAATTTAAAATACCTTAAAATAGTGCATGCACGCTATAGTGCACATGCTCTATTTAAATTTTTGGATTCTACCAAGCCTAAGGCTTGGTTTTGCCTTGGGGATCCAACCCAAAGGTTTGGACTCTCTGAAGTGGTATAAGATGTGTTTTGCTGCAAACATACAAAAAAATGATTGATTTTTCTTGTGTGCTCTCCTTCAAGTTTCCTCATGGTTGAGCATTGATAAAATCAAGTTACAAGACATTATAGGTCTCTGTATTAGCTATATAGCCATATAATTTATTTTTTATTTGAACTATTTCAAGCCTTTCAACTATAATTTCTTTTGAATGTATGTCCATTTTTTGTCAAAAACCAACATGTACTAATTGGGCTTTAGATTTTAGCTCATTCATCAAATTTTGCAACAACTTAGTTTTTTAGAAACTAGACTCCATTCTACACACTTTGAAAAAAAGAATTTTAGATTTTAGATTAGTTTTCAATCATTTCTAGGGGGAGCACATAGATATTTCATGTTTTTAGGATGTGTTTAATTAAAAAAATTATTAAAGAAATACACATTATAAAATTACCCAAAAAAATTGGAATTAACTACACATTGTTAAGTAACTTTTGACCAAAGCGATTAAATAATTTCGAAAAAAAAGTTAAAATTTTAGAGGGGCCACAATTTCTACTGTGTTATATTTTTTTTGAATAAATAGTACCACTTTTGTGGCCCCCTTTTTGGAGGATCTAAAACTAAACCATTTTGAAAAAAAAATTAGTAGTTTAGAAACTAGATTCAAAGGACTACTACTTTTGTTTTTGTCATATCTTCGAATTTTGAGCATAACCATCTTCAAATTCTTGTTGAAGTTTAGAAATTCTTGATTTCATAAAAAAGGTGTCCACTTATACCCCCTTTTAGCACCACAACTTGGTGCACTTATCCTAATAATGGTACATAATACATCAACATCATGCTACATAATACAACACAATAAATCATAGAAACCAGCTGGCTACATGAATAGGAAATTATAGAGAAGAAAATGCAATTGTTGTCATTTGTCAATTAGTAACTTAACACTTAGTCATTTTTTTACATTGCTACCAAGATCCATATGCAGAAAGAATAGTCTCCCAAGCTTCACAATGTCTATTGAGCATCAGAGACAGATTGCAATGTAAGTCATGTTTCATAGTTGCTACCGAGCTAGTCATTCAGATTGTAGTTTATGTCTAGCCTTATAGAGTCTACCGAGCTTCATAGAGCCTATCAAGTTCATCAGTGTAAACCATATAGGATATGGTGTTAACCAATATCTACAGTGTTACTCGAGCTAATCAATGTCTACTGAGTTGGTAGTATTAGTGAAATGAATGAAGGTAGTGTTGACCAAGCCATTCAATGTCAACCAAGTCTATCGATTTATTTAGTATTCATTGAGTCACCTAATGCTAAGCTAGTTCCTATAACTCTAAGTTATCAATGTGGATTATGCATCAATTTCAAATGAATACTAGAGTTTTTTGAGTTGACAATGTTGTCAAGTCTCAAAATATCACCCAAGTGGTCTTCAGAACCTGAGTTATTGTAGTAAGCCAACTTAGTGAAGATTGTTTGAATTAGGTATTGTAGCCGACTCCAAAAGGTAATTTATTGGATTGATATATATGTAATACATCTTATTGTATCAAAAGAAATGAAATCAATCAAGCAAGAAGTAGTATGAGTGTGAATTAAAAAGGAGACAAGAAGTAAAAGGAAAAGCAGAGTCTTATCTATCATAGTCAAGTGATCATTGTATTTCAAAGGAATCTCATTTAATGAACCAAGTTATAGATCAAAGATCATCCATTGATTCATCCTAACAGGTGCATCAACCAAATCCTCTAACAAGTTGGACTTATTAGTCTTTTCCAAATCTCCTAATAGAGTACATACTTCATTGTGTGTTGTAAATCCTTTCACAAGGTGGACCTAATAGTCCTTATTGCTCCTAAAAGGATAGATCACCACAAGTGATGAATTATAAGCTTTAATGAGCTAACTTTGTACTACAGTAATAAATCTTGTGGGTATCATCCACATCCCAGTTTTACTTTCTATTTGGAAGGTTTTTGGGTTACAAAATATTGTGTCAAGTGTTATGAATGTTTGATTGATTTAAGTCTTACATGCATGCAATTGGATCAAATTACATAGTGAATGTTTAACTGGTGAATAGAAGTTAAAGTATTATTGGTTCCTAATCCACCCCCCCCCCCTCCCATGAATCACCTAGTCTATACTACATTTCTAACAATTGGTATCAGAACATTTGGTTCTCGCATTAGAAGTTTAGCAGCTTGAGAAAAGATTAGAGACAATGGACGTATATATATTGGAGAAAGCTATTGAAAATGAAAATTTAGATCTGTAACTGGCCATGGAATAATTCAAGAAAATAAAAGATCATCTCTCTCAATACTTGAAAAGAAGAAAATCTCTTGCAGCACAGATGGATAACAATCTCTACATTGAAGAAAGAATTGAAGACATTTGTCAAGAAAGAAGTCCAAATAAAGCTAGTGCAACAATCACAGATCTACTTGAAAAGAACCTTACTCTTCATGAACAAGTTAGAAAGCTAAAAAGAGAATGAGAAATTAAATTAGTCAGAATGAGTGAAGTCACGGAACAAAAGGACAAAGCCAAAGAAGAAATAGAAGAAAAAGACAATGAAATTCATCAACTATCTCTTCAGTAAACAAATCTAATTAATCAACTCAATGATGCAAATCAAGAGCTTATCAACTTGAGGATAGAGAATGAAATATTGTAGAATGATCTTAGCATAAAGAAGCAAACCAATGAGAGAATGATGAGATCTCAAGAAAGAGTGAATCAATTGAGTAAGTAAACTCAATTTAGAAACAAAGGTAAAGCTAGATTAGGATGCATAAAAGAAGGTGAATCATCTCAGTAAGGAGCTCAAAAGAATAAAATCCTAATGTAATCATTGTGGAAACAAGGGCATACATCAAACAAATGTTGGAGTAATGAAAAACCAAAGTTTAGTGGAACGTGTTATAGTTGTAACAAACTAGAGCATAGAGCAAGTGAATGCATAGAGAAATCTAAGTTTGAAGGAAAGCATTTCAATTGCAACAAACAAGGACATAAATCTTCAGAATGCAAGACCAAGAAATGGAACCTAGCAAGAGAAATTGTCAAAGCTATATTTGGTTGGTATTACAACACATGGTGCAGATGTCACTATTGTGGTGAGTATGAGCATATTGGAGCAAATTGCATAAAAAATCTCACAAGGAAGAGAGACACTACAAAGAGATGTTTTGTATGTACAAAACTTTGACATCTTGCCAAGAATTGTATGAACCAAGGAAGAGTTGAAGATGAAAAGAAAATAAAGGCTAACAATATCAAAATTCAAATGAGGTAGTAATGGCCAAGGAAATCTCTCAAGGATGCAAATAAAATTCATGAAAGTGTTGATATCCAAGTCATTGAGTTGGGTAACTCAAACATCTCAAACTAGTTAGCCATGGAGATTATCAAAACTATGATTTAGAAGGAGATATCTCATATCAGTTCCAATCAGCAAGTGGAAGATTCATATTAGCATTCCACATGCACAAGGATCACTGAGTTAGATGAAATCTAAAGTGATGTCTAAGACCTTGCCGAGCATGGTAGGGTTGCAAGACCTAACCGAGCTTGGATGCAAGTGGCAAGTTTAAATTTCTTACCAAGATGAAGTTCCTTTCAAGTTTAGAGACTTTATGAAGTTGAAGGTATCTTCTAATCATTAAAGACTTAGCCGAGTTGGATAGCCTATCACCAATCTAGCTATTGTATAATGCATTAATGGCAATTTTAAGACCGAATTTTATTAAAAAGGAGAAATCAAAGGTTATTATTTCACTGCAAATTTTTAGAGCTAAGAGTAAAGAGTATTCCAAAGCCCCAAGTGATTCAGAATATATTTGTCAAATTTTAATCCTACATTGAAGTATTACCAAGAAGTATGGCATTTTCCAATAGAAAATTTAAGAAAGGTTCAAAGATGTTACTCTAAAGTGTCAAATATAAAGCCCCAAGATTCAAATTGAGTCCAGCAATTATGGAAGAACTTGACCCAATTGGAGCTCAATCATAGATTCCCCCTAAGGTACTTCTAGTTCATGATATACGGTCATATTATCATTATTATATACAAGAATTAGGAACCCTATAAATGAACCAAGTGTATATAAGGGAACTCTACTAGTGTAGAGGCTCATACCAGATGATAGGTTCATATCGAATCTCACCCCTGCATGTAGGGGGGCCTAGTTGGGGTGGGAGGAGATAGTGGCCTTGCTTCTGTCAAGAACTATCTATAGTTGTCTGGCCCACCCACTATATAAAGTTGTCATCTGAGCTCCTTGATCTGCCCTATTGGACAACTGGCCAGAGTCTCTACGTAACATGAATGTTGGTGCAGAAAGGGAATGCCCTCATACAAAAATTTGATTAAAAATTTGACTTTCCACCTCCCAACTATCTCTCCCACCCATCCCGCATGGTGAGTTGTGTGTGGATGGGAGTTTGAAACCTAAGCACAAGCACTTACAAATGAAAGGTTTAACACATATCCTTCATGTACCAAGAGATTTTTAAGGGAAATGGATTAGGTTTATTCTAAGATGAGTTCACAAAATGAATTTATGGTTGGATCAACCCATTTAGATCACCAAGAAGATGATTCATATTATCATAGGGTTGTTGATGCTTAACAAGATGAAAACTACCAAAACCCTAGGTCGGTCAAACTTGCAAAAAAGACCCTTGCCAAATGGGATGGTAGAGGCATGAAATTAAATGGTTTGATAGACATGGAGATCAAATTTGGTATTCATGTGATTGCTCACAAGATCTACAATTTGAGTCATATGAACAACTTTTCGTGCAAAGTTGTTGACCTAGCTTACAAAGTTGTAAAGAAGAACTTGTCTTTCAACCTTGTCAAGCTACAACTCAATCAACTTAGAAAAAACATGGAGAGCATTTAATAATCAAAGAATAATCTGTATAAGTCTGGATCTCTTTTAACTTTCTTATTCTTTTATGTACAAAAATTTTTCTCTTCTAAAGTAACTATAGCATGGAAGAAGGATATACCAGTTATGTATCAAATTAATGAATTCATAGCTGAGGTGGGTGATAATTTTGAAAGAATTATGGATGCATACTTTGAAACTTTTAAGGAGAAAATGAAGAGTAGATATAGAATTCCCAAGAAATTAGTGGAAGACTATGAGCAAGATATTTGTTTTATTGTGGATTGTGAAAAAGTACATATCTAGGTAGTAAGGCCAAGAGTGGCATGGGTTAAGCCTCTTGGATATGAGGTTAACATTGATGATACAAGGGACATAATTGAGGCTCTTGTAAATGAGCTAGTGGACCCCAAGGCACCATATTTTGGAACCTATGAAGAAGCCAAGGCTAGGATTTCATTGGAAATCAAGCTTCCTCAAGCTATGAAGAGAGGAAGAAAATAGGTTGAGAAAATCTTGAAGGAAACCAAGAAGTCCATCTCTCCTCTTCTACTAACAGAGGGTAGAGGAGATAACATTGAGGAAGAGGAAGAAGTTGAGGAACCTACAGGAACAAGAATTTGACGAGGAGGAGCTACCCAAGAAGAAAGGGAAGGTTATTATAACTAAACCTACAAAGTCCTACCCTACTATATTCACCAGGAGATTTGCAAAGTCCAAGAAGAAATTAAAACTATAGGATGAAGATGATGAAGAGGGTAGTCTTCAAATGGTCTTCCCCTACCTTCCAAGAAAGACTAAAAAGATTGAATAATGGAGGAGGCATGGCAGATTTCAAATCCCTCAAGTATGAAATAAGAACCAAAGAAGAGAAAAATCAAATTGAAGAAGCCCTAGTGGCTAAGATGGAAAAGTGAAAGTACTCTCTAGATGAACTCTTGATGTCTTGCTGAAGGCAATTGCACCACAATGGAATAATGCATTAAACATTGCCAAGGACATTAGAGAACAAGACAACTTATGTCGAGTCTATCTTATAAGGAAGTGAAGGAATGATTGGAGAAGAATGAACCA
The DNA here is from genome assembly GCA_028749045.1 of Cupressus sempervirens. NCBI lineage: Eukaryota > Viridiplantae > Streptophyta > Pinopsida > Cupressales > Cupressaceae > Cupressus > Cupressus sempervirens. The sequence goes on along the minus strand of CM053793.1, from coordinate 443,007,619 downwards.
AATTTGATGCCTAATTTCAATGTATTTCTGACCCTATCAAAAGATATTAAATTAGTTGTGAAATCTAACACAATTTCATGGAAGAACATATATAGTCTGCACAAGCCTAGTGAGGAGGTTGTGCAAATAGATGATGAAAAAGAAGATGTTGAGAAAGATGATGAGGAGATAAATGATGATGAAATTTATGAAATTGATAATGTGGATGAAGAGTTCAATAATGAAGAGGATCAGATTGCTAGTGGAGACCACACTGACATTCAAAGTATTGAAGACTCAGATCTAGAGAAGATAGCAGAAGAGGTAATGGCCTCCCTCCCACTCTCTCTAAGAAACACCTTAGTAATATCTTTCTTAAAGAAGGCCACTACCAAGTAAATTATGGTAAAAACTATTCCATCAAGCACTCAATTGATAGTTAGAACCATCCTATCAAGTATTATGCTAACAACTTCATCTACCGAGCAACAAGTTCCAGTTGTTACAATAGTAGATCAAACCAAGTCACAGCAAGCATCAATAAGTTTTCCTATTATAACTATTATTGATATTTTTTCTAATATTATTTCTATTGTGGAAAGTGTAATGATAGTTGAGGTTAAGCCTTAATCGAGCACTAAAGTTTTGAAGAAAGAAAAGGAAATTGTTCCTTTTGTTATTCAAAAAGAAAAGGGTAAAGAGATAGAATCCTCTACTAAATAAATTGATCTAGAGGATGACATTGTCATACTAGATTGGGATCTTTCCAATCTAACTCCTAATCAAATGGATACCCTTAGTGAGTTGCAGAAGAAGGGGGCAAAACAACAAAATCTTGGAGAGGAGAAGAAAAAGAAAAATCAAGTTCTTGAAGATATTAAGGGCATATTTGTTGATGCACTAAACATTGATGTTGATGAAAAGCAACCAATTTTGGATCAATTTGTTAACATTGTTCACAAGTATAATGAGGAAGTAAATGTACAAGACAAAATTTTGCAAAGAGTAGAAAGGAAATTTGAAAATAAAGTTTTGGAGAAAGTAGCTCAAAAGATTGATATTGACTCAATGGAGTTGTCCACTATTCTTGCTACATTTGAAGATTCTATAAATAGTGTTGTTACTTTACTTGCAAAGTTAAGTGATACATCAAATTTTACTAAGTGAATAAAAGATAAGTTATCTAAGATAGATGTTGATATGAAGGCAAGTGCACATTAGTTGTTACTTGATCCTAGCAGTAGTTCTACACATTTTGTAAAAATTAGATATCTAGCAAATCTACAAGTAGAATTGTTGAGGGAAGAAGCCAGGATAAGAGCCAAACTAGAAAAAATACAAGGCACGATACTTCTTAATATGGGTGCAATGCAAAAACATTGATCCATGACAACAATTTCTCTATTGCTGATCACATGATAGAACTATCAGTAGAGGTGTAGATAGCTTTGCATAGTTCAAAAAATTTTGCAAGAGAATTGAGACAAGACAATGTCTAAACTTTTAAAGGTGCATAGTGATATCCTTTCACATTTTGGCATTACCTTGTAGTTATGCATTTTTGGAATTTGTGTCAAAATAGGGGGAATGTACAATGTATATCATATGTAAATCAAGTGAAATGTATATATACAAGAAGGAAATATATGTGCAATATAAACGATGTATATACAATGCAAAAAATATGTTTACAAAAACAACTATGAAAAAAATTAGATTTAGATGTTACCAAGTAGCAACAATAGCAGACAATAGTTAAAACCAAGTTATAGACCTAGATATGTTGATAGGGGGAGTTTTAACTTGAATTTTGAGTATTTGAAATTTTTGCTATGATAAGTGTTTTTGTCACTAATTCCAAGGGGGGGGATTGTTGACCTTATGGTCAAATCATTTGCCAATTAGTGACTTAAAACTTAGTCAATTGTTTACATTGCTAAAAAGCTCCATATGTAGAAAGAATAGTCTCCCAAGCTTCACATTGTCTACCAAGCATCTGAGATAGATTGTAGTGTAAGTCATGTTTCATAGTTGCTACCAAGCTAGTCATTCAAATTGCAGTGTTTTTCGAGCCTTACAAAGTCTATTGGGCTTCACAGAGTCTAACAAGTTCATCAATGTAAACCATATAGGATATAGTGTTAACCAAGATCTAAAGTGTTACCCAAGCTAATCAGTGTCTACTAAGTTGGTAGTGTTAATGAAGTGAATGAAGGTACTGTTGACCAAGCCATTCAGTGTAAACCAAGTCTACTAAGTTCTTCACTATTCATCGAGTAGCCCAATGCTAACCAAGTTCTTGATACTCTGAGTGATCAATGTGGACCGTGCATTAGTGTCAAATAAAACCCAAAGTTTTTTTAATTGACAATGTTGCCAAGTATCATAATATCACCCAAGTGTTCTTTAGAACTTGAGTTACAGTAGTAAGTCAACTTAGTGAAGATTTTTTGAATTAGGTGTTGTAGCTGACTCAAGGAGGTAATTTATTGGATTGGTATATATGTAATGCATCATATTAAATCCAAAGAATTAAAATTAATCAAGCAAGAAGAAGTGTGAGTGTGAATTAAGAAGGCTACAAGAAGTAAAAGGAAAATTAGAGTCTTATTAATCACAGTCAGGTGATCATTTTACTTCAAATGAATCTCATTTAGCAAATTGAGTTATAGATCAGAGATCAGACACTAATTCATCCTAACAAGTGCATCAGCCAAATCCTCTAACAAGGTGGACTTAACATTCTTTTCCAAATCTCTTAACGAAGTACATACTTCATTGTATATTTTAAATCCTTTCATAAGATGGACCTAATAGTCCTTATTGCTCCTAATAGGGCAGATCACTAGAAATGATGAATTGTAATCTTCAACAGGCTAACTTTATACAACAAAAATAAAACTTGTGGGTATCATCCCCACCCTAAATTTACTTTCTATTAGAAAGGTTTCTGGGTCACCAAATATTGTGTCAAGTGTTATGAATGTTTTATTGCTTTCATTCTGTCATGTGTGCAATTAGATCAAATTATATAGTGAATGTTTAGTTAGTGAATAAAAGTTAAAGTTTTATTGGTTCCTGATTCCCCCTCCCCCAGTCACCTAGTCTATTCAACATTTCCAATAGCAAGACCATCTCATCTCTCAATCAAACTCAGAAAAATACTTGATGGGTAAAAAAATCCACCCAACCACATCAAACCCTTAGACCCAGTCCTCTGAGATATTAGATAAGAAAAAGCTCATACCACACATGTAACACATGTATACAAGGTAAAAAATAATAGAGCATCCAAAACAAGGAATAATATAGGGAATTTACTATTGGAAGTCTATTCAGAAAGTAAGACACTAAGAGGCGGGTGGATCAAGATCTATAAAACTTTTAACTCTTTGAAAAAAATCAAATGCAGTCACCATTAACCCATCTCATATCAGCATCATGAATCATATAACAATAAAGTGAAATAGATCTAACTATCCATCACATGCATAAACATGAAAGTAAATGTAAATAAATAACACAAAGATTTGGTTACCTAGAAACCCTCCAAGGTGAAGGTAAAACTGGGGTGGGGATGAAACTCAAAAATCTTCACTATTGTAGCAATAAAGTGTACTTTTTAAGGCTACAATGTTTGATCACTTCTGATGATCTACCCTATGAGGGGTCTTCATTGCTAAGAGCTTACAAGACTTATTCAGTCTACCTTGATTAAAGGATTTAAACTTACAACGAAGAAAACACTATGTTAGGATATTTGAATAAGCCTATTAGAACCACTCTATTAAGAGATTTACCCTAATTCACTTGCTAGAATGTATTACTACCTGATCCTTCACTTAGCACTCTAATGCAATATTATAGATCTTCTCTTTTTAGTTTTAATCTGATCTCCTTATTTGATAAACTTTTTTTTGTCCTTCACTGCTAGGTTGCTTTGTTTAATCTTTTCTTCTAAACATAAAAACATAACTTGCTTTCACTCATACACTTGAATCTTCAATCTCTTCCTCATCTCTCACACACATACATGTTGATTTAAGGTTCAGACCCCCCTTAAATAACTATCTAGAGAAGGTTCTAGATCATAATTAATGATCCAGTTTTCTCCCTTTTGTCACTTAGTCCTTCCATTTTTTTGATTGGTTACATTGCCTTCATAGGGATTGATGACCTCTAAAAAAATGTGTAAAAAAATCCTTAGTTGTCTCTACAATCATTAAATTGTGTATAGAAGTCTCCCAAAATGGTTTACGTAATTGTTTGCGTCATCACAAACACATGCCAAAAATGATTTACTTGGCATCTGACGCTTGGTCACAATTGATACTTATGTTGTCCCTCGACTTTTGTATGCTCAACACTAACTATATGACTTGGCATGAACTGACTTCTACTTAGCCTAGCATCTTCTTCTTTTACACAACATAAGCTAGCACTTGGTATATACTAGGGTGCCTGGCAACCTAATACTTGTTCAACTCAAACTAAAATATAAATAAGTCCAAAATCATTTGGCTTTGATTGGGTGGCTTGATCACAATGATAACTGACCACCTCTACCCAAGAAATGACTAAGTGTTTGACACTAATAGTCAACATGACTTGGAGATCAACAATCTCTCCCTTTCACATTAGCAGTAAAAATACTTTGTCATGACTTATCAATACATTCAAAATTTAAAAATAGAACTCCCCCTTAGACCATGACTCAGTGTATATACATCATATATACATGTATCCAAAAATGAGTAATATTATATTGGTCATACCTTTGAACTTTCAGCTTCATATGTTCCTATTTTCTTCCTTCTTATTTCCCCCTTGAATATATGATATGATTACTATTTCTCCCTTATTTTTGTTACTCATGGATTTGGGGTTGTTGGGGTCAAATTATGATTGTCCAAAAATGGTTTATGAATCTATAAAAGCATAGCCAAAACATGATTCCAATTTAATCTGACAGATTCCAAAACTTGTAGCTTGATCTCTAGCTGAGTAGCTAGATCCACCAAATTGTCTATTGTTGAGAGATGTGTATCTCTTTGGACTAAATCCTTTGTAGTTGTTAGTTCTTTCTACCTCATCTCAAAATGAGGTATCACCATAGATTGGATAGAGATCATTTTTTTCTAATGTTGTAATATTGAGCCATTAACTCGTCTAATAATGCTTGTGTAAAAGTTAATCTATTGAAATGAATGGAGCTTGAATTTGTGTCCATACTCAAAGAATGACCCATAGACTTCAAATATGACTAAAGCTTATAATTATACTATTGATTCTCATTGGTGAAGAACTCAACATCACAAAGCTTCTTGTACAAAGAATGAACATTTTGTATAACTTCCTCTAAATTATGTACAAGGGTAGAAAGTTCAACCTATTTAATAGCAATCTCTATTGAAAATTTCTCCAAACTTTGGTCTCAAATTTATTTTCAAACCACCTCATGAGCTTTTCATTTTCCTCAATATCATAATTTTTTACCTTCTCAACAATATGAACTAATTTGATCTATGATAGGTGTCTGCTCATTAATATTATGAATCTCAAAAGCATCAACAAAAAGTCTTTTATTTCATGCAATACCTACCTTTGTTGATGTTCTCTTATTAGTTTCTCTTTCTTTGTCTTCCTCTTCAATAGTTATTACAATATTTGCATTTGGTCAAATGTTATTTTCTTGGGGTCATACTTAGGAATTATAATTACCTCATATAATTCACTAGCTTCCTAGGTGACTTGACTTTCTTCTTTATTTTGTTTGACCTTGGTGTGCTAGTGCTCAGTAATGTGATATGCAATGGTGTCACTTTAGAGCTTAGCCTCAACATCTCTTAGAATTTTGATGCAATATCCTTCTAAGTAGATACAACCTACTTTTTAGGTGTAGTAATTTTTTTCTGTTCCAAATAGTGTAGAAGGCACTACACTCAACAAATGAACTAGTGCTTATATTGCCACTTGTTCTTTAGGTTCTTGAGCTTCCTCGGTCCTTTTTTGTACAACCTCCTTTATTCTCTCAACATGAGGTCCTAAGGCATCATTTATAGAGTTATATCCTTTCTCTTACTCTTCTCCTTCTTCTTTGTCAATTACAAGATTGTTTGTGGGCATTGGATGTAAAAGTGTAATCATTTCCTTGACCTATTCCTCAACACTTACATCTTGTAAACTCTTGTCTTCAATTGTATATTTTGAATGAATAGGTGTTGACTCCATAGTTGGTGAATTCTCAATCCTTATATAGTCATGAATTTGTATCAGTACTAGATTGATGCATGGCAGAGGAGTATCTGAGGTGGCATTAATGAATGCTTTATTCTTGAGATCTTCCTCAGTCAAGACATTAAAATTTTATTGTGTTTCTTTAGGAATGTCTTCAATGGTGACAACATCTTGTTGTTCACTCTCTCTACCTTTCTCCTTATCTCTTCTTCAAGATTATTTGGCTCATCATAATCTTCTTTATTGTATAGTTCAACTATTTATGCCTCCTTTTCTTCTTCTATTATTGGAACTAACAACCCAAATGCCTTCTTCAAAACTAATATACTTTCTTGCACTAAATCTTCTATTTTATTTTTTCAAAATTTTACAAGCCCTTTCCTTGGGTACAAACTTCTTAGAGAAATCCCTTAGGGCTATAGACATATTGTCTTTCCTAATCTAGCATAGTTTCGGCTAGTGTGGTCTCTCTTATTTTCCTTTTAGTAGACAATGCCCATTTACACTTTGTATCAATGTTATTATATAATTCTTCAAGGATTGCCTTACCTAACTCTATAGGCATGTATTTAAATGTTATCATCATATCTAGCATTACTTGCTCAACCATTTCTTTATCAATCCTCTCTAAAGAATCATATTTAACATTTTTGAAACCTAAAATTCCTGCTGCACTTTTTATATTGTCACATACTTGATCAATATCTTGAGGAGCTTTTATGGGAATAATTTGGAACTTTCTCATATCATCTAATTTAGTTATTTTCTCCTTCATCTACTTCATCATCAAGCATAACTACAAGCTTCCTCCTCGACTTATTCTTTTAATCGTGCTCGACCCTTTTGGTTACTTGTTTCCTCTTTGGTGGGGATCTACCCTTAACTGGCTTAGTGATCTTCACTATCTCTTTCTTTGGCTTGAAAATTGTAGGATATGTTTTCTTCAATCCTTTTATTGATATTCTTCTCTATGGTGTAGAGGTGGGACGTGTAACACCTTTCTTCAAATTTCTCTTTACCTTAGGATCTACAATTACTATTTTCTTATGTTTAGGTTCCTTAGGACTAGAAACCACTAACACTTTTCCTTTTGATTCATCTTTTTCATCATCCTCATCTTTCCCTTTCCCTTTATTAATCTACAAGGGTCCTTCACAAAGGTTTCCTTCAAATTTTGTAATCATTTTCTTTCTCTTTATGTCCATCTTGGGGACTTTAGTTTGCACAAGCATCTTGATCTTGGTTGACTCATAGATGTCAAATGGCTTGGAATTCTTATCAACTTCTTTAGATAATAAAGTTGTCACTACTAAAAATATCTCATAAATGCTAATTCCATATTGCATAGGCCTTAGCCATGCAACCATTAGTAAATCTTCTTGTGCATAGGCGTGGTTAGTATCCACCATGAAGGAAATTTCATCATAGTAATGATCAACAACTAATTGGGGATCCTCATTTTTTTCTTCATTTTACCTTTAAACTTGTTAATATATCCATCCAAAATAGTTTCAAATTTTTCTTCTAATTGCTTAATAAAATCATTGATTTTCTCGGTTGCTGGTTTAGTCTTATCCCACACAACATCACCTATGGTTCGAAATGAATTTTGCACATAGAAGAATATACACATTAGGAGTGATCCAAACATACATAAATTATTTTTAGCCTTTTTTATGGCTCCAAGATTCTATGCTAGTTGGGTCAATTGTAGCTTGGCAAGATCATAGTTGTGATCCTTCTTCACAATTTTGTAGCCCAAACCTACTACAACGCATGGTACATTATTTAGTTAGATAGACTGATAGAATTTGTATGCAATCACACCTACTATGAACTCAATGGATCTATAATGCCATCAGTAGACATTCCTCAACCATTCTATTTGGTCTTTGTTTGTTCTTTTATTATATTTCTTGTTGAGCATCACATGGTCTTTACACAATCTAGTGTAGGGTACCCTATCACTTGATGAATAATTGCCTTTGTTATCTTCATTGGCCCATTCTCCAACCATAACTTCATGTCATGTACCCTAATTAACATGACTTTTATCCATTCAACCTTGAAAACTTTAGGAAAATATAGGGCATGAGTAAGCCCTTTCTCAGCAACAATGTTATTTTCCACTTTCAGTGCTCCATTCTCACATAAATTCTCATAAGTGTTCCTCAGTTCAAAGTCACTGGTTTCTCCATTCTTACACATATAGCATGGATCAATGCCATGCACCATGATGACTCTGGGAGGTATAGATGATATTGTGTCTCACATTTTTCTAAGCATTGCAACTTTCAAATATGCCTTAAATTTTGGTGGGGAGCATTGATCATTCCTCACAATTTGTGCATTATTGTCTTTCAAAGCTTCCTTTCCACTTCTAGATGCAGGTGATGCCATTTGAACTAGGGTTTTAAAAATAATTCAACAACTTCACAAAATAACTGAACTCAGTTCACAAGCTTTACTTCTCTTCACAATTTTTTGATAGTATGTTGTAGATTCACAAAAAAAAATTAGAAATTTGTTATGTAAATCACATTTAAATTACTCTATAGGTTCTCTGATCACTCAGTAAGTAAAATGATCTTCAAAATTTTTGATATAGCTTCAAACCATAGAGTTAGGTCTTCAATAAATGCTTCATACTATGGTGGATGCAATATAGTTGGCTCGGCCTCAAGATAAAATTTGGTTAACACAGTACCTTCCTTCCATTGCTTGGCCAAGACCACAACTCGATCATCATTATCATTTTCACACTTGGCTCAGTCAACATATAAACTCAGTCAATATGGGAGCTCAATTCACATAGCAATACTTGGTCACTATAGACACTAATACTAATACATGGTATCTATTATGCATATGAACTCTTTTCTCAGCTCTTGCCTCAAATCCATCCTACTACATCTTTATTTGTGTATATATAGACCTTTTAACATATCTTTTATTAGGAACTAGTGTAAAATGTAGCATTCAAATGTGCAATTTCTTACATACCTTCTTTTCTTACTTAGAAGTAGTGTGATCACCTAATCCATTAGATTGGGTGACCTCATCTTCGTTGGTTCCACTACTGCCTTTTGTTTCCTCCTTTCTCTAGGTTTGATTCATCTCATTCCTTGTTTTTTTGCATCAACTTTTCCTTTGAATTATTCATTGCTAGGTGTTGGTGCTCGGGTCCTGTCATTCTTTCTTACGTGTCTAATCTTGTGATAATTATAGAAAACTAAAATTTCATTCACCCAACTCGAGGATTTGCCTCTAAAATGTGTCCTAATGTAGTTTTATACAATATGACCATACTCACCACAATAATGACAGTTATTCCATGTATTTTAATCCCAATTTTATGAATTACCTTACTAAGGTGTATATCCTTGCTTCTTGGATGTCCAATTAAATTTTGCCTTGGATCTACATTCTTGAGCTCTATGTCCATATTTTTTATAGTTGTAGCAATGACCTTCAAATCTAGGTGCAACTAGTGTATTGCTAGCTTTTGACCTACATTCATGTGCTTGGTGTCATTGTTGCATGCAGGTTTGTTCTTTGAATTTGTACTTCTTTGCTCTCCACTCTTTGATGATTATCCTTCCTCAAATAGGTGCATAGTATAGCCTAGAAAAGATGTGTCATTAGGTCTTCTTTGTGATCTCATTGGCTCTTTATAATATCTTATAGCTTCTTTAGGTTTTTTCAACCTTTTAATGAATTATTTTTCATGTTTTAGTTCATTCTTCATATGCTCATTCTCATATTTTAGATTATAAATCTCCACATTCTTTCTATTGAACTCTTGAGTTGTAAGGAGTAGTCTATTGGCCATATCAAACCAATTTTGAGTAAGCCTTTGTACTTTAGTATTCTTGTCATCAAGTCTTGTAGATATGTCATATTTACCTTTTTCAACTTTATTTTTCTACCCAATCACTTCACACAATCTTACTGACCGGATTTCATGTTCTCTCTTTAGTGTTCTTACCTTTTCATTAATTTTGTTATTTCTTTGCAATAGGTCTAATATTTTTGCATCACTTTTATTGGAATTTCCATTATCAAGTAGTCCTTTAGCATCTTCTTCTTAATATGGGGTGTCATTCTATTATATAGGCAAGTCATTTCTTCTCTTCAAGGATTTCTTCAACTCCTCTCTTGCTACTTCAAGTTGATGTAGTATGATCTATATGTCAAGCTTCTAATTCTCAATGATCTTTCCCAACTTATAAAGCTCCATCTCCAAGATCTCAACTCTCAAGTGGTTAGACTTCTTCTAAGAGAAAAAAGATCTGATACCAATTGTTGGAAATCTATTGGGAAAGTAAGATTTAAGAGGGGGGTGAATCAAGATCTATAAAACTTTTAACTCTTTGAAACAAATCAAATGCATTCACCATTAACCCATCTCATATCAAGGTCATGAATCATATAACCATAAACTAAAATAGATCTAACTATCCATCACATGCATAAACATGAAATTAAATGTAAACACATAACACAAATATTTGGTTACCCAGAACCCCTCCAAGGTGAAGGTAAAACTAGGATGGGGATGACACCCACAAATCTTCACTACAATAGCATTAAAATTTGTATGTTAAGGGTACAATATTTGATCACTTCTGATGATCTACCCTATGAGGGTTTTATCCTACTAAGAGCTTACAAGGCTTATTCAATCTACCTTGATTAAAGGATTTAAACTTATAACTAAGTAAGCACTTTGTTAGGAGATTTGAATAGGCTTGTTAGAACCACTATGTTAAGAGATTTACCCTAATTCACTTACCAAAATGTATTAGTACCAAATCCTTCAATTAGCACTTTGTTGCTAGATTACAGATCTTCTCTTTTCTATTATGATCTAAACTCCTTATCTGATAAACTATGTTTTGTCCTTCATTTCTAGGTTGCTCTGTTTGATCTTTTCTTCTAAACATCAAAACATAGCCTTCCTTCACTCGTATACTTGAATTTTTAATCTCATCTTCATCCCTCATGTACATACATGTATATTTAGGGTTTAGACCCTCCTTAAATAACCATGTAGAGAAGGTTCTAGATCATAATCAACAATCTAGATTTCTCTCTTTTGATGCTTAGTCCTTCCATTTTTCTAAGTGGTTACCCTACCTTCATAGGGATTGATGACCTCTGAAAAAATGAGTAAAAAACTCCTTAGTTAAATCTACAATCATTAAATCACATATAGAAGTTGGCTAAAATGGTTTACATATGCCAAAATTGGTTTACTTGGCACTTGAAAACCCTGACACTTGATCACAATTGATATTCATGTTATCCCTCAGCGTTGGTATGCTTAGCACTAACTGTATGACTCAACATATTATCTCAACATCTTCTTCCTTTACTCAGCATAAACTAGCACTTAGTATGTACTAGGTTGCTCAGAAACCTAAGACTTTCTTAGCTCAAACTAAAATATAAACAAGTCCAAAATCATGTGTCCTTCATTGGGTGCTTTAGTCACAATGATGACCAACCAACTCTGCTTAGGAAATGACTAAGTGTTTGACACTAATAGTCAAAATTACTTGGAGATAAAAAATTACAAGGGTAAAAAAAAGGATAACAAAAGATGCTAGAGACAACCACAAGGCTAAATGGATCAAATATAAGAGTGTCATCATATAACCCTTACTAGTTTTGTTTGCAATTACCCTCTCTAGATCTTGAACACTACGAGAGGACTACTATGGAACCAACATTCCTTTTATGAGGGCAAGGGAGTTAATCTTCTAACCACATGACTTAGAAGCAAACAAATAAGAATTTTTCCTTCTTTAACATGTGCTTAGTCTATACAAGCACTCAAGGCCATGGGGGAGGGATCCAAGTTATCTAGTTTATTATCTCAACCAAACATTTACACCCTTTTCCTTTTAATGATCATTGAGACTCAAATTAAATAATGATAAAGCCAATCTTAGCTGTACATTAGGTGCATAACATATCATGACCAAAAAAATTAGGGTATTAGTGTCTATTTTAACTCTCATGGAACAAGTCATTCATTTGGGATTTCATGAACTTCTCATTGAATATTATCATTTTTTAGAGTTGTTTGGACTAGTGATGTGACTCATAACTCTTGCATTGTGCTTCATTTTCTCTTGCAAAACTCTAAACTATGACCTAGTTCTTCTAATCATCTTCCCTATTTATAAACCTTACACAAGATTGTTCCATTTCATGATGGATTTTAATAATAACACAACTTCACATTGGCCATCTTTGATTATCTTTTTTATAGTTCCCTATCTATACAAAGTAGAATAGGGTGACTTTGGTTATTTTCCCCTCTCACTCAATCTTTTTATGCACATCCTTGAGATTCAAATTAAGGATTATTTCCATGACACTCCTTATGCTCTTTTTACTCATCCTGATGATGGATCATAGAGTGTGATCTGAATTTTTTATGCAAAAAAAGTCACACAATCAAAATCCAAAAATAATAGAAATTGTTCATGGAATGTGGAAATCTACTTACTTTTAGGGAGAAGACTTTTAAATATTTTTCTCTCATACATGAAAACTTGTCTCATTGTACTCAAATCTAATTAATTTTTGTAATTAGATCACATCTAATTAGAAAGATGAATTGGAGTTCAAGACATAACCATTCTACCCTATGTAAGAGTCTTTTAATGCTTGAGTTTGAATACATGGAAGATAAATAAAATGTGTTAAAAATATTCCTTAAGTTGTCTACATGGACCTTCTTTGCATGAATCCTAGTACCCATCCTTCAACCCTAATAGAGATATCTTCACTTGTACTTTCCTTTGGGTTCATTTACCCTATCTCCTTTTGAATTATAAAAAATAAAAAAATATCAAGCTATTAGTAGTGAAACGAGAATATATTATTGCTCTATAAAGGAGACAATCAAGTATGCAAGCTTTACTTGTGCATGAATTTGTGTGTAGGTGGACCTTTCTAATCATTTCTACATTGATTTTTTTTGAAGTGAGCAAGATAGATTGGTAGCAATAAGTTGATTATGAAATGAAAGATTTTAAATGTTGATTTTGGTTTCTAACAAATCATTCCTCATTGTAATATCTAAAGTCAAAAAAAAAATCAAGAAAAAAGAAATTGAGCTTCATGAAACCCTCCCACTTGTTGGACCAGCAAAGAACCTTATAAATTTATTATTCCTCCTATTGATTTAATAGAATTCATCTCCTCCATGGATCCAACACTTGTGAGATCAAATCATAACACTCTTTTACCCTTAAATTTAGAAAATTATCATGAGAAAAAAGTTGAGATTCCTCAAGGAGATTCTAAAAATCGTACCTCTTTTGGTGTTTCTTATATAGCACAAGTGAATAGGGAACCCAAGAGTGCAGATTATCTCAGGGCATATTTATTTTCTTTGATTTTCTTAGAGATGATTAGACATGCACAAGGATGACAACTTATAGGGTTTACCAATGATATAATATCATTCTATTAAAATCATGTTTGGGCAAAAGTCAAAAGGAACAAGTCCCCTACTACTAGATCTAAGTATCATATATCAATTAGATCCATAAAGAAAGGGAAAAAACCAAAAATTATGCAAGTTGGGATTAAAAAAGATCAAGTAATGTTATGTATGTTTGTACCCCTAACTTTAGAGCTTACATTTGTTGAACCAAATTTAGTGCATCCATATTAGTGAGTTACTACTATAAACAAATTGTTCAACTTCTTTATAACATAATGGACCTCTTGTCCACAAATTAAGAAAGAAAATGTGTGTGTGTGTGTGTACACGTGTGCGCACATGTGTGTGCATGTGTGTGTGTGTGTGTGCACGCGCGCGCATGTGTGTGTGTGTGTGTGTGTGTGTGTGTGTGTGTGTGTGTGTGTGTGTGTGTGTGTGTGTGTGTGTGTGTGTGTGTGCGTGCGTGTGTGTGTGTGTGTGTGTGTGTGCGTGCGCGTTTTTGTGTGTGTGCGCGCGCATGCGCATATGTGTGTGCATGCATGTGTGTGTGTGTGTGTGTGTGTGTGTGTGTGTGAGAGAGAGAGAGAGAGAGATTACATTTTCACATATAATCATTTATATTTTCATGATAAAAAAAATGAATATTTTTTAGAGAATTAAATTTAAAAAAATAGTGGACTTTTAAGGAATAACGTAGAATGACAAGTACACTTTGCCTACAATGCAATTTATTGCTATTTATAATTGTTGATAAATAGTTCATGAGAAATAATATCTATATTTTTCTCCTAAAAAGTAGGTTCAACTAGCCATTACATGGGCATTAATTAATTAAGTGTCATGAATAATAAGAGTATGAGAATACCTTATATTAAATTATACTATAAATGAAGTTTTTATTTTTTATTGGTAATTGGTCAAAGCCAAGATTAATTATTATTAAGTATTGTGATTAATTATTATTATTTATTAAACTCGTGTAGACTCAAATCCAAGACCTCCTAGATAAGAGGCTCACCATTTATCATTGTATTGTAGGCTCTCTACACACCTAAATCTAAGCACACAATTATGTAATATTATTTAGTCATCTCCTTGGACATTATTAATTAAAGATTTAATATTTGATTAATTTATGTCATCCCCTAGTTAATTAATTTAATTAATTAATTATATTCCAATAAATAGTCAAACAACAACCAATAATATGATTTATTAATTTATCACTATTCCTTTATTAAATTAAATATATTGCACAAACTATTTAATTTAATTCTAAATTCCCCCCATCTAATTAATAAATTTAAATAATTAAATTCCTCAAACCTTAACTAACCCTCAACCCAATGGTTTAGCCTAATCCAACCCAATCACCAATAATTAGCTTATTTAATAAAATAATTAATTATATCTAAACAATCCCTCCATTTGCATTTCTCTTGCATATCCACTTATTAGACACATTGCCCCCTTATCTAAGCCACACCACCCTCTTTTCTAAGTTACATCACTCTTGTAATTTGAGACTAATCACATCCCCCATATCACTTGAATAATAATAGGCACAAATTAAGACTTCCTGTCTCAAGCCTAAATCCACACTCATGTCACATTTCCATCAGAATAGTGTGTTGTTGAAATGGTAGACACTTCTTGACAAACTCACAAGCACTGTATTCTAATGTGGTCCAATAATTCCCCACCCTTAATATTTTCCTATCTAGGACTATTCCACTTTTCATGGGCATCGCAAAGTCCAATGTGTACTTTCTTTAGAGCCATAGCGACCTCTTTTAAGTCTAGAAATTGAAAAAGGGTATCGTAATAACCCTAGTGATGTAAGGTGTTTTCCACAATAGTGTAGCGGGAATATATGTGAATGAGGTTAAGGCATTGGTGTTTTGTAAGATGGGGAAGATGATATCATATTTGAGGTAAGTGTAGATTTTATGGTACCAAGGGGATTGGGGAGCAAATAGAATGCAAACAATCATTAACTCATTATTTTCATACATTCTATCGTGTAATTTCTCATTTAAGAATTGATATTGTGTAGCTTCTTGCAGTATGTCTAGGAGTGATCCAATTGTAGCCATAGCATCTATATCCTTATTATGAAGTTGTGGGATCTGTGTAAACTAGATCTTGGTAAAGTGTTCTTTCATCTTGTCTACTGTCTCTTTATATGGAAAAGAAAAAACTTATTATCCTTCATTAAATACTCATCCAGGACTTATTTGATGATGATTTTTGAATCACCAAAAACTTGTAATTTTATGACATTCCATTTAATGGTTTTTCTAATTCATGGGATGAGAGCCTCATATTTTTCTATATTGGTTGTGTGTGGGAACTTTAGTTTTAAGGATTTGGGGATGTAGTCACCTTGAGGGGTGACCAACAATATTTCTTCTCCTAATCCATTAGATGTGTGAGAATTATCAAAGTAAAGTTTCCATAGAGGTTGTTCTTTTTTCATACAAAGGTATTCAACAAGGAATTATTTAATGAAAGGATGGTCATATTCTAAAGGTGCATCTACCAAAAAATCTACAAGAACTGTCCCTTTTACTTCTTTCTGATCTATATACTAGATTTTGAACTCACTGAGAATAATGACCCACTTTGCTACACCCTGTGACAAATACCTATGAAAGCATGTATTTAAATGGGTTAGTTTTTGAGATTAGATTTACTATGTTGATGACTGTATGATGGCAATTTTTTTGAGTCACAAAGACCACTACCAAGCATGCATTTTACATAGGTGAATATTTAAGCTCATAACCAACAAGAGTAGGACTTATGTAGTATATTTCTCTCTCTTTTCCATCATCATCTAGTTGAGCTACTAGTGCCCATAGTGTTGTTGGTGTAGTGTATATGTACAAGAACAATGGTTTTCCTACAATTGGTGGTACTAAGATTGGTGGATTTTCTAGATAGTACTTGAGTGTTTTGAAGCTTCATTGAAAGATTGGATCCCATGTAAAGCTTTTGTCCTTTTTCAGTAGATGTGTGAATGGGTGAAATTTATCTACAAGTTGTGAGATGAATCTATGAAGTGATTGGAACTTTCCATGTAGGATTCTAAGTTGTGTTAATGTCCTGGGAGGAGGCATATCCATTATAGCTTTGACCTTCTTTTGGGTCAATATTTATACCTTTCCTTGAGATGATGAATCCTAGAAGCTTCTTTAATGTGACACCAAAGACACACTTCTTTGGATTTGACATGAGATGATAGTTTTCAAGACAGTTGAAGGCTCTTCTAAGTGGTGTAGATGATCCAAGTTGTCCAGTGATTTGACCAAGATATCATCTACATAATCCTCAAGATTTCATCCTATACTAATGTTGATCAACTTTGTTTCTTCAGTGATGATAGATGACATTTTTTTTATCCTATAAGGTAAGGATGAAATATCCATCTTCAAGTGCCTCTAGGAGGTTCTCACTATCAGATAGATCCTTTATTTCTATTTCTTTGTTTGTTGAGCCTAGTAGCGCTCCAAGAGAGCTTTCACAAAGAAACTCTTTTGTTTTCTTCTTTTTCCAATTGTTTCTTTTATTGTCATTTTTGTGAATAGAGATTTCATCCTCCCCAAAGTTTCCCTTTAGATCTAATTTTTAGACATATGTTGATGGATGTTTGACATTCTTATGCAGTTGCTTTGAAATTCATCAATACAAAGCATGCTTGGTTGGCCCTAATCAATGATTTTAGGATGTGTAGGTGAAAATTCAATGAGGTTAATGGATAGTTCATGGAGTAAAAATTATCCTAAGAACATGTCATTGGGGGTATCATTGTAGGCTCCCTTTTTTACTTCTTCCAAGATGTCTTCTACTTCCACAAGTTTATCTTGGATATTAAGGAAAGTGTGGTTGTTCTTATTAATACCCCCAATTGTGGGTAGTCCAAAATTAAAGCCTTTATTCTTTAAATTTTCATATGCTTCTATAGTTTTTTTGATTAATTTTTTTTCCCTAAGCCACCTCCTTGATAGTCCCATTATTATGCCACAAGTTTATGTAAATGGGGATATTTGTCTTCCAAATAGTTCAGAAGGCATTATTCCTTTAGAGTTGGTTCCTTGTATAAATAGGTGCTTATGTCTATTGTCATTTGTTTCCAATTTAATATGACATTGGAGTGAAATGTACAATTGCAAACATGCTTGATCTGAGGGGTGGTGTTCTACTTTTTGCCTTGATGAGATGGGTTCCCTTGTGTATGTGAGTCAAAGGGGCAATGCACAACCTACAAATGCATCTATAAGGCTATATTCACCACATCCTTGGTGGTTGATCTTAATGGTAGACAAAGTGGAGATGAGGATGGTGTGTGGATCATGGAAAGTGTTGGAAGAGATGATGATAGAAGTGTTAATTTGATTCTAGGATAATAAGTTTTGTAGGATTCTTCTATTGCCTTGTAGTATGCAAAGGGTTCTAGATTAGCATAGATGGTTATCTTAGTGCCCTAAGGCAAAAAATTTATGCACTAATGATATGTAGATGGAATGGCCTTCATTAGATGAATCCAAGGTTGGTTGAGGAGGATGTTAAATGGTAGGTTTAGATCAGCCATGTGGCACATTGTTTCTTGAATAATAGGACAAACTTTGATAGGCAATAGGATTGCACCCTCTGATGTTCTTTTAAGGTTATAATATGTCTTAATTGTGATTATTGCATCCATGATGTCAATCTTAGTGTATCCTACATGTTTAATGAATTTTTGAGTGCATAAGTTTATGGCTGGACCATTATCTATCATGACTCTTTTGATGGAAAATTTGGAAAGCATGATGACTATACAAAGAGGGAAGATATGACCTGGCTCAACTATAGGAATGTTGCATGGTTTGAAAGATAGTGCACATGGTGCACATAGGTGTCCCACAAGGTTTATGAATTTAGTGACATTTATGTCTATGGGGACACAAGATTCATGGAGAGTGTTATTTAGGGTTTCTTGATGAAGTGGGCTTTTACAAAGAAGATCTAGGATGGAGATTTGAGGTGGTGTTTTCCCAAGGTGTTCCAAGATATTTTATTGGGATCCTAAGGTAGTAGTCATAGAGGGTCCTTGGACTCTTGTGGTAACAATTTTAGTTCGTCCTACAATATTTTTTTGGCTTCACCGAGTTGCAACAATAGATTGGCACTCAATGCCTTTAACATGTATGACGTTGATTGAAGGTTCTTATCTACATATATAGTTAATTATATTTTCATAATTGATGTAGCATGTGTTATAATCCTTGTCATCTTGAAAGTCACATGGTTTGTATTTGGTATTATCATTTTTGCTATTTGTATTATTGTTGTTTTTTTTGACATGTGTCTTTCTCATGTTGTTGTTGTGGTGTGGGAAAGCATTTTGGTAGATCTATAATTCTACGTTTGAGGAGGTTTGTGCCATCCCTCTTCTATGATTTCTTTGCAATCAATGAGCCCTTGTATATAGGCTTTGATTTTAATGCACTTGAGAGGGGCATGCCCTTTTACTCGATGATAAATGAATAATATATATATATGTATATTTATACCAAGGTTTCTTAGGTGTGTCATCATCCATTTGTTGTGTATTTGGGAAGACCACTATATCATTATTTACCACTTTATCAAATGCAATGTCTAGAGGTTCACCAAAAGGAGTAAAAACTCATTTAAGATCATTCTAGACTCGTGGTCTTTATCCTAGTGCAATATATATAGCATTTTTTTTATTTGTGTGGTCTTGTTGTTAGCATGCTAGTGTATTTTGTTGGTACCCTTGTTGTTGATATGGTTGTTGTTATTGATAGGGTTTTTTTTCTAGTAGGACTATTGTTTTTGGTGTGATTGTTGTTGTTGATAGGGTTATTTTTGTTGATAAGCAGTATTTGGTTGATTTTGAATAATGTTGACCACTTGAATATGCTTTGTATTGGTAGCATTGTTAGGTACCACATTCTTATTTTTGTTCTAGTATCTAGACTTGTTGTTGGGGATGACTATGATCATGGATGTTCTCTTTGTATATTTTTATGACCCCATCCTTGATGAGTCCCTACTCTAATCCCATGCCTTTTTCTCTAACTTCCTTGTACGTTTGTAAACAATATACAGACATGTGATGTGAGAGTTTAGGATGTGTTTTATTGATGTACATTTTAACAACTTGTTTTTTAGATATATTGGATGATACTCAAGTTGTGAAGGTTTTCCACCTCTGGAAGAAGTTAGCAAGGCTCTCACCTGTCTTTTGTTTGGTGTGGACTAGGTATACCACTGATAGCTCTACTTTAACTAGTTGAGTGTATTGTATAAAAAATGCCTCAAAAATTTTAGTAAAGGTATTCACAATCCCATACGGTATATGATACAACCATTCGAGAGAAGAACCCCCAAAAATTTTAGGTTATATGTCACTTCCCAACAATGTGTATAGAATTATTCTATATGTGTTATAGGATTTTGCTTTCCCCTAAATTTGTCAAATTTGGGTATCTCATGCTTTGGGAAAGGTGTTTTTGTGGTAGACCTGTCAAAAGGATAGGTACATACAATCTCAAATTTGAAAGTCTTAGGTTTATTATCCACTTTGAACTCCTTAAGGGAATTCTTCATTGTGTCCCACTATGGATTTACAAGTTGTGTGAGAAATGACCCCTA
This sequence comes from Cupressus sempervirens, assembly GCA_028749045.1. Lineage (NCBI taxonomy): Eukaryota > Viridiplantae > Streptophyta > Pinopsida > Cupressales > Cupressaceae > Cupressus > Cupressus sempervirens. Next base: position 442,987,272 of record CM053793.1, on the reverse strand, counting down.
TTCCAAGTTCCCCTAGTGTATGATATGGCTCTAAAGGAACTGGTGAATATGGTAGGTTTTTTTGTATGAATTTTGGTGACTAAGATGAGAATTTCCCTTTTACTTGGAAAATATTTGGTGTTTGTTGTGGATGTGTTGGTACCTAATGTTGTTGTGAGGATGGATTATGTGCATACTATAGGATGACTTTGTGTTGGTATATATGGAATGTACTATTATTGTGGGGGTTGTTGAGGTGGGGGAGTCTACAGATTGGTTTGAGCAATTATAGTTTTCCCATTGTATGATGGTTGTGGTAGTGAAAAGTAGTTGATAGTTGGGGTTGATCCTATCTAGTGCTAGCATGGTAGATGAGTGTTGCAGATACTTCTAAGTGGCAGTTTTGTAAAGGAATTGGTGATAGGTGGAGGGACACTTGTAAGTGGTGGTTAATGATGGTTTATTTGTGGTGGAGTTGGTGCAATAGGGGTGAAAGTAAGGATGCCTATAGCATTAATTTTTTATTGGCCTAATCCCCATGATGTAAATGGAATTGGTGTGGGCACATTTAGATTCATTGCAAATGAATTGGTGGTAGTAATAGATGGTAAGATGGGTTGCATAAGGGGACCCATAGATGGAATCCTTGTAGTTTATTGGGGTGTGGATTGTGAGCTTTGTTGAGACGTGATTGTGATATTACTAGTGGGTGGAATGGTGGATGCAAATGGTGTTTGTGGAGGGTAGTATTTTGGCCAAGCGTTGAGGAAGTGGTAGGCCTTGCAATTTTCAATGGGATAAATATAGGATCTATGACAGCAATAGTGGTAATAGGAATATTGGTGGATGCTACTTGTGGTATGGTGTGGATTATGGATTGTGTGATGGTAGATAAGTTATTTTGGGGGATGAGAGCACTAATTTGGGTAGATGTGGATATAGGGTCTATAACCAATTATATCTATGGTTGACTTTTGCTTCTAGGTTTTTCTTGATCTACGAGTTCGAATGGTATTGATATTCCAAAGAGTGGATGAGTGGGATCTGTGATAGTGTTGGATGGTGGCATTCACCAAAAGTCAAAGGCCTCTGACATTTTCTCTTTGTAAATTTTCCATGATAGTATCTTTCTTCTATTCAATAATGGTATTGATGAATGTTGCATTCTCAAGGTGATCAATGAATACCTCTATGTAAGATGGCATAGGTTTTGATCCCATTATGTTTTCTATGTTAGGATACGAGTCTTGAGATGTTGGGTCCTGCATGTTTATGGTACTCTTCATATCAAGTTGTGTGTTAGCTCTTCTACTATGAGGATATGGATCAAATTCCTTTTGATTTTACAAAGATGTGGTTGGTAGCATGAAATGACACTATAACCTAGATGTTTGGATGCAAAATGATGATTTGATGGTGGATGCAAGGTCTAAGGTGGAATCTAAGATCTTCCTAAGATGTACAGATTTTCTAAGAACTAAAGATGGTGACCAAAGTAAAAAGATAGACTAATGGTGGAGGGCTAGTTCTGTATCATCTTTAAAAAAATGCATTTTCCTTTTAAGACTTTTTAGCTCCCTCTTCATAATTCCTTCTTTGCACCATGGATATTCCTATGGTTGATCTCCTTTTCTCCTATCTTCTTCCTCTTTCCACCCTTACCTTTTTGGCACCTACCCCTTCTCTTTGTGACACCTGAGACTTTACATCTAGGACCAGGTCAACTCAAGTTTATCTAGTCTAGAATAGGTTGACCTAGGTTAACCTAGTCCTCCTAGGTTGACCTAGTCCCTGAGAGTTTTAGAGCTTAGGGCCTAAAAGGCCTCAGGGTTTAATTAGTTTTTTATCATTACCCAATTGGCCCGTATTATTTCCCCACCCAAAAACTTATATATAAGAAGAATTGGGGGCTTCACTTCATTTTCATATATTAATCTAATATCACTCATTCATGTACTCAAGATCTTTCTCTCAAGTGAATATTTTTTCCCTTTGCATTTAAGGAGTTCAAGTATTCAAGTCTTTCAAGCATTCAAGCAAGGAAAATCTTATCTAGCATTGAAGGATCCTTTGTGAGAAATTCCTCTTCGATATCTAGATTATTGTTGGTCATCAAGGGAGGAGATCTACATTGAAGCATTCATCATATTATTCATTTATGCCCTTATATATCCATGGCACCATGATGGGATTATGGTAGATTTGTTGCAAAAAGTAGAGATACCCTATGTTTCTAATTCAAGATCTACATTACATTTACATACAAAATCCTTACAAATAAGGGTTTCAAGCAAGGTGAATCCTAACATTTATCTTGTCTTTTAGTCATTTACATTTAAATTTCTTAATTATGATTAATTCCTTAATCTAGGTCTTGTCCAAGGTAAGACCTCACCAAACCCCAACCCCAAAACCTTTATTTTTTGTGTTGATTTGCAGGTTGGGGGTGAAAAGGATTACAGATCTAGAACCTATAGTTGCAAGATTTCTAGAGTCATCAATTGCAGATTGTCAAAATACATCAACATGGTTGTAGGACATCTTCCCAAGTTGACCTAGTCCTTCAATCTTAGATTTTTGGGATTTTTTTTTGTTTTGTTTATTCCTTTCATCATTTCATTCCAAGAACCATGGAAATATATTCAAATGTAGTTCATATATACAAGTTTTGGAGTGAAAATACATCTTCCTCTACACATTTCAAGGTGAGGTATTTATATTTTATTTCCTTTCATATCTTTACCCTAGATTTACATTTTAATTAGGCTATTTGTCTTTACATAGCATCCAGATTTACATTATTTAAGCAATTAGTTCAATTCCACATTCACATTATCCTATCAAGGGCCAAAGAGAGTACATTTAATTGTATTGCATTCCTCTTTATAATTTTAATTTAGTATTAGCTCCCTTATTCATTTGGATCCTAGCTAATCTAATTAGATCATAAGTATAATCATATTTAGAAATTCCCCTCTTTCTGTCATGCACATATTTGAATGGCTTAGTGACCTCATAAAATGGAGGGCTACAACACTATTTAAAGTGCTTCAATTTTACCTTGAAACATTTTGGTGAGCCTAAAAAGTCTCCTCTTTTTGAATTTAGAGTTAGATCTCTTGATCTCCCTTCTTTGGTATCAGCTTCATTAAACATTTTGGTGAACCTAACTTCTTTCCCCCTTCTTTTTGGATATTTGGAGTTAGATCTCCCTTATTTGCATTGGGTGTTTACCTTCTTTTGGTGAACCTAACCGCTTACCTTCTTCTTCTTTTGGAGCTAGATTTGGCTATCTTATTAAGTTATATGGCTTTATCTCTTCTTTTGCATTGCATGTCTAAATCAAGAATTGCACTCATGTTGCAAAAATTGTTTAGAATATCTTTCAACCATTCCTCTATTCCCTTTTCCATAAAACAACATCCTCCTTTAAGATATGTTTCCCCTAAAAGGAATCAATCTAAGGTATGTGATATTGCCTTGTCCTCTCTTATGTTACCTTCTAAGGAACCATTAGAGAAAGACTGTGATGTTAACCTCTCTCTTACTATTATTTCTCTTTATGAAGTAAAGTTAGATATTGGTGTTAACCTTTCTCTTAATATAGACCTTATCTATGAGGACACTTTTGGTAAGGATGATTTTCTACCTTCTTTCAATTCCTCTCCTTTTTCTTCCAAGGTATGTTTTCTTCATATAGATATTCTTCCCTATGATGATTCTACTATTTGGGATGAACCATTGCATTATGACATGGACTATTGTCTTCCTCATGAATGAACCTTACTTGTAAATCATGATATCATGGATGACCCCTCTTCTATCTCATTTCCACATGACATAGTTGATATTTCTCCTTCTCCTAAAACATGCCTTCCTTTTAGGGATATTTTAGCACAAGATGAGGACATTATAAACACTTTCATTAATGTTACCTTACCTTCATTTGATGTTTCTACCAAGGATGATTCATTAATAGACATCCATAGTCTCTATTCTAAGGATTCCTTAGAAAAAGAGGATAATGGTAATCTCCTTAATATTCTCCCTTCTAGTGATGAGTCTATGGAAAAGCAAGATCTTAATCATGTTCATCTCACTCAACTTATTCTCACTCTCAAGGGCAGCCTTAGGGGTTGTCCTTTATTAACTCTTAAATGGGGATATAGTGATTCTCAAAATTATCATATGGTCTCTCACACCTATCGTACAAAGAATAATCCTTGAGCTACTAATTCTCTTCCACCTTCTCAACCCATTCTTCCACCTCCACCTCTCTTTCTCAAAATCTTGGATTGGACTATGATTTGGTATCATAGTTAACTAGTACCCTCTCCAAGATTTCTCTTTTGGAACTTCTTCAAACATCTCCTACATATCATGAAGCCTTGAAACAAGATTTTTCCACTCTTCCAACTCCATCTCCTAATCAAGATAACATCAATTCCATTTTACAATGCATGAATACTACATTTGTCTCACCTCAAATTGTCTTTACTCATGATGACTTACCTCCTAAAGAGATTCAAGATTGTTATGATGCTCTTATGGTAGTTGTCCTAGTCAATGGTAACCTTGTTCATCAAACTCTAGTTGATAATGGATCTAGGCTTAATATTTGTAGCATGGATATGCTCAAAGCAATTAATGTTGATCTTTGAAATATTAAACTCAATAGTACCTCTATCTGTGGATTTGATAACATTTCTAAGAAAACTTTAGGCACCATCACTTTACCTATCAAAGTAGGTCTAGTTGTTCTAAATGCTCATAGTCATGTTATTTCTAGGCCTCTAAATTACAATCTTCTTTTGGGTAGACCTTGGTTACATGATATGCATGTTATTCCTTCAACTCTTCATCAAAAAGTCAATTTTCTCTATAATAATGTCATATGCACTCTTCATGTGGACACTAGACCAAATAGTTGTCTAAATGTTGAGGAGAACCAAAATCAAGAATCTAATGATGATCATCCTTCTACAAGTACCCTTCTAGGTGATGATTGGGGATCCTTAGATTTTCAACCAACCTTTATTGGAGAATAAAAATTTAAGGGCTTTCTAGTCATGAGAACTCATGCAACTCCTTTCTTCTCCAATTTTGTTTCTACTTCCACTCATGATTAATCTATTAAATATAGTGATAAAATTCCAATGCCCTTAGGTAATGGGAGCATAGGAACTCTTTTAAACCATTATTGATCATAGTTTAGGATGTGCACAAAAAATTATTGAATATCATTCTTTGTCCACATCATGTCACATATCTTCTCCTACTAATCAATAACTTATCTTACCCAAACTTCTTTGTGCTAAGGTGATTATAAGGCTTAAATGTGGAAAGAAACATAGTAAAAAACTTATGAATCTTCCATTTTGTATGTTGTTGGAAATCTAGCTATGGTAGATAGTATGATGTTATCATTTACGGAAACATATATTCAGCATGAAGTAAGCAAGATGAAAGTATACAATTTTGGCAATTAGACTTAGAAAATTGTCTTCCTCATTTTTTCTATTGACAGAGGTAAATATTTAGTTAGAAAGCTTCATAAAGAAGGAATGGGGAGGTGTGCAATTAAGGATTGATAGTACAAAGTTTGAGGATCATGCATGTTAGCATACTAATATATATGGATAGTATGGAAGAAGTTACAAGAGCTTTCCCAGTTGTAGTAATGAGGTGACTCAATAGGATAAAGATAAGGAATCAAGTATTTTGGGTTAAGGAATTTTTTTTTTACAAAAAAAAATTACATCACTAAATAGGTACAACATCCTAGATGTTAACCCTAAGTGGAAAAATTATAATTTTATGTTTTGGGACAGGTGTGAAAGTTAGAAGGCTGACTAGATAGAAAGATTGGTATAAAAGAAAGACATTTTGAGAAAGTTATAGTGTGTGTTGTGTAATATTGTAATGAAAAGTTATGATGTTATGATAGGTACTATATGATAAAAATTTAGATGATAGAGAAGAGTTGTACAAATGTTATGAGTGAATGTGTAAAGTGAGCTATAATAGAGAAGATACGATGTTGCAGATATCATAATCAAGAGGTCTATGTATCTACTCTTTTGTAATTTGAACATCATTGCATAATTTCATGTTTGGGAAGTGGGCTCAACTTGCATACTTTTTGTAATAACAACTCCTAATGGGGTTGAGGCTTCTAATAAGGCCTAGTCCTCTAACAAGGATTGAGACACTATGAAAATGTAATAGAATCCTACTAGGGTCAATATCTTTCACGATATACTTTTGATTAGTGGATCATTTTGTGGGTACCATCCCCACTGAGGTTTTCCCTTGGCTAGGGTTTCCCTAGTTAACAAATTATGGTGTTATGTGTTGCATTACTTTATGGTTGTGTTTACTATTTAGCATAATCAATTTACTTTCATATGCAAGTCATAAGATTGTTAGTGATATCCATAATTGGGTAAAAGTTTGTGAAATATTGATTCACCCCTCCCCCACCCTCAATATTTCCTATTTCTAACAATTGGTGTCAAAGCACAATTACTTAGCGAAGGCCTAACAACTTAAGTAAGATCTCTATGGATATGGATTAGTTGCAAAATGACCTAGAAGAAGCTCTTTGGTAGATTGATATTATTACTGAAGAAAGAGATACTCTAAAAGACAAGTATGAAAATGCAAAAGACTACATTGAGAAGTTAAAAGTTAAAAGATAAGATAGATTATCTTAAGTCCAAGAAAGAGCCTAAAGATCATATCAAGGATAGTGATAAAGTTTCAAGACTAGAGAAAGAGAATGAGATCTTGAGGCATGAATTCAAGATTACAAATCTAAAGTTGAGCTTGAAGGATCTACAAAGTTGTAGTATGTAGAACTTGAGAAACATAATACAATTTTGAAAGGACAATTAACCCAATCTAAGATACATCTTGAGAATTTGTATTCCAGCAATGAAAATCTTGATGAGTATATCTTTATACAAATATCTTCCTATGATAATATTGGTATTGGATATTTTGAAGGAGAATTATCTAAGAAAAATGAGGTTACAAAGGAACCAAATATTGTGATCTAACAACTTGAGCAAGAAAAATAAGATCTAAACAAGGTTGAGTCAAATCAATCTAAAGATGTACCTAGGCAATCTGAAAAAGATGAACCACCTAAAGAATTAAGGAACCAAATTAGAGGAAGATGTTATGCATGTAATAAATTTGGTCACATGAAGAGGGATTGTATAGGTAAGTCATTTAAACCTCTTTCTAATTATTGTTATAATTGTCATGGATTTGGTTACAGATCTATGGAATGTACAAAACTTAAATTCAATAATGATAATAGTGGAACATTTAGAGGTCCTAACCCTACAACTAATAGACTTCTTTAAGGAACTAATGTTATAAGGAATGAAATTATGTGTTATAAGTGCAAAAACTTTAGGCATATAGCTAGAGATTGTAGAGCACAAATTAATTAGTTAGAGCCTAGCTATGGAAATAATTTTTATCATGAATGTTGATATATGATATTGGCGGAGTATCCTAAGCATTGGAGAGTATTGACATGTTGCATTCATGACTATATTTGTCATTGATGTCAACATAGCAGTAAGTCTATGAAGACTGGCAAAATAGTAGAGAGAGATCTTAGTTGTACGGAAAAGGTTTTGCTTGTCTGGTGATGTATGGTCATGGAAATGTTCAATATAGTGTCTTGATTATGTGTTTCAATGTGTAGCACATAATTCAAAGATGTACAGGAGTTGTACCTAATTATTGAGAGCATTTCAGAGATAGAGTGCTTGGAAAGCATTTTTTGATGTTTGTATTATATCTTTTATCTGAGATGTGATAAGAAGATTTATGGTTAGACTATGACAAAGGATGGTCGAATGATGGTATCAGTGGATGCACAAACCCTAGTATCATAGATGTGAAGTTTTGTATAGACTATGAACCAAAAATGCTATTGTAATTGTAATTAATTATTTTATTATAATTAATTGGGAAAGCCTCAAAGTCGACTCAAGGAAATATGTTTTCCTTGCTTGTAATGTGTTGTGATCATTGTAAGAAGTGCTAAGTGCAAAAAGGAGTAGAGTGTTTACTGAATATGAGTAAGTGATCCAAGGGATTATTACATGTGATTTTTGTGATCTTGTTACAAGATCAAAAGGAGCAGAGGTCTGGTTGATAGGAAAAAGGAAGGAAGTACTATTTTTTTCTATTTTTCTACAAAGAATAATACATAGATCATTTAGACAATGGGTTCATTGGTCTTGCCCTTGAATTTGTTTGGGTAGTGGGTCTAACTATCTTCCATAACTCTTAACAGGGTTGGAATCACCAAATAGGGATTCAAAGTATCCTAATAGGGAATGATACATATTGAATGTTGTTATAGACTCCTAACAGGGTCCATCCTCTAACAAGGAATATTTATATTAGTACATCATCTTGTGGGTACCATTGCCACCAAGGTTTTCCCTCTAATCAATAGTTTCCCTAGTTAACATATCTAGTGTTATTGTGTAAGAGTACCTTATTATGGTTTCTGATTATATTTATCATATGGTTAAAGTTTAATAAGGTTGATAATTGTGATATTAGCTAGATAACTGATTGACCCCCCAGTTATATTGGTGGACTATATATTATAACGATTGGTATCAGAGCATCAGGTCCTTGTAAAGAAATTTTAATAGCTTTGGGAGATCTGTGGCAAGTCATTTCAGAAAAGACAGTCCAAAGTTAAATAGAGGAAATATCATCTCACAAAAGATGGAGCTTCTTGGTGAGTTGTCAGATATGCGTAAAAATCTAAGCATTGAGTTTCTAGATCCAAAATGCTTTTGTTGCATTAAAAATAATAGAAGCACGAGTAGAGACAGATCTAGATTTGAAGAAGGCATGAAGATCAAGGAAGGTATTGATCTTCTTATAAAAAGAGAGCCAAAAGGTATGAAGAAAAAAAATTTGTTGAACATGTAAAGAGTTTGGTCATTTTTTGTCTAGATTTCCTAAGAGAGCAAGAAACTATAGAAAGAGTTCACTTTCTGATAAAGATGAAGAATTTAAAGCAAGTATGGAAAGATTCTTGACTGACTATGATGTTAAAGATAGTGAGCTTGAATTGGGTAAGAAAGATGAAGTAGTAGAAGAGATGGATTTGGTAACTATTGTTGATCTAAAGGCTAACAATGAGAATGTAGAAATTATCATTGAGACTAACAATGATTCATAGAATGGGAATCAATTTGAAGAGCATAGATCTAAGCCTAGACTAGAAGAAAGAGTTGAGTTGACAACTCCTAGTAGAAGTATATCAAAGAATTACCCTCCAAAGTAGATAATTGGAAGCAAAGGATATTCACAACAAGAAGGAATAGACTATGAGGAGACATGTGCCCCTATAGCCAAAATGGTAGTAAGAATGTTCTTGGCTCATGCAATGAATAAGAAGTTCAAAGTATATCAAATGGATGTTAAGCCAATTTTTCTGAATGGAGAACTTAAAGAAGAGGTATATATTAAGTAGCTTAAAGGTTTTCCTCTGAAGAAAGACAAAGATATGGTATGCAAACTAAAGAGAGCTCTATATGGTTTGAAACCAGCACCTAGTAATTGGTATGCAAGGTTGGACAACTATTTTGCAAAACTTGGATTTGCTAAAGGTACAGTAGATAGTAACTTATATTTGAAAGAAATTGAAGATGGTTTGCTGATAATAGCAATATTTTTTTATGAAATCATATTTGGAGGTAATGATGAAGCAAGTGATAAGTTTGCTGAAGAAATGGAGAATGAGTTTGAAATGAGCATGATAAGAGACATGAAGTTTTTCCTAGGATTGTAGATTATGCAGAAAAGTGATGGTATTTTCATTTCACAAGCTAAGTACTTGAAAGACTTGTTGAAGACATTTGGATTGGAAAGTTGTAAACCTATTGGTACACTTATGATAACTAATCACAAGTTATCTAGCAAAGATGAGACACCCATAGTTGAGCAGAAGAAGTGCAAATCCATGATTGGAGGTTTGCAGTATCTAACTCACACCAGATCAGATATAGAAAATGTAGTTGGGATTATAGCTAGATTTCAAGCTAATCCTAAGGATTATCATTATGTTGTTGTAAAGAGGATATTCAAATATTTGAAAGGAACATCTGATTATGTAATTTGGTATGATAGATTGAGTGATTTCACTCTATGTGCATATAATGATGCAGATTGGACAGGTGGTATGGATGACAGAAAGAGCACCAGTAGTGAAGCATTATTTCTTGAAGGAAGATTGGTTTCTTGACTGAGCAAGAAACAAGATTATATTTCTCAGAGTATAGCTAAGGTAGAGTATGTTGTAGCAACTAATAATTGTAATCAAGTGATGTGGATGAAACAAATGTTGAAGGATATTAGAAGTGAGTTTATAGAACCTACTATCATATACTATGATAACACAAGTACAGTGAGTATTTCTAAGAATCTTGTATTGCATTCTAAGATGAAGCATATATCTATTAAGTATCATGTGTTGAGAGAGAAGGCATCATAAAAGGAGATCAGATTAGAGTATATGAGTACTAAAGATCAAATTACATATATCTTTACAAAGCCTTTACCTAAAGATACATTTGAGTACTTGAGAGGTATGCTTGGGGTTATTCCTCTCCCTACTTCTGAGTAGATGATGTAGTAAGTGCATCAATCTAGTGGTACAGAGCACTATGATTAGACTGGACTGAATGTTGATGCTTCCCATATGGGGGAGTATCTGTGATGAGTTGAGTCATTGAGGACTTTTGGTATTTGGTCTTGAATAGTGTCTTTGGACACTTGATATGGTTAAAGACTTGGAGTAGTAAATTGATATAATGAGGACTTTGTCATTGATATCAATGGGGGAGAGAATATGCATGAAAAACATCTCCTAAGTATGTATAGGGGAGATATGTACACAAATGGGAAGAGATAGTTATTAGGGAGATTTAGAAAGATTTGAGTAAGAAAGAAGGAGGAATGTCTCTATAGGGGACATATGTATTGTGAGTTGTTTACTATGAATAACTATTGTCTATCGTAAAGTAGAAGAAGAATAGAGTAGTATTCCAAAGGATTTCAAATTTGATTGATGAAGAGGATTTGAGATGAGTGCATTAGCAACAGTAGTAGAGTATTATTTTGGTATTTGTAGAACTTAGATATTTTTCATCTATGTCGCCATCTATGCCAAAGGGGGAGATTGTTAGCATGATTGTTGATGATACTACATTGGGTGAATATTCTAAGCATTAGAGAGTATTGTCATGTTGCATTCATGACTGTGTTTGTCATTGGTGTCAACATAGTAGTAAGTTTGTGAAGACTAGAAAAATAGCAGAGAGATCTTAGTTGTACAAACAAGGTTTTATTTGTCTAATGATGTGTGGTCATGGACATGTTTAGTATTGTATCTTGATGATGTAGTTCAATGTGCAGCACATAAGTCAAAGATGTATAGAAGTTGTACCTAAGTTACTAAAAGCAGTTTAGAGACAGAGCTCATAGAAAGTAGCTTCTGATGTTTGTATTATATCTTTCATCTAAGATGTAATAAGAAGATGCATGACTAAATAGTGATAGAGGACAATTGGATGATGAGGTTAGTGGATGCGTAAGCCCTAGTATCACACATGTGAAGTTTGGTATAGACTGTGAGCTAACAGTGCTATTATAATTGTGATTAATTAATTATCTTATTATAATTAATTGGGAAAACCTCAAGGCTGACTCAAGGAATTATTTTGAAGATAAGGTATAAAGGAAAGATGCTTTCCTTGTTTGTAATGTATTATGATCATTGCATGAAGTGTGAAGTGTGAAAAGGAGCAGAGTATTTATTGAATGTGAGTAAGTGATCCAAGGGATTATTAGATGTGAGTTTTATGATATGGTTACGAGATTAGGAGTAAACATCTAATTAACAAGAAAAAGGAAGGAAGTACTATTCATTTCTACTATTCTGTAAAGAATAATATAGAGATCATTTGGATAGTGGTTTCATTGGTCTTGCCCTTATGTTGTTTGGGCAATGGGTCCACCTATCTTCCACAACTCCTAATAGGGTTGGCGAAAATCCTGACGGGGTTGGAATATCCTAACAGGGATTCAAAGTCTCCTAACAAGGACTGATATGTATTGAATTTTGTTATAGACTCTTAACAAGGTCTATCCTCTAACAAGGAATATTTATATTAGTACAACATCTTGTGGGTACCATCCCCACCTGGGTTTTTCCTCTGATCAAGGGTTCCCCTGGCTAACATATCTAGTGTTATTATGTATGAGTATCTTGTTATGGTTTTTTATTATATTGCTGATATGGTTAAAGTTTAATAAGGTTGATAATTGTGATATTAGTTGGATAACTGATTCACCTCCCCCCCCTATCGCCTTCTCTTAGTTATATTGGTGGATGATATATTCTAACAATAATGTCATCATTTGTTAGATTTATAACAACATGTGACACACAACAAGATATTGTAGGGTGAACAATATGAGAATGCCTAACAACATGAGGAATAACATGAGAAACCCAAATTTCTGTGCCTTATTCCTAAGAAAGTTGGGGCTGATTCTCTGGATCAGTTTCGCCCGATCAGCCTTTGTAACTCTTTCTATAAAATTATTTCCAAAGTTCTCACTTCCAGACTTGTTTAGGTGATCCCGTTGATTATTGCATATCAATAGAATGGTTTTGTCCCTGGTAGACAAATCCTTAACTCTATCATCTCTGCTCATGAGAATATTCATTCCTTGTCTTGTTCTAACAATCAGGGTTTCATTATGAAATTGGACATTGCTAAGGTCTATGATAGAGTGGATTGGTCTTTCCTTTGTAATATTTTGTTTGCTTTTGGCTTTGATCATAAGCTTGTGGGTCTTATCCACCAATTGGTTTCTACTGTCTCTATTGTGGTCTTGGTTAATGGTAGCTCCTCTCCCTTCTTTTTTCCTTCTCGAGGGCTGAGACAAGGAGATCCTTTATCCTCCATCCTTTTTGTTATTATGGTTGATTGTTTGGGGAGATTTATTGGGGACTTAGTCCAAAGAGGTTTGCTCAAGGGCTTACAACCTTCTTCTCAACTGTTAACTTGCTCCCATGGACAATTTGTTGATGATACTATCTTCATGGGTAAGGTTGAAGTGAAGGAAGCTAGGATTTTAAAGCAGGCTATTAACTTATATTGTGTTGCTTCTGGACAAGGGGTAAACTGGAGCAAAAGTGTTGTGTTCTTCATTAACACCCCTATCCACAGACAAGTTAAAATTGCTAAAATCTTGGGATGTTCTATAGGTTCTCTCCCTTCCTCTTACTTGGGGCTCCCCCTCGGCTTGAAGGTCCCTGATGCTTTCTAGGAAGATCTTATTAACAAATTCAAAAAAAAGTTGGCGGGATGGAAATGTATTCTTCTAAGCCAAGCTGGTAAGTTAACTCTTCTCAAAGCCTGTCTCTAGAGCATTCATACTTATGCTTTAAGTCTTTTCAGAATTCCTTTTAAATTTGCTAAGTCAATTGATAAAATTCAAAGAAAATTCTTATGGTCTGGCTCAGAGGATAATAGGAGAATACCTTTAATTGCTTGGGATCAAGTTTGTAAACCTCACAGTGAAGGGGGATTAGGAATTTGGAAAACCAATAGTTTGAATAAAGCCCTTCTAGCCAAACAGGGGTGGAGAGTGTACCATGACAATAAAGAGTGGAGTTCCATTTGGAAACATAAGTATCTCTTCAATGCTTGCTCCCTTCCTAATTTCCTTGAATTTCCTGATGTTATTCACTCTTCCTCCATATGGGCAGTTGTTCAGGGGACCAAGAAAACTTTTAAAAAAGGATGTGCCTAGAAAGTTAGTAATGGATTTAAAGTGAATTTTTGGGAAGATATCTAGCTTATGGACCACCCTTTGACTAAAGATTTTAATGACAAGGCATTAATTGATCGATGCAAGCAGAGATTTGGCCTTCTTGTTTATCATTACTGGCAGAATGATTCATGGGTGAATTTAAATGATGTAAGTCATGGATTTAGTAATATCCAATTATCCCTTAATGTTGTTTCTCTTTACCCTTCTCTGGAGGATGAGATTATCTGGTTGCTAACCCTAGTGGGAAATTCAAAGTCTCTTCTATCTTTGCTCCTAAGGATAAGAATAATCAACCTCTTTGGACTCAAGCTTGGACTAAGGGTCTCACTCCCAAAATTATCATTTTCTTTTGGACTCTTCTCCAAAACAAAATTCTGACTCTTGATAACTTGCAAAAAAGAGGTATAAATTTGGTTAACAGGTGTTTTTTATGCAGAAAGGGATATGAAGATAGAGATCATATGTTTTTGAGTTGTTCTTTTTCCCAGGAAGTCTAGACTGAGATTTTGAATTTTTGGGGCATGACATGGGTGCATCAAAATAATGTGGATCTTGCTTTCAAGAGTTGGAGATGCCCCTCAAAGGATCCTGATGCTCAATTTCTTTGGAAACTAACCCTCCCCCATCTTTTGTGGGGCATATGGAAAGAAAGAAATAATAGGATATTCAGAAATAAAGATCTTCCAAGTTGGGTGCTTGGTCAGAACATTATCAGAGCCTTCAAAGAGAATTTTTTGTCCCAGAGGGAGCCTTCTCAGACCTTCCAACTTGATCACCCTTTAAGATCTCAAGGATCTAAGTTGAAAATTGATAATCCTAGATCAATAATAAAATGGCTTGTTCCTCCTAATAGATGGATCAAAGGAAATTTTGACGAAGCAGCCAAGGGTAACCTGGGAAGAGCAAGATGTGGAGGTGTTCTTAGAGATCATATGGGAAATGTTATTGATGTTGTTGTTATTCCTATTGGCCATTCAAATAGTCATATTGTTGAAGCTACTGTTGCCCTTTATACTACTATTTTAGCTGTTGATTTGGGGTACTCCAAATTATGGTTGGAAGGTGATTCTCTAAATATTATAAATATTCTTAATAATAAAAATACTACCTCTTGGTCTATAGAGGCAACGGTTATGAAAATCAAAACCCTATTTCAAAATTTTGAAAAGGTGGTCATTTCCCATACTTATAGAGAAGCCAACGGGGTTGTTGATTGGATAGCTAATCATGCAGTACAAATGGGGAAAAAGATGAGGTGGCTCGATGACTTACACAAACATGTGGATCTTAAAGCGATTATTAATTATGATGTTATTCATTCCAAAGTGTGAAAGATTTGCTCGAATTATAAACTTAATGATTTGTGGGAGTGGCCTTACGATTGTCATTTTAGCATTCCCAAGGAGGTACATTCATGTGAAGGCTGTGTTCTCTCTGCACGTATCCTCAAAAAGGCATCCTTGATATCGTGTCACTAAAAATTGGTCTCACTTCTATCTCTCTGCTATTGATATTTGGGTGTCGCTAGTTTTTTGTTTGCTTTGCAATATGGGAGGTGAACCGAGGAAGCAGGAACCCAAAAAATGTGATGATTGGAAGGCTAGGTAGGACATTTGGAAGATTCTCTAGAAAGGGAAGGTGGTCAGCTACATGGAGCGGTTCCATTGATTCAAACCCCATGTCACCACTGCCTTCTTCAAAAATTGGGTGGACGACAAAGTTACTCTACATGGAGTGTCCCTTAAGCTTACTGAGGAATTCATTGCCAAAGTCATTGGTCTTCCCATGAAAGGTATCAAGTTTTCAAAGCAGACTGGTATATCCAATGCGGCCTACAAAAAATTCTCGAAGATGAAAGAAGAGGAGCTGCAATTGGAAAAGAATGGCAACTTCTATGATGTGCAATAGATAAAAGGTATTTGGTGTGATGTGCTTGGTTGTATTCGCAAATATTTCATCCTTGATGGAAGAAATAAAAGGGTGCACAAATTCCACTTTGTCTTCCTTAACCATTTCAGGTACAAGGACAGAATGTCCTTCCCTTTCTATTCGCAGTTTTCTTTGCTCCAAAGTTTGAATGCCCATAAAAAGAAATGGTCTTGTCCCATATTACATGAAGGTCTAATTTTATTCATTGAGGGTTTTTGTAAAAATAAATCCATTGCTTTGTCCCCGTCTACTGGCAAGCATAAGATTCCTAATCTTGTTAAAGGAAAAATGGATGAGACTATTAAAAAGAAAATAAAGGCTAAATCAAAACCCTCCAATTCTCGAAGACAAATTAAGGAAGAGGATACTGAGGTGGAGAGCACTGATGGCTCTGATAAGGATGCCCCTGAGGAAGAGGAGGGGACTGATGCTGGGGAGTTTAGCTCTAACCTGGATGGTTACCCGAATTCAAAAGACAATAATGAGGATGGGAGAGAAGAAGATACTACTGAGGTGAATTCAAAACAAAGCAAGTTTGAAAATGAGGACACTCATATCATGTCTAGGGGATGTGATAAAGAGAAAGAAAATGATGATTTAGCCATTTTGAGTGTGGAGGAAAACATGGGGAAAGCTTCCACTCCTCTTAAGAAGATTGAGGGACATGATAAGGAGGGTCAGAGCCACCATATTCAAGCGGAGCCCAATGAGGTGGAGCCATTGGATGGGGGATTCATATTGATAAAGATGGCCTTGTTCTACACACCACTGTTGATGATGCGAGTGACTCCTTGGTGAGGGAAACCAAACTCTCCTTCCTTCACTCTGCTAAACAAAAAGTTGACTCTTTCCTTTAGGTCGACTCCTGGTTATATAATGAAATAATGGGGTTGAAGAAGAAAGTGGATACCTTGCAACATAACCAGGAGGTTGACCAAGCTATTATTCAACACATGGAGGTGCAAATGGGAGATATCCCAAAAAAACTAAAGGATTATGAGCAAAATCTTAGACTGCTCATTAGGGAAAGTGGAACAAAAATGGAGCAAGTTACCTCAAGCATCTGTGCTGCTATGGTGACTTTGGGTAAAAGAGTTAATGAAGGAACCATATCTTCAAAGGGCCCAAGCAAGAGGACAAGACAGAGTTCAAGAAAAAAAGCTTTGATAGCTACTACTTCTTTGACTACTAACTCCATCTAGGACACGGCTAAGATTGGTAAGGAGGCTGTGAAGATGATTACAGAATTGCAATAGTTTCCTAGGTCTTCTTTTCTTGTCAGGTTCCTGTGCAGGTCCTATTTGCTGGCTGGTTTTTCTGGTTCCTTTGTTTGGTCCTATTTTTTGTATTTTAATTTTTAACTTGTATTGTATGTTCTAGGTCCTTGTAAAACTTGGGTATTTTATCTAGACTTTATTCGTGGTTTCAAGTCCTTATAAAACCTGATTTTGACGTTACTTTTTAGTAGGTTTATGGGTTATTTCCTGTTGGATGGCTTGCTTTTTCCTTTTTTGAGGATGTGTAAGGGTTTTGGGCTCCCTTCAAAACCTATTTTTACCATAATCTAAAACATGAGAAACCCAAATTCTAGAAGGAATATGAACAACAATAGAAGAAATGAGAACAATAGTAATAGTCTAAGGGAAAATGTGAAAGATCTTATAGTAACCTTGATGAATCATTTGTTAAAGCTAAGGAACCAACAAATTCATATGTTGTTTTGGAAATTCAATCAAGTGAAGTATCTAAGAAAAGATTGAAGTCAGTTATAGTCTCCAACCAATCACAATCTGATTGAGCAGATCATTTTATCAATTAATATGACTCAATAAGCATCATATTAGTATAGGAAACCTTAGAGTAGGAATTGAGATTTGTAAAGTTAATATGAGGTAGAAGAGGATGTAAATAATCTATGGTTAAGAGTGCATAAGATTTAGAGCCTATATGTGAGTGTGTGAAGTAAAAGAAATTCTCTAATAGACATAAATAACTTTTTTGTTGATTGTGTACTTGCACAATTAATGTAGTAGGTAAAAGGAAAGGATTTAAGGATCTAAATCAGATTTGAGAGTACCATTTGAATGTGTGAGCAATTAAGAAGAAAATTGAGATTGAATCAAAGGCTATTAAGAAAAAATTGAAGTGAATTCATCAACAAACCCTATTTTCACAAAAATTGAGGTATTTTATAGATTTTCAATGGTTGAATTTGTAAATTTAAGATTAGTATTTACTATAGATATGGATAAATATTTAATATATAATATTGAGGATGAACCCAAACCTAAGATGAAGATAAACCCTATCAAACCTTTGGAAGATGATCCCTTAGTCACATTTTTGATAATTCCAAATAAAAATCTGTATTTAGAAGATATTGGAAGCTATATTAGGTGTAAGTATGAACCTGAAGGAGAAGGAAACATAGCTAAAGAATTTGACTTCATATGTTTCAAAGATGGATATGAATACCTAGAATAGAATGACCTAGTCAAGTACTTGTTTTCCCATGAGTTTGATGATGAAGAGTGGACCAAGAGCATATTGAGTAGGATTAATGATGGAAAGTTTCAGTTAGGTGAAAATGTAATCAAAATTTCAGCTAACCTCATCCATGAATTCACTTGTCTAAGAAAGGAAGGCTTTATACCTATTAACGAGAAGAATGTAAAGAAAGTTGTGTTAAAAAACACCAAGTCTAAATATAATGGAAGAGGATTTGTGCTAAGAAAAACCAAACAACATGATGTAAGGCTTTCCAATCGAATCGTGACATTAAATATATGTTCAAATTCTAGAGAAGATGATATGGTAGCAGGTTTCATTCATGGGACCTATATGATGTGCATTGAGAAAATTAAGGTGAACTTGTGTGATATATTAAGAGCATAGTTAGTCAAAAACCTAGAGAGGATAAAGAAAGTAAGAAATAGTCAGTTTAGATTCCAATAATTAATAACATATATGTGTTTCTACCTAATGAAGAGCTTTCCATTCATGCCTATATCTAAGTTGATGAATAGTGATAAGTATACTATGGAAAAGATAATAGATCTATATAAGAGGCAATCTATTGAGAAGATTGAGAGCAGCACAAACTTGATAATGAAGATATTCCAAATTGAGATGAAGCAAAGATATACAATTTCACCATTTGTAGTAAACAAATACAAAAAAGAAATATTTTTATTGTTGATATTGATTTCACTTACATAGAAGCATTTAAACCCAAAATGATGTGTGTTGACCCTCTTGGGTATGAAATTACAAATGTAGAGATTGAAGGATATGTGAAAGTTATTCTTAAGTCTAATAGAGATGAATAATTTGATAGATTTGGTATCTATGATGAGCTAATATAGTTAACTTATCAAACAAATCTTGAGAAGTCTTCCAAGAAGAAGGTAGAGGCAACTATGAAGAAGATCATAGAGATGGCATAGACTCCTAAGGTATCATCAGTAGTGAGACAAGTAGTAGTAGGTATGAGAAAGAGTGGACAAGAAGGCATAATGTTTGTGACTCCACTAGCAGCATCAAGACCCTCACTAATAGATCCATTGGTCAAAGGTATAAATGTAGCAAAACCACTAGCTAAAGCATCAGTTGTTCCTTATGAAGTAGTTTCATAGGTACAGCCACAATCCATGCCATCTATTCCATTACTTAGCCCACCTATACAGCAAGGAGGTGAAGAAGAAGAAGAGGTGAGTGTTGTTGAGTTTAAGAGGAAATCTACTATATTGATAGAAACAAAGCAAAAACTAATGGTAACTCCAAAACATAAGAGAATAAAAGAGATGGAAGTCAAGCCTAGTAAAAGGTAAAATAATTTGATGACTTTTAAGGAGAAGAAGAAAATGAGAGGACAAATTTATGGCCCTAAAGATACTAAGAAAGAAGAGAAAAAGAAAAAATCAACTAGAAAGTGCAACAAAAGGAAGAAAGGCATGGAAGCCTAAGATAGAAAAACTGGACAACGCAATCATTTATGGTGATAATTTTGTCCAATTGAACAAGTTTTATGAATTGTATAATAATTTTGAAAAGTTTAAGTTAGAGAATGTAGTAATAAGGCACATGATACTGAGTGGAAAGAAATTTTTAGATATACAAATTCTTATTCCTAAGGACTTGTATACAACACTTGTTAATAGAAGAGTGAGACTACAAGAAGAGGATAAGAAAATAAGAGAAAATATGTTAAGAAAATTATACAAAGTTGAAGACGATGATCACCTTAAAAGATTATTGAAATGTCTTGAACCTTATCTAAGGAGCAAGAAAAGAGAAATAATGATCATGGGAGGAAACTATCAAGAAGTAAATGATGAGATTGACGAAGCTATTATGTAGATGATGAAGGATATTAAGCCTTCTAGCCCTTGGATTACAACAACAAAATTGTGAACATGAGTAGTAGCAATTTATAGAAGTAACACCATTATTAGTAGCTCCACTTGTAACTATAGATATGGACACCATGTATATTGATAGCACCAATGTCATAGTTGATACGTCAAAAGATCCCTTTAAGGATTATAGGTCTGCTATTGTTGACAACTTGATAGGTTACATGAGCTTTGATGTAGAGGAAGAAATAAAGGAGAGAGAGGGGGGGGAGGAGGGAGGGAGAGAGAGGATGATGAAGAAGAAAAGAAAAAGGAAGAAGAAAGAATAAAGCTAGATGAGAAAAAAAAGGAAGAAGAAGGAAGATTGAAGAAGAAAAGAAGAAAAATTTAAAAGGCAAATAAAGGAAAGTGAACCTAGTCTTCAAGGTCACCACTTGAATTTGTGTTGGTAGCTTTATTAGAAAATAAGTTAGATGATGATGATAAAGTTAGATTTATTTCATCTTAGAGTAAAATATTGAGAAGAACAAGAGAGTAAAGACTACAAAAATCTTTGATGGAAGTCACTAAGAAGTTACAGAGTATATTATCAATTAGAATGAACGAGGCAGACCCACAGATAAGAGTAGCAGAGGTTATCAAGGGTTTTGATATCAAGTTTACTCAATTATCAGAAGTGGCAACTGCAAAGGCATAAAATCTGCATGATGCAAAGATGTTTAGAAAAGTTTGTGAAAACATTAGAAGAGACCTAAAAAATCTTGATGAGAGAATCAAGGAATTGAGGAGATGTTTAGCAAAACTAAAAGAAGTATATGGTAAATGTGCCATATCACACACATTTATCAATGATATCATAGATGAGCTGAATGTTAAACTAGAAGAGTTAAAGACTCTTAGGAATGAACTACAAATCCTACAATGTAGATTGTAAACTTGGACAATAGAATTAGTTGGACACATGATGAAATTGGGGTTTTAGAGATAAATAAGGAAATAATGTTGAAAATATTTTCACTATTAAGGGAGAACCTTACTTTGAAAAAATAATCTTGTATAAAGACACTTGGATAAATTCTTTTCAGCCAAGGCATCATATGAAAATTTTGCATACACTAACTTGGAGGCAGTAGAGATTGCTTCATATGCATTATGTGCATTGCTAAACATTTCAAATGTAGTAAAGGACAAATTGGACAAAGAATTTTCCATTTTGAAGACTAACTTTATTGACTGCATCTCATAGATATCAAGTCAACAACCATGAAGATAAGTGAAAGGTAGCAGTACAATCTAGATTTTTATATAGTTTTTTTTTTACATCTTTGTCATTGATGTCAAAGTGGGGGTGATATGAAAATTATTTATGTAAAAAGAAATGAAAAGTGTATGTACATGTAAGGAGGAGTATAATATGTAATAGAGTATGATCAAAGGAGGAGCAATGAATATCTCCTTATATCCCTATGTAAAGGAGATAAGATGGTATAAATAGGAATGATCCACATTTTTGTAAATTTTGTAATGGCCATGTGAAGACATTAATAGTTTTTAAAGTTTTGAGTTTTCGGACTTAGCCAATTTCCCATAAGTTTCCATCAATGCCAGAGGGTGATATTTTTGGGAATTTGGATAGGGTCTACAATATGATGTTTTCATTTATAAACATATATTCAACATCAAGTAAGCAAGATGCAAGGATACAATTTTGGCAATCGGACTTAGAAAATTGTCTAAGTGTTACTTAGTTTTCCTATCAATAGAGGTAAAGATTTAGTTAGAAAACTTCATAAAGAAGTAATGGTAATGTGTATGGTTAATGATAGAGCGTATAGATTCTATCATATATGTTAGTGTGTCAATCTATATAGATAGTACAAAAGAAGTTATAGCAATTTTCCTAGTTACAGTAATGAGCCGACTCAACAAGATAAAGATAAGGAATTGAGTATTTTGGGTTAAGGAATCTTCTTTTTTTTCCAAAAAAATTAGCTGACTAAGTAGGTATGACATCCTATATGTTAACCCTAAGTGGGAAAATTATAATGTTATGTTTTGGGACATGTGTGAAAAGTAGAAGGTCGATTGGACAGATAACCTGGTATTGAGAAATACATTTTGAGAAAGTTAAAGTGTGTATTATGTAATATTGTATTGAAAAGTTATGATGTTATGATAAGGCACTATATGATATGAGTTTAGATGATATAGTAGAGCTATATGGATGTTATGAGTGAATGTGTAAAGAAAGCTACAACAAAGAAGATCTGATGTTGCAGATATCAGAATTGAGGAAGAGTTTTTGTATCTACTCTTTTGTATTTTGAACATCATTGCATAATTATATGTTTGGGTAGAGGGCTCAGCTTGCATAATTATTCTAATGTCAACTCCTAATAGGGTTGAGGCATCTAAAGAGGCCTAGTCCTCTAACAAGGACTAAGATACTATACAAATGTAATAGACTCCTAATAGGGTCAATATCTTCCACAAGATACTATTGATTAGTGGATCATTTTGTGGGTATTGTCCCCACCAAGGCTTTCCCTTGGCTAGGGTTTCCCTAGTTAAACAAATATGGTGTTATGTGTTGCATTACTTTATTGTTGTGTTTACTATTTAGCATAATCAACTTACTTTTGTATGCAAATTATAAGATTTTTAATGATATCCATAATTGGGTAAAAGTTTATGAAGTACCGATTCCCCCCCCACCCAACAATATTTCCTATTTCTAACATATGTATCACCATTATCATGATGACTCTACTAATAATTCTCAATATTTACATCACAAGATCCAACAACTCATTAATAATGGGGCTATTCATGTATATCCTTATAATGAGTTTTTTTTTCATCTAATTTCTTTAAATAACAAGTCCTTATTATGTTTCTCCATGCCATGTAACATTGTTGGCCTTCTTTTTGGGGACTCATTGGCATACATGGTTTGCTTTATGAGTAGCATAATAGGTTTGTTTTATTTTCTCTTGTTTATGTACTTGGGGGGTAAGGGAATCATTTCCTTTGTTTTCACTTTCTCATGGATCCACTATTTCCTTCAATTGAGTGTTATTTGTTTATCATGTCACATATGTTGTGATGTGGAACCTAATCAGACTTAGAGGTTTACTCAGTACAATTTCTCCACAAATTATTTCTATGGGGGTTTGGGAGAAGTGCCCCCAAGACAAGGTCTAGGGGTATTGTAAAAGACGTCAACTACTATTTTTCCATTGGATAACTTATTCTAGCCCTAATTTTGTAAGTGGCAAAAGCTTGTATGAAATGTCTTAAGGTTAGGGATTTCACAATGTATAGTGATATTGTAGCTTCTTGCGGTGATATTGAGCTATAAGGGATATTAGATTGTAATCACTAGGTAATGATAATATTGGACTTCTTGTTGGTGGACGTAGCCTAGGGATTGGGTGAATCACATTAAATCCTTGTGTCTTGTGTTCTTTTCTGTGTGATTTATTGTTTTCTGATATTGGTTATATTTGCATGTAATTGGTATTTTTATCTATGGTTAATCCTAAAAAAAACCAATCTTATATTATTATCAAGTGGGTTTTATGGTAGATAGATCACTTACCATGGAGACTCATAATAGTGTATCCTTTTTTTCAAGGATTTCCTTTTTACTTCTTGCATGGTTTCTTTGCATTTTACCCTTCTATGACCTCATAGGAATTGTGACCTCTCTTTTTTGGACTAGATGTTGCTTGTGGATACCATCTTGATGGTGAAATTACTTTAGCCTTCTTCATAACTTCCTTAAGATTCCAAAAATAAGCAATTATTTTCCATCTAAAGAGGGGGCATGCATGGTCCCCTATTTTTATTTTTTAAAGCACGCCATATAGAGTACACTAGTATTACACAACTTTCTAGGGCTAGCTACTCTCTCTCTCTTTATACATGTCTTGGATTGGTTGACGAGCATGCCACACACACTTACTAGACCATTTGACCTATCCAAGTGCATACACAAACCATTCTCATAATATAGAACTACTATATCATGAGAGAGTAAAGTAAATTTGTGGGATTGACTATCAAGAACACAAACCCTTTAGACCATTCAATCCTATTCCCTTTTATCTAATTCATAATGAGGAACGCAGACCTTATTGGGCAAGTTGGTCACACTTCCTTCTCTCTCTTTCTTTCTTTTTAGTAATATCCCTCTTATTGTTATTTTGGGACTTGATAAAGACTCAAGTTTTTTAGGAGAAAATATGGGTTCTCAGTATGGCTTAGAGTACTTTAGCCTTTCTAGCTTGGTATGATTTCTAGGTTATATTCAAATCCATGCATTGTTCCTAGCTTGATGATTTCTTTGTCTCGTAAATTGTGATAAGATTATCTTTTTCTTTTGATCTACTTTACCATGAGTTTGAGGCAACTCATACTCCCACTCATGTGGGGCTAAATATACCATCTTAAAATGGACACACTTTCTTTTTAAGACCTTTTAACTCCCTCTTCATAATTCCTTCTTTGGACCATGGATATGTTTGTACTTGATCTCCTTTTTCTCCTATCTTCTTCCTCTTTCCACCCTTATCTTTCTGGTACCTACCCCTTCTTTCTATGACACTTAGGACCTGACCTCTAGGAACAAGTTGACTTAGGTTGACCTAGTCCTCCCAAGTTGACCTAGTCCCCAACAATTTTAGAGCTCATGGCTTGAAAGGCCTCAGGGGTTTAATTAATTTTTTACTATTACCTAGTTGAACTGTATTGTTTTACCACCCAAAAACTCATATATAAGGAGGCTAGGGGCTTTATTTTCATATATAAATATGTTCTCATTTATTAATGTACTCAAGCTCTTACTCTGGAGTGAATATTTCTTACTTTTGTATTCAAGGAGTTCAAGTATTCAAGTCTTTCAGGCATTCAAGTAAGGAGATTATTATCTAGCGTTGAAGGATCCTTTGTGAGTATTTCCTCTTCAAGATCTAGCTTATGGTTGGACATCAAGGGAGGAGATATACATTGAAGAATTCATCATCTTCTTCATTGATGCACTTTTATATCCATGGCACCATGATGGGATTATGGTAGATCCTTTGCAAAAAGTGGAGATACCCTATATTCCTAATTCAAGATCTGCATTACATTTACATACAAATTTCTTACAAACAATGGTTTCAAGCAAGGTGAATCCTAACATTTATCTTGTCTTTGAGTCATTTACTTTTAAATTTCTCAATTATAGTTAATTCCTAAACTTAGGGCTTGATCAAGACAAGTTCTCATTAAACCCCAACCCCCAAACCTTTCTTTTTTGTGTTGATTTACAGGTTGGGAGTGAAAAGGATTATGGATCTAGATCCTACAATTTGTAAGCTTTCTAGAGTCATCAATTAAAAATCATCATACTACGTCAACTTGGTTGTAGGAAATCTTCCCAAGATGACCTAGTCCTTTAGTCTTAGATTCTAGGGAGATTTCTAGGCTTTGTTCCTTTTGTTATTTCATTTTGAGATCCACAAATGGGTATTCAAATATAGTTTAGATCTACAAGTTTTGGAGCATAAATACATCTTCCTCTATACATTTCAAGGTGAGTCATTTATACTTTATTTCCTTTCATATCTTTACCCTAGATTTACATATTAATCAGGTTAATCATCTTTATATAGTATCTATATTTACATTATTTAAGCAATTAGTTCAATTCCACATTCACATTATCCTATCAAGATCCAAAGAGAGTACATTTCCTTGTATTGCATTCTTCTTTATAATTCAAATTTAGTATTACCTCCCTTATTCCTTTGGGTCCTAGCTAATCTAATTTGGATCATAAGTGGAATTATATTTGGAAATTACCCTCTTTCCCTCACACATATTTGAATGACTTAGTGACCTTGTAAAATGGAGGCCTATAACCCTATTTAAAGTTTGTATTTTACCACTAAATAATTTCTAAGCACATGATGTGGTATCAATTATGGATGTGATGTGATCTATGTGGAAACTGTAGGATGGTGATAGATAATCAAGTGTGGAGCTCAACCTATATAACAAGGTTATGAGGACCAACACAAATGACAAGATAAACTACCTTGGACAAGTGTTTTAGCCAAGGGATAGTTATAGTGATATGATGGATAAAAGATATAGGATATCTGGTTGCTAGGATAATGATACCAAAGGCAACATGTGATAAAGGATGTGGATCAAGATGCAACTAGAAGAGGAATCTAGATATGCTTCTAAAGGATGATGAATCTAATAGTGCTTAAAAGGGTAATCTATATGATGATTCTAAATAAGGATTCTAGGGTAAACAAAGGTGAAAAGTGTGTGAGGAAGAAGTTGGACCTAATCATATCATTCGTAAGTGGTGTTTTTTATTAAGGGTACAATTAACTCCACTTTTGGATCTCAAGTTAGCGATCTTGCATTTCCACTCTACTTGTAGTGCATTTTTAATGTTCTCTTTCTCAATTTGGTCTAATCTTATGATTGTTGGATTGGGAGATACTTTCTTGTGTTCAGCTTCTATATTTTTGTATACTAGTGATGACTTAAGCTTAACCTTTTTGAACTTGGGTTTTGATCATTTTGACACAAGGACTCAACTTCACTATTTTTCTTAGTAAGACAACTTTTAAATCAGGCAGTGACTATGGTAAGTATACCTTAGCTTTACTTGGACAATTAGTTTTTGTGAAACAATCCCAAGGTTCTTGCAAATGAATTAGCTAACAACCTTTCAATACTCAATAATAAAAGTCTCAGTAACAAAGTACAAGGTGTGTGATGAACTAAAAGGAATCATGATGGTTAACGTATGAGTGGTTAATAAGCCTATGGTTTACTCCTTTCCTAAGGGTTAGGTTGTTGACTTTGAAATCCCACTTGGCTTGTAATGTTGTTTTGATGTCTTCCTTGTCAGTTTGTAGTTCTTTTGCAAGTCTAGGATTTGATCGTGCTTGTTTTTGATGTGTTGTCTATCTTTCTCTATATGCTAAGGATGGCTTAAGTTTAACCTTTCTGAACTTGGATTTTGGTTGTCAAACATGAGGACTCAAATTTACTATATAAAAATAAATATCTCAATGAAAAATAAGATAGGTGGAAAAATAATCTCTCAAAAAGATAGACCAATGATATGGGTTGACTGATAGATTTACTTAGGATGAGGGGGTGACTTGGATAGATGTATGAGATGGACTTCTGTGTTTAGAGTTGGAAGAGGGAGATGCGGTAGTTAGGACAAATAAATCATGTCTTGATTTGTGCAAGTGATTTGGAGAGGAATTTCAGACATGGATGAGGGGGTGACATCTTTCAATTGAGGTGGTTGAGGTGGTCAATTGACTGATGATGTGGATGGTGGATGGATTTTTTGGAAAAAAGGTTGGTGGAGGAGTTTCTTTAAATAAATGAATTATTTAATCAAAAAAGGAATTATTGGTGTGTGGGTTAAGTTTGGATTACTACTAATTTAGGGGTGAGTTTGTCGTTGGAGGGATTTAATTAATTCAATTAATTAAATGGAAAGGGGTTTCAGGATTAAATTAAATGGGTTATGCATTTATTTTATTTAATAGAGGGGAGGATTGATTAATAAATTAGACTATTGGTTATCATTTAATTTATTAATTAGACTATAATTAATTAATTAGGGGATAACATTAAATGTTTAATATTTAATTAAACTATGCCTTAGAAGATGACTAATGTGATTACGTATTTATGTGATTAGATTTACATGTCTACAATCATAACAACCACAAACTCCTATTTAGGTGGTAGGGCAATCAGCATTCCAACCACCTCAGTTCATGCAACAAAACCCACCATATTCACCCACTCCATTTGATACAAACCATACACTAGGGGCACTCCCTGTAACTCTTGTTAATCTAGAATGGGTAGAGATGAGAAATGCAATCAAGGAACTTAAGGTTGGCATTGAGACCAAGACATTTAAGTTTGAGAACATATGCACGTATCCCTTGAATAGTTCCATAACAATCATACTCTTTCCAAAATACTTTGAGATACCAAAAGTTTACAAATTCAAAGGGAAGGGAGATCTTGTGATACACATAAAGGACTTTTACATGCACTGTCAAAAAGTAGCCCATAATGACATATTTCTCATGTGTTTATTCCCAAATAGTCTTAGAGGCCCCACTCTTCAATGACTTTATTGAATACTTATGGAATGGTCAAGACATTTGTAGAACTCTCTGAAACTTTCATTGGACAATATGTTCACTTGGTTGAGACTGAGCTATCAGTGGTTGACCTAGTTCACATAAAATAGAAGGGGAGCAAAAGTCTTGTTGACTTCCTACAAAGGTGAAAAACCCTTACAACCTGAGTGTGATAAAACTTATTCAAAAAAATCTTGTTAAATTTTTTATCAATAACACACACCCAAATCTTGCATATCAAATATACATGAATCATCTATATACATTCAAGGATATCAGAGAGAAGGGTATGGGAAAGGACTCATAAAAAATGGAGTCATAAAACTATATAAAGAGAATACACATGATCAAAGTCATTCTAATGAAAAATCATGATACTAGAACAAGAACAAAATCATAGTGAATGATGGTGCAACCAATACGAAGCATGTCCATGTGGTGGGTGCTATGTAAAACCCACCAAACCCTTTTTACCAACAACAGTTTCAACAACCACCATTATATAAAACACAAACACCTTATCAATAACCAATATATCAACAAAAATCATACCAATAAAAGGCACATCAACAATGCACACCAATATTTCTTCAATAGGCAACATTAAATCAAATGAATTCCATATCCATTATAGTTGGATGAAAGCCTTATATTCAGAATGACTTGAAACAAGTTTTTACTCCCCTTAGTGAGCCTTTGGATGTTATAATTAACAAAATGGTGAAAAATAACCTTTTTGTCTTCATACTAACACAATCACTTGATAAAAGTTAAACTATACCAACATGGTACAAAAGACAATGAGTTATGTACCTATTGTCAAGTCAAGAGGCATATACCACAATCAAGTGTATGAAGATCAAAGGTTATGTGCAGGATCTTATATATTGAAATAAAATCATAGCAGGGGCCAATGGACAAACTTCTCTGAATGTAAGATTATTGATCTATCAAAATGCATTCCCACCATATAATAACAATTTGGACAAGGTATGTACCCAAAACACCAACAAATCCAACAAAAATAACACTACAAACAATAAAAATAACAATGGAAAACATAAGCAAGGTGACTTTTGTGACAAAAAGGATTACATTTCAATCTACATCAACTATGATAATCTAATTGGTTTTATATCCCAAGATGATTCCTTTGTCAATGTCATACATGTCAAAGATGTTGAGTGTCAATGAATTCTTACAAACCTGCAAACTCAAATATCTATCATAGGTCCAACTATGGTTGCTCTTTCAAGAGCACAATACAACATTTTGGAACACCTTGGGATTACAACAACCTAGATCTCTATCTTAGGTCTTCTCTGCACTATCCCACTCTATCAAGAGATCCTCAACAACATTATCTATGAATATTGTATCCCCACCAATACCAACAAAATTGAAATCAAAAACCTCATAGGAAACTTATTATGTCATGTGCCCTATCATCAAACCCTTCAACATCCCTAAATTTGAAGCTGATCATAACTTTCCACATTGAATCACTATCACAGTATCTGACTTTATCATTAAATGGATTAGTCAAGAACTTATGTACTTTGAAATTCATCAAATAGGCAAGTTATACTAAGGTGGATATCATGGGTAAGGTTAGCACAATTAAGCTATATGACAACCTAGAAAGAATATCAAAAGGCACTATCTTGTTGCTTGTTAGAGTCAACACAGCTACTCAAGAGATAGTATACCACATGGTTGATCTTAACATACCATACAACATCCTCCTTAACTGACCTTAGATTCATTCATTGAAGGTCACTCCATCCACATATTATCAATACATTAAATTTCTACATCAGGGCATTGAGATAACCATTCACACTAATCTTGTACCCTTCACATACTGCCATGTGTTGGTGTAGATGCTCAAAAATGGTTCGCATCTACGGTTTCATCACATTTTCATACTATTTCATCCCATTTTCTCATTCCACTAATTCTAATCTTTTGGCCAACTTGATTATATCTCAACAATGTGTGTTATCATTCGTATCCTCTTTCACATCAATTGCAGATCATTTTGGAACCATTTCAACATCATTAAAAATCATATCAAATCAACTCAGAATCAAATCAAGTCAACTCTGAATCATAAAAAATCAGCACTAAATCACCCCAAATCTACCTAGAATCAACCATAATCAACCCAAAACACATCAAACATCACAAATCAATCATTATATGTCCAATCCTAGGCATTGTTGTGGCTTTCAGTGCCTCGAAAACCTATAAATCTATCAAACTTATCAATCTAACCTTAGTACTATAATGGCTCTCAGTGCTAGGTCAAATTGTCATTCTTTTCATTCAATAATTGACATTGTCAAGTCCCTTAATGTTAGGTCATAACATCATCAAACCATTTTAATAACATTGGTAGCATCTGTCGATGTTATTATGATCAACCATATCAATCAATCTTGATCCTGTAGCATTTATGATATCGGTTAAATGTTATGTGTCCTTAATTCATGTCATATATCCTTGGCATGTTATCAATTTTACTCAATCAATCAATAAATTTGACCATGGCTTTGGTCTATTGATCATCATCCCAGTCGATCTGCATAATTGTCACAATTTCAACAAAGGATATTGTTGCACTTATTTAATCAAATTGGCCAATCATCTACTAATTTTCTCTATAGGATTAAATAACCCATAATTTAAGGTCCACCTTCTTCTCCTTCCAAGGGACTATCTTTGAACAAGTAGATGGGGTCGCAATGGGCTCCCCACTCTCCCCGGTTATTGCTAACCTTTATATGGAGCACTTTGAAGAGCTGGCCCTCCACTCTTTCCCCCTCAAGCCTAAATGGTGGAAGCGATACGTTGACGATACCAATGTTTGTTGGCCCCATGGTATTGATAAACTAGAAGAGTTCCACATTCATCTTAACAACATCTCTCCTAGCATTGCTTTTACTAAAGAGCTTGAATCCAACAATCAATTACCCTTCCTTGATATTTTACTCACTAAGAAACCAGATGGCTCTCTGGGACGTCGAGTGTTTTGGAAGGCCACGCACACCGATCTGTACCTTCATGCTTCTTCTCACCACCATCCGAGTCAAAAAGTTGGCACGCTTAAGACCTTAGCCTTAAGAGCCCTCAGGATTTGTGATGATGACCACTTAAATTCGGAGTTGACCCACCTCCGCCAAGTCTTTAGATTAAATGGGTACTCCCACAAACAAATCTCTAGGGCCTTTGTCCGTGCTCGCTCTTTCTTTTTTTCCCTCTCTGCTCCCCGACCCAACCCCTCTCCGCCTCCCGCTTTTGTGTCGCTTCCCTTTATAGATGGGGTCTCCCAGAAGCTTGCCAAGATTCTGAGCAGAAAAGGCCTTCGCGTGGCCTTCAAACCTTGGTTTAGGCTCAAGAATCGCACCCCCGCTCTCAAAGATTCCAGAGATGTTTTTTCAGCATCAGGAGTCTACAAAGTTTCTTGCTCTTGCGGGATTCCGTATATTGGTGAAACTGGTCGCTCTTTCAGCACTAGAATCAAGGAGCATAGTGCCGACATTAAACACGACAGGGTTCATCAGTCTGCTTTAGCGGAGCACTCGTCAGCCACTAAGCACCACATTTGTTTAGAAGATGCCCAAATCGTATCCAAGGAGGACAACTATTTCAAAAGGAAGCTCAAAGAAGCTATAATTATCAACAGTCACCCTGTCAACCTCAACAGAGATGATGGGTGGACCTTAAACCCTTCGTGGATTCCTTTGCTGACTCAAGACCAACGAACTTGATCCTTTGGTGTTCTGAGCCCGTCGGTCTCCCCTCGCCTCCTTGCTCCTAGTTTCTCCCTAGTTGGTGGCCTGCTTGGGGTTGGTGATTGCTCTCTTCCTTTTCTTCTTTTCTCCTTCCTTTCGCTGTGTTGTCGGTATCTTTAGGACGCTCCCATCTTTGGTTCCTTTGTTCCCTCTTACTTTTTGGTGGTCCCTGAGGTTCTTTTTATTTTTATTTTTTATTTTTCATTTTTATTTTTTATTTTTATTTTTTATTTATTTATTTATTTATTCTTTTTTTTTTTTTTTTTTTTTTTTTTTCCTTGTTGACCCCCCTTTTTAAAAATATTTTGTTTCTCATTCTTATTGTTATTTATTATTTGGTCTATTTTGGTTTTACGTTCATTTATTTTTATTTCTATTTTTATTGTTTTTTCAATTAGTGTTATTATTATTCTCATTTTGTGAGCGCTTTCATTGTTATTTATCATTTGATTGTTTGTTTTTATTTTTTATTTTTTTTATTCTATTTAATTTTTTATTTTTACTTTTATTTTTTATTTTTATTTTTATTTTTCTAATTCATTTATTTATTCTTTATTACTTTATCTCCCCCTCAATCCACGTGTTCCCCCCCCCCCCCCACCTCCTCTCCTTCCTCTTGTTATATCTTTGTGTTTTCTCCAGTCTGCTGCTTATTATTATTTTTCTCTAGCTCTTCATCCTGATGATGGATCACTGTGTGTGATCCGAAACGTTGATGCAAAAAACTTACAACACAATCAAATTCCAGAAGTACGACCAGTTTTTACTAATGGATTGTGGAAAACAAATGACACTCAACCCATAATTTAATCCTATATCATTTCACTATTAATTATTCCTAACCTACCTTTTCAATTAATTGATATGTTATTAATTAATTGATTTGTCTTCACAAACTATAGGAATTCACAATTTTCTAAGTCCCCTTTCCCACTCATAATTTCCAATTTCCAAATGTATATGTGTGTGGATATATGGATTTTTAATTCACATATTCCACATGATATTTACAAAATCTTGACATCATCATGACACATGGGCATGACATATCATGGATTCTTCATTTAAACTTGACTAAGATATGTCATAATCCATATATTCTTATTCCCTTATGCATGTATGTATATGGCTTCCATCATCATAGATTATTGGCTTTAAGTGGGTTTGAGGTGTCACATGACACGTCATAGATCCTCTTCCATTTTTAGCCATGTTTGACTTCCAAGCGTCATACAATCCTATATTTGGCATCTTGTGTCATATGTGTCATAGATTCTCAAAGGAATCTCTTGCCAAGTCACATATCTAAGGTGACAAGCCCAATGCTTTTATCTTGTGTGTTGATTATAAATTGAGCATTCTTCCTCTCATTCTAGTCCTTCAAGTCCCCTAACTCCTAAGTCTTAAGGTCCTAACTTCTTAGTCTCTTTATGCATCAAATAACTTCTTTTAGTACTCTCATATCATTATCATAGACTTTTGCTTCCTAGTTTTGTGCATTATAGGCAATTGGAGCTACATCATTTGGAGAAGAAAGAAGGATATGCGAGCTACAAATGAAAGAGGGGGTTTTTAACTTTGTGTTGATTTTTTTATTTGATTGGCTTTCTTGGTAGACTAGAGGGTATCAATCTATGTTTATTGAATTTTTTATTTGCTCATAGTATGTTAGATATCAGCCCATTTTCTAGTCCTACAATTGGTGAACCCAATGTGAACATGCTTAACTAACTTGAGTTTCTTGTTTTTGTGCTTGTAGGTGCAAGGAAGGAGAGCACTTGGAAGGGTATAATGGCTATCTATACTTCCTTATCACATCTAGATTAATTAGGGGGGGTAGTAATATGATTATGCTCTCATTTATGCATTTTGTTAGCTTGTTGTCCTAGGGTGCACTCTACTCTATCAGGGCACACTTGGGACATCTAGGAGGCAATTTTAGGGGCCTAGGAGTCACCATAATCCCCATCTATTGTTCATATCTTACCAACTGCACTTAGCAAAAACCATCTACACCCTTCTAGGCCCCAACTATACCATGGGTGTAGTCTACATTATTTGAGCACACTTGGTAGGGTAGATTTCAAAATTTTAGTTTCTGGGTATTGTTTAGGGCTCATTTCCCTACAATCTGCAACTAGTCTCCCAATTGCAGACCAAAACTACCAATTGTGCCCTTATGGGCCCCAAGTGCACCATGGGTGTAGTTAGCACTATTTGAGTGCACCTTGGGGGCATCCTGGGTCATTCTAGCCTTCTAGGGTGTAGTTTTCTCTGTTAGAGCATAGTTGGTTCACATAATGCACACATGCAATTTTAGGGGCCTAGGAGTCACCATAACCCCTATATTTTGTTCATAGCTTACCAAATGCACTTAGAAACAACCAAATACACCCTTCTAGGCCCCACTATACCATGGGTATAGTCTGTACTATTTGAGCACAATTGGTAGGGTAGATTTCAAAATTTCAATTTCTGGGTATTGTTTAGGGCTCATTTCCCTACCATCTGCAACTAGTCTCCTAAATGCACACCAAAACTACCAACTATGAGGGCTTCTAGGCCCCAAGTGCACCATGGGCATAGTTAGCAATGTCTGAGTGCACTCGGGGGCATCTTGGGTCATTCTAGCCTTCTGGGGAGCAATTTTCTCTATTAGAGCACAATTGGTTCACATAATGCACACATTTCACTTAGAATCTACATCTAGAGTTTTTTTTTTTTTTCCTAGGACCTAGATTAGATGTTTTTGTGTTATTGATGGTTTGTTTGTAGCATGTGGTGATCATTGGATGAAGACATAATCATTACAAACTACTAATGCTTGTTTGCAGGACATTGTCGAAGACCCTATGTGATTGTCTAAACTATGTGTGTGGATTTCCTAGATTAGATAACACTTTGTTTGGTGTACTAAAATGAACTTTCTATACTACTTGGTATTCATACATTTTTTAGAACCCTAGGAGTTACATGGACATATCCTCTCCCCTTGCCATTCGCGGATCTTGGGTGTAAGAGAAATCCATGTGAATTCTATAAAGAGGAGGTCTATCTTGGACCCAAGACTCACCACTTGGTGAGCCCTAGGGGATGACCTCAAAGTGGTAACAAGCCAAAGCTAGGTCAACATTACAGCTGCTATATAAAACTTGATATAGTTAATGTCATGTTGGCAATATTGCTACATGATAACTCTCCTCCAGTACCCTTGTGTGTGTCAAACCCTAGTTCTTAGGGCTGGGAGACCTTTTGAGGAAGTTTATCATTCACTTGTTGAATGGAATGCCTATATTAAATACTTTGTCTTAGAGGCCAAAAACCTTTCTATCCACTAGCTCAAGAGGTCACCCATGCCCATGAAGACATCCCACATTCTTGTGGTTCTTAATAGAGACAACAATCCCTTGGGAAGTCATACCCCTTGCGAAGCAAATCTTGGTAGCCCCAAGAAGTGAGTGCGCTATAAGGGAGAGCCTATGGTGCCAAGATTCTAAGTTGTCCACTCTGGATAA
The DNA here is from genome assembly GCA_028749045.1 of Cupressus sempervirens. Lineage (NCBI taxonomy): Eukaryota > Viridiplantae > Streptophyta > Pinopsida > Cupressales > Cupressaceae > Cupressus > Cupressus sempervirens. The sequence continues at coordinate 442,951,609 of CM053793.1, read as the reverse complement.
GCACGGCTAAACTTTAGTTCAAGTAGGAATTCAGTGGATATAGTCTTAAAGCCTAGGTTGTGGTGTCTCTTTTCACTTTAACAATAGTTATTCTTGTCTTATTATGTCTTGTATGTGTGTGAAACATTAATCAAGATAAAAGCCAACTTGCAAATTTACACCTTGGATACTATTGAAACCTTGTGAAAACATTACACATTGTCAAAACATTACACTTCTTATCAAAAAATTATAACCTTTTTCAAAAATGTTGCAAACTTTGGTCCAAAACATTCAAAACTTTGAAAACATCGAAGACTACAACCTTAGAAGTGCTTGGCATGAATTAGATTCCACCTTTGCATAGCATCCACTTGCATTTATCATCCTTGGAGCTTCATACTTGCATTCTCTAGGTCTCATACTGTATTTTTTTACTCCTCATTTTTTGTCCATTTTCATTCATATTTCATTCCTTAGGCTTCACTTTGCATCCCTTAGTCTTTGCATTTCAACCCCAAAATTTACAACTTGCATCTCCCGTCTTGCATCTTTGCATGCTCAAAATTTATCTTGCACACTTTAACCCTCATTTTGGGTGTCCTAACCATCATTCTACACCTTCATCTTGGTCTTAGCATTGTCCTCTACCCTTTGGCTCTTTGGAACATCAATCTAGAAACCACATAACCCAAAATCCCCTTAGTTTCAGCCCATCTTACCAACTACACTCTGAAACTACCAACTATGCTCTAACTAGCCCCAACTGCACCATGGGTGTTTTTGGTACTATCTGAGTGCACTTGGTAGTCTGAGAACCTACTTTGGACTTCCAGACAACATTTTGAGACTTTAGAAGTCCCCTTAGGCATCTAGATAGACCCCATGTCTTAGCTTGTCATGATCTGCATTCTACATGTCCTAACCTTCATTTCCTTCACTTAGTGATTCATTCCTTAGGTAATAACCTTAATTCTACATCTCCTATCCAATCATAACATCATCCCCAGCATCCTAGCTCTCTGGTATAGCAACCTAGCAATCAACCAACTCAAAAATAGCAAACATTTCAACTTAGCCTCCCAACTGTGCCATGAAACTATCAAGTGCAGTCAAACTGGCCCCAAGTGCACCATAGGTGTATTTTGTGTTGTTAGAGTGCACTTGGTACTATCAAAGTGCACTTGGGTACTAGCATCATCATTTTTGGCCTCCAAACTACATTTTGGGACCCTAAAACTACATCTAGAAACCTCTGTAGGTCATTCTACATATGACCCAAAATAGCATCTTGCAGCCAAAACTTCATTTTGAATCCTAGGACCTTTGTATATTGCATATCTGATTAGAATAACCATAATTTTGATCACCCTAAATGTTCTTTTGAAACCAAATCCTTTGAACTTAGTCAAAAATTCGAACAAAGTATTAGTCCTAGAGTATCTCCTAGTGTTGATAGATGATGAATCTTGACTAGTCCTTTTGTCATTTTTATCATTTTTCTTTGGTCAAACTCTATCTATGTCTTGATGGATTTCACCTTGTCATCTTTATCAACTTTGTCTTTTGTCTTTTATCTCTTTTTGGTCAAGATCCAAAGTTCATCTTCACAAGATTAAACTCTTAGATAAAATACTTTCTAAAGATTTGATCCTAAGTTCAAAACCTTCTCATGCACCCCTGTCATATCATTATCATATTCCTAATCTCCCTAAACATCACTTTAACTTACCCTAGTGGTATATCCCCTTCATCTTGCATTTTTCAAAACCCTACCATCATTTCCACTATCAAATCCTACCAACTTGTCTCCTTGATCACTTATCCTCATTTTGCATATCCCAAATGTCATTATCAACCTTAGCACACCATCCCTTGCATAGTCCACCTTGCATACATTAACCTCTAACATCATTATCAAGTCCAAAATCCAATTCTAATCTTCATTTTGCATACTATAGGGTCATTTTCATCCCCTTTAGTCAAAAATCCAAAACGTCATTCACATTTGCATTTGCATAGTTTCCCTAGGATATTTGCACCTTGCATATAAAAAACCTCATTTGGCACTTCCTTAGGTTGCATAACATCCCTAAACATTTAAAAATAAAACAAAAACTCATATCTTGCATACCCATTTCCAGATTTCCAAGTTTTGCCCTATTTTACCAATTGCACCCCTATTTTACCAACTATACACTTTAGGTGCGTAGTTGGTAGTTTCAGTGTGCAGTTGGTAGTTTTACTGTGCACTTGGGAATTAGGTATTTCATCTTAGGTTTCAAAACCATAATCTACACTTCCATATCTTGCATTGCATCCTTAAACCCTAGGAAACACTCAAATCATTCACATTTTGCATTTTAGTCACCTTAACACCTCTTTTTACCAACTGCATACCTTCTACTTACCAACTACTTACCTTCAGGGCTCCAAGTGCACAAAAGGTACACTTGGTACTATCTAATTGTATTTTTTAATTTAGGTGTGCATGTGGGAGGTAGAGAGTTCATTTAGGTTTTCCTTCATTGCATCTACATCCTTAGGTATCATGCCAGCACTTACAAGGACACAATCAACTCAAAGACCTGAAGAACTATATCAACCCTTATTTTATGAGGTACAAACACAACCAAAACCTCATCTAAGACCAAATAATAATAAGAGAACCCAACAAAAATTTTACAAAGACCAAATTGAAGCATCACAACCCTTATTTATGGATCCCTTAAGCATGAATTTGCAAGATCACAACAATCAAGGGATGACACAAAAAACCCTAAACAACACACCTACTATGAGGTTTCCTTCAAACACTTCTCCTACACATGGAATGATTCAATAGATCCCTAACTTTGAAACTATAATTGTACCGATACCACCCAGAGGTGGAAATGTACCAACCACACCTGAGGATGAACAAACACACTCATTCGAATTTAGCAAACCCAACACAAGTACCTTTAACCCCAACATATCAAATATACAACAAGGTACTCTATACCTAAGTGATGATTCCAACACAAACCATGGCATCAATGATGAATAAATGGATAGGGCTTGCCAAGACAAGACAATTTGCAAAAACTTTAAACTTTTGGCAGCCCATGAAATTGTCAAATGTAACCCAAACTTGGAGGGACCTAAGTCAAAACATCAAACTAACCCGTCACTTGAAAACATACAACCCATGATTCATTTGGATTTCAACAAGGGCAAACGACCTTTGGAGTTTTCAAAAACAATGATGACACCTATAAGATCCCATCAAAAATTAACCATTGAAATCCTCCAAAGTACATTTGAACACATCAACATTAATCCCTTGTTTGACGAACCTCCATCAATAAATGGCAACAATATTCTTCCTAAATATACCAAAAAGACATTAAGACTCAATCTCAATCACATAATGTAACAACATGATGTGTCTAAAAGGACTTGCACTCTAGGGATGCCAAACATACCTCCTTTGGAGGAAAATCAACAAAGTGCACCCTTGCTCCTAACTTTACCAAATGTTATGACATCAAATGTTATGGAGCCTCCCATGAATACACCATGTGAAACATCAATCACAACAACTCCTATTGACATACAAAGGAAGAGCCTTATTGACATTTTATATATTCCCAAAAGAAACACATCTTATTGCCAAATCAATATGATGTCCCAAGGAGAAATATCTAACACACAAAGGTATCAAAACAACAACCCAAACATGATGTTCAATTCTCAAGGACATAACCAACTCCCACGAAAACACCAACCTATAGTGGTACAAGGACTTAACATTTCTAATGTACAACCAAGTGAAAATTTCCTTAACACACATTCAACATATCAACAACAACATCAACCATAACAACAACCTCAAGTGGTGCAAGGATCTAACATCCCTAATGCACAACCCAATGTAAATCCCCTTAACTTTCATGCAATGTACCAACAACAATTCCAACAACATCAAGCCATGTTTTCTAAAAAACAAGACCAACTAAAACAATATTTGGAATACCAAAGATGCCTTGAGCAACAAATTGCCTATCAACAACACTTGTTACAAAAAGAACATATGCCACAACCTCAACAAATACCTTTACAACAATAGTCACATACATGCTCTTACATGAAACCAATAGAGGTATCTCAATAACAACCATAAAAAATGACACAACAACTACCACAACAAGTGATGCAACAACAACACATGGTACAACAATTGTAGTTGATACTGCAACAAGTACCAAAGTAAATATCACAAGTACCACAACATGTATCACAACAAGGACTCTTTTGTCTTCAAGGTACTAACATACCTCCACCACCTAGTGACACATCACTCAAATCTTTAGACATATAAATGTCAAAATCAAGTAGACATAGTTCTCGCCATAGCAAATGATCTACTCATAGACACAAAAGACTTGAAGAGGAGACTATCATGCAAAACCCTAATGAAGAGTTACTACAACAATTCAAAGAACTTTCCAAACAAGTTTAGGCATTGGGAGTCCAAAAGAAATAGGCTCTATATATAGAAAGGGACTTATGTCCTAATCCATTTCATAAAAGTTTGTATATGCCTCCATTTCCAAAACATTTTGAGGCTCTAAGATTCAAAAAATATTGAGGAAAAGGCAACCTCGCTGATCACATTAGGGAATTATGTGCCTCTTGTACAAAACTCAGTGATGAGCTGACCTATCTCATGAGATTATTCCCTTGCTCTCTAGGTGGGCCCACACATGAATGGTACTCCGAGCTTCTTGGTACCATAAAATTTTGGTTGAAACTAGCAGACAAATTCATCTCCCATTTTGCCTTCAACATTACAAATGAGGTGACACTTTCTAATTTGTGCTCAACTAAAACAAAAGATATAAGAACCACATATCATATTCTTACTATGTAGGAGAAGCTTAGTCAATGCTCACTAAACATTCCTAAAGAACAACAAGTTAATCTATGCATTAAAAACCTAGTCCCTGACTTAATGTGCAAACTCAAGATCAAAAGTCCAAGCACCATTTCCAAACTGATGAAAAAAGGGGCTAGTATTGAAGACACTCTTATCCATAAGGGAATCCTTAAAATGAACTAGGAAAATATCAACACAAACTCATCTAATGACAAGGCAAAAAAATTCTCCAAAAATAAGAATGTAACCAACGATGGCATTGTGGATGCACAAAAAATTAGCTCAACACAACCTCAACTAACTTTAAAAGGTGCAAATCCTATGAATTCACAAACTCCCAATCAAACAACACCTCAATAATAGAAAATTGAGACTTCCACACAGGACAAACCTCAAAGATGTCCTAGAACCAAGGACAAAAAATTCACACCCTTGGGGATACCTCTCGATGCTGCACTTCAACAATTACTGAGTAATAACTTCTTGTAATTACTCCCAATCAAGGATGAGCCACCAAAAAAATCAAAATGGTGGGATGAAAAGAAATTTTGTTATTATCACCATACTAGAGGACATAATACTACCTCATGTTTTCAGCTCAAACATGAAATCTAAGACCTCATCGATGATGATATAATTATTGTAGATCCTTCCTTGCTAGCATCCAATGCTGGTCATACTATCTTTAAAGGTCATTTGGGTAATCATGAAAAAGGGAAAGCCTCTAGTTCAAACTATGACTCATAGGCTAATGACACATGCACTGGATATGACTACATCATCAACTGTTTCAATGAGTCTGACTCCTACATATCCACATTCATCTTAAATGTTGAGGACCCTCAATACACTATCACTACATGTCATAACAAGATCACCCTACCTAGAGCTCTTTCTAGACATAGTGCCTCTACTAGACCTACACCCTCTAGTAGACCTAGTCCTGCGAGTTGACCTATCCCCCCGAGCAGCTCCGAAATGATTCAAAAATCTTTCTTTGTGAACACCCGAGTGTCTTGGTGAGAACTCATGATCTTTGTTGCTTTGGTATCTACTTGTGATGGACTTGCTTGTCAAGTAGAGGCAACTAGAGCAGTGTGTGGAGAAGGAAGTGAGTCTTCCTTGTTTTGTTGTTAGTGTCGATGTGCCTTGTTGGTTGGTTGCTTGTGTGACCCTTTTTGGATGGAGCCACTGATTGGTTTCCATGTGTTGGCTTGTGTGCCTCTTCTTGTTTCTCCTTTTGGAGTTAGGTGCATTGTTCCTTGTTTTCTCCTTGTTGTAAGTAGATAGATGAATCTTATTTGTGACTCTATGTTATGTCATTATAATAATGAAATGGTTCTTTTCATTGAAAATGAGTGTTTATTGTGAATCATTGCAAAGTAGTAGTTTTGCATTATATCTTTGGGTTAATGACTTAAGTCCCCAATTTGATTATTTCTTAAGCTTATGTAAAACTGTATTAATTTGATGGATATCTAAATGTTGCATTGCATGGAAATTATTGTTGTCTACATATGCATGAGATTAATGATGGTATATTGTTTGATGTGTGTGAGTGTGTTCTCTAACATTGATGGGATGATGTATTCCTTAGCATTGTGTGGTGATTTATCCCTCTTGTGTGACTATATTCAATCATCACCTGTAATGTGATTTGTTTGATGCCTTATTTTATTCGGATAGAGGTACTTTCCTCATGTTGTTGGGCTAGCATTAGTTTTCAGTATTTTCCTCTCTTGGAGTAGTCATCAAATTTTATCTATTGCTCTCTTTGTCATAGTTGTCACATTTGACCTATTGTTGAAATGAGATCTTTTTTTGATACTTACTGTTGGAATCAACAATTTCCCCCATTTGGGCTCTTTGATTATGTTTCATGATGACTATTCTGGATGTGTTTTACTGCTGCCCAGTTGTGTGTTGTGACTCTATAATGTTCATCTCAAACCTCTAGTAGTACGTTCAAGGGATAATATCAAGGAGAACATGCCAGTGTGTCATTGTTAGATTTAAAGTTGTTAAAGTAATTAAATGGTTCAAATGGTGATTAAACTTAATGTTAATTCTTGAAAGGTATGTACTTGTATTATGATGACTCTTAGACCCTTGCTTGAAAATCTTTCAGTTTCATTATGCATTAGAGCTTATGTTATGTTTCATTAATGAAATTATGAAAGAGAAGTAATGATGGTTTCAATGTGTGAACTACCTTTCTTTCCATGTATTATTTTTTTTTGGGCATGTGTGTTCTTGAGTGGTTTTGGACGTTTTGTCCATTGCTTGTCTTGGTTACCAAGACTGTTATTTTTGCCCTTGTGGTGTTGTTTTGAGTGGTGACTTAGATCATAGGTCTTAGGTCTCTTTTAGCTTCTTCTTGTTGTAGTCTATGTTGATATCTTTTCGATGCTTTTCAAATGGATTCAATCCGAGTCTGGACGTGAAAGCTATGGCTTTTCGAGTTGTTGATCGATGTTCTGAGTACCTTTTTGAGTAGAGGCCAATTCAATCATGACATATCATATTTATGGCCATTGGAGAAGTTTAACTCTTCATGTTATTCATAATGGAAGAGCTATCTTGTCTTCATAATATACTAGGTACTTGTTGGAGTTCATGCTTGGGTTTTTGTGTTTCCTATTACACTGAACCACCCTTGTGAGGTGTAGTGTGGTTTGTGAGCATTCCTTGCTCAAGGATGATGTTGTCTTGTCGTTTGGGAGTGACTCAATTATTTGATGAGTCTAGATTCTCCTTTTTGGATGTTGACTTTGGCACATCTCCATATCCTCTTCTCTCTTGTGAGAGTAGGCTAGTGTGGTTATGCCACTAGCTTAATTAGTGTTTTCAGGTGAGTATGTTGATGGTTGGTGGAATTGCAAGTTTCCCAACGCATCGCGGACTGGTTTAGTGTAGAGGTTGAGAGAGAGACTCCATCTCAATCTTAATACTCTATAGTATCCTTCTCCCTAAGCTTATATCTTAATGTGGTTTGTCTCAGTCAAGTTGCTCTTTGACCGTTAGCTCAAGGCTAGAGATTGAGTTTAGCAGTAGTTTGGGTGTAGTTTTCCTAGCATGGTGCTAGAGGGACATGGTATCATTGGACATGTGTTACCATCTTGTGAGCTGGTATGCAGACATTACATGATTGTTTCGATTGACAAAAGTCTTTGAACCTTGTGAGAAGGTGATATCTTGTCGGGTTGGGTTATGTACCCTAGTTTCTAGTGGTAGTTGATCTTTTGTGCCTTGGAGAGGCATTGTGCTCCTACACTTGGTGGTGCGTAGTCTTTTGGAGTGTGTCCTTTTGTTGGTAAACTTTCATCCTCTTTGTTCTAAGGGTGAGTTTACATGGATTCCAGAATGATCATGTGTGACATGATAGTATTCTTGGGAATTTTGGGATGGTTTTTCCCCATGATTTCAAATTTTTTTGGAAGTGCTTAGTGTTTTGACCTTGTTTGTGGTCATGTGGTTGGTGCATGTCGTAGTTGGGCACCTGTTGATGAGGTAGAGGGGGTTGTTCCTTATCTTGTATTGTTGATTTCATGGCTAGATGGTTTTTCCTAGCACATAGAAGGTTCCTTGTTGGAGGACCTTGTGTCTGTGTGACACCCATTCTCTTGTGGTTAACCTATTTGGGGGTTAACATGATGGTTTGAGAATGTTGGAGTGAATTGGGTTTGACTTGTAGAGGGTTGTTGAGTCATTCCTATTGCTCGCTTTTGATTTTATTCTTGGTGTGTTTGGTTTCTATTCTTTGATTGCAAGCTTCTAGGAGTAAGCCTAGTCTTTGGGGGGGATGATGTAGTGCCTCTCCCATTTGACTTCTATGAGTCATCCTTATGGATGCAACCTTGTTGATCTTTTGTTGTGATGGGGTCATGATTGTGACCCTAAGTGGTCTACACCATCGAGGTGTTTGGATTTATGTTTCTATATCAGTTGCTTTGATAATGCTTTTGACTGGTCTATGAGATTATGTTGATTTTGGTTCACTAAGGTTTGTGCCAGTGGTTACCAGGATCGATGTGGTATCATTAGGTTGTTCCGTGATTACCTTGAGATGTGTGCAAAGATTGCACTGTGTACTATTACCATGCTACACTGGACTAGGTTCCTGTAGCAGTGGTTAGTCATGTTTATGATTGTGTTTGCTTATGCATTTTAAGTGCCTTTTTAATGTTGTTTAAACAATCAATTTATAATGCTCAAGTAATTTAATGGATTGTTCATGTTGGATTCTTTGGTTCTGTGCTGCAGACATTTACCTTGTCATATTTTTATTAGAGAGATATTTGTTACTCATGTTATGTTTACATTTGAGACAACCCGAGGGTCAAATGTTATACCTTGATTTCAATATCATAGATATTAGACTACTATGCTATTCAATTAATCATATTGCATGACGATGCCATTTTGAGATGACAGTGTGTTTTATGATGATATTTGGTTATCTCGTATTTGGACATACCTCTGACTATGTTAGGTGATGGATTTAATGCTATGGTTATTTACTTCATTCCTGCATTGTTATGCTTTATGCGAATGTGAGTGATGTAAATAGATTATTTTAATATAATTAAATAAATGGTTGAATTAGGTGATTTAATGCATTTATTGCTTCGGCTATGTTATTATATGCAATTGCACTTGATCGTGTTGTTTAGTGTGCAGGATGTATATCCCTGGCAGTGGCACATGGAGTTAGTGATTCAGCCATTCATATTTTACCAATGTCATCCTTGTATGGTCGATGTATCCTTAATTAAATATTTAAATTAAACCTTTCGGTGATTATTAAATCTGAACTCATTTGCATTATGTGATTAGACCAGTAAGTGTGTCTGTGCATTTAGAGGTTCGCTTTATCGCGAGAGTTATTAAGGAGATTTATGTGTTTTTGGGTTTTCGGGCTCTTTAATTGATTTATTTTGATTTCTGACAGCGTTGCCATAGATGAATTCCTATTTATAAGAATAGCCTATTTTCGTTTGGGTCGATTCGGGGTTTAACTAGATTGGCTAGTTAAATGCCCTAATCGATTATTCACCCGAAAAGTGAATAAGTATCCAAAAATGAATTTAATTCCTCACTTCTCACTTTTGAATTAGAAAGTTGGAGAGTAAAACCCAAAATACTCTTCATGAGGATTTATTGTTTTGTTCGTTGTGGGAGCTACGAGCGTGGGATCGTCGCAAGGTTGGGCTTGTTGGATCCAGCTCAGGAAAACTTTGGATTGCCGCGATTTTCAGCTTCTTCTATGGGCTATTTATTTTATGTTTCAAATTCCCATTTTGCCCTTTTGGCTGTGAGGTAGGGCTTTCCCGTTATATTGTTTTGGCTCTATTTCTGCTTTTGTTTTTGGTAGCCGTTTGTTTGGAGGTTGAGAACTAGTGTTCCCCTTCATTTTTGTATGCTACTTCTACCCAGTTGGACGGGTATGAACATTTCCCTATTTTTCGAGATGAAGGTTTGGGATTTTACGCCGTTATGCTGGCTGTTTTTGCATACGGTGTTCGATTCTTTTTATTTTTGGATTTTTGGGGTTTTTGAACCCAAAGGCAAAATGGGTTTTAATTTTGGAATTTTACCAAAATTTGGGGTTTTTACCTCGTTTTGCATGCCGCCCTATTTTCTTGATTTTTCTTGGCACAATGTGGGTCGTGGACTTGGATGATCCATTTGGATATCAGTCAGACCACTTTTGCACTTTTATTTTTGCATTGGGATGCATGTTGCATCTGTACTCCCGACATTGTGTTCGGTTGAGTGATTTTATACCTATTGTTATTGTTTCTTTTAGACCTTTGCTTTTGTTTCGTGAATGCTAGGATTCGTGTAGAATCCATACTCTCGAATTGAGGCCGGTTGAGTGAGTTCATGACTTTTGGTCTTGTTACATCATTGGGATTTGTGTAGAATCCATACTCTCGGATCGAGGTCGGTTGAGTGATTTCATGATGTATGATTGTATTGGCTTTGGGATTCATGTAGAATCTATCCTTCCTATGTTGCTTTCAATTGGGTGTTTTCTTTACATTGTGTCCTCATCCTATCCTTGTGTTGTGATCTTCGTGATGGTGGTGCGCCACACATGAGTACATGCGCATACATTTGTTGGGTAACTTGCGAGGCCTGATCTTTCGTGGTACTTCTGGAAGTTATGATCATTGGGGTTGGGATGGGAGTATGCATGCCCATGGGCACTTGTCGTAGGATGAGCATGGGTAGGGTAGGGTAGCATATGGAGGGGCTTCTATCCTGCAACTTGGTGACTATTCCCTGGTTGGCAGAGGAAGTTTTATATAAGTGATAATTAAATTAAAACATTGGGTGGTAATAAATATAATATAATAAAATGTGTGGGTTGTGCGCCTTCCGTCATGAAGAGTTGTTGCCCTAGGTTGTGCGCCTTCTGTTGAGAAGAGTAGCTGCCCTAGGTTGTGCGCCTTCCATCATGAAGAGTTGCTACCCTAGGTTGTGTGCCTTCTATTGAGAAGAGTAGTTGCCTATACTAGCTTGGGCTTTTGGATGCCAAGCGAGTCTCCATGATGTCAGCCCCTACTTAGTAGCCTATTGAGTGTCTGACCAAGACTTGTACTCCTTGCTTTGTCTCAGGTTCTTGGTTGCAGCCATCATACTATCTGGCGTGAGTGTTAGCCTTGGATGTTATTTTGTGTGTTTGTGGTTGGATCTTTATCTCCATCAGCATGGCGGGTGTGGACCTATGGGTGCCATGTGGTTGGGAGGCGTAGCTACCTTCACCACTACTAGGGACTAGTGTACAGAGACGGTCTTTTATCTTAGTGCAACCGTTGCTGGATGTTTTCACTTGGTACTTTGGGTTCTGGAGTATGCTTTCTTGTGATTTATGCTTTCTTTGGAATGCTTGGATATCATGTTTAGATGATGTTAGTTTATTTGATGCATTCTCATATTATGATGTTTAGCATATGATTAGATGCTGTGAATTGTTGTATTAGCATATCTGTTGCTTATTGCTATTTAGCATGTGATAGGTGATGTTATCTACTGTAGGATTATCTTATGCTTTACTACTAGCATGTTAGATTTCCTTATGCTTATATTGTTGCATGTTTTAGTAGTGACATCCCTATTATGACAGTACTAATGATTTGGTTGGTGGCTTGGGATGTTATGCATGGAGGATGGCTAGGACCCACAATGGTCTTATGATGCTATTGACGGTTGGGAGGAACTACGTACTCAGTTTGGTTGTTCAATTCTGCGATGTTCTTTTCAGTATGTTCATTGTTGTTATGGTTTAGATGGATAGATGTTCCTCTTTCCTTTCTATTGCTACTCTCGAGTGTTTATTCCTCGATTCGCATGGATCCGATACTCCTTGGTGTGGAGGTTCTTTGCTCTATTTTGGTCTTTTGTGTTTCTTGAAGTGTTTTCGTGTTCCTTGGGCGACATTTTTTTAGCATGGTGTGACATTAAAAATGTATTACATGCCCATGCAAATTGTGTCATACGACACTGTAAAGTATCACACGCCTTCTTGAGGAATGTCATACGAAACTAGAAGAGTGTCGCACTCCTTCTTGAGAAATGTCATACGATACTGTAGAGTGTCGCATGCCTTCTTGAGAAATGTCGTACGACACTGGAAGAGTGTCGCACCCCTTAAGGAGAAGTGTCGCCCTCTCTTAGTAAGAAGTGTCGCACAGTTTTTTGTAAAAAAAACCTACGCGGGGCAACAGTGGGCACTTTTCATCGTGTTCCAAACTTTTTGAGGGTTGATTTGGCTACCCTTTTAGGTGTTCTTCGACCCTATGCTGTTGCATTTTGAATTTTGTCAATTTCTCTTGAAATCTAATTTTTGTGTTTATGTTTTAGTCTCTTGGGGTTTAAAATATATCGTTTAAGTATAAGTTGACGTTGACGTATATTTAATTTCTTATACTTAAGATATATTTTAATATATGCGACGAATCTTTTGAGATAGGTTTTAGACCTCTCTGAGATAAAATAAAGATTCTAGGAAGTTTCAGGGCTTCAGAAATCCAAACTTAGCCAATTTTCAAGGCTTCAAGATTTCAGGCTTAGCCAAATTTTGGGATTCTGCATTTTACCCTAGCTTGGTGTTTTGTTGATGAGTGGTCGTTTCTTGAGCCCTCATCTTGTTGTGGTGGTTGTTGGCTTTTGTTTGCGTGTGTCAATTGGTGGTGGCATTCGGAGATCTGTTGGTTGTCGAGATTGTGGTGAAGTCTTCCGTTGCAATCTTTGTGATCCCTGTATGATGTTGTCATGTGCATTCATACTTTAAAAAAAAAAAAAAAAACTTGGCTTGATTTGAATCCTTGTTTCCAAGGATCTCTAGGCGGGGCATTACACATAGCTTATGCAAAACAAGCCTAAGTTCACATTTCAAAAGAAACCTTATGTGACTTTCACTAGTGGAGGTGGACTACATGAAGAACATGTTTATGAAAACACATCTACATGGATTGAAAAGGCTAAAGTAGAACAAGAACCTACTCCTATATCTTTAGACAAGTATGTACCTAGATTCACCATCATGTAGAAAAAGGGATATGACTGATGTAGTGGTCTAGGAACTCAAAAACAAGACATTATTCAGCTTATTACTACATCAAGAAGACCCCGTAGCTTGGGACTTGGATTGAAACCATTTGTTTTGGGTCTCCTTAATATTGAGTCATCCTCATCTAAGAATGTGAACACTTTGAATGATGGAAAAGTATCTAAGAACACCCAACCTAAACCCACAAAACCTGCATTCAACATTGATGACCCTGATACCTCCTTTGGTCTTGACCACATCTTTGATCCTGATGAACTACCCATAGAGGATAAGCATTTCACTAGCAACTCTACTGGCCCTTCAATTCATGCGCAATCTTGCAACAAAATACATGGGGACCCAAGCCCTCCTACCTCTAAGCATGGCACTTATGATCCCTTTGATAGTGATACCTATATCCTTTCCTTTGACCAAAGCTTATTCAACATTGATGACGACATTTCCCTAGTTTACCCTAAACTCATTGATTAGGACCAACAAGGGCAACCAACAATTGACCAATTTGAAAATGATGATGCCATCATAGAATTCTTTGAGCTCCATGAAGACTTACCACAAGGAGATCACAAGTCAGTATTTTCTATTGACCTAAACATCATGGCATACTTTGGGGAGTCGAATCCATCTTCCAGTTGCAAAATTGAAAAGATAGAAAAAAAACGCAAAAGTAGGTTTCTTGGTGAAAACTAAAAGGTGCCATTAGAACATGAAAAAGTAAAAATAAAGGACGTATCCAAGGATGAAAACCTCTTTTAGGTGCCCAAGGATGGAAGATTGGACATACCTCCATTTAAAGAAAGATCAACCTTACTTATGGAAATGATAGAAGAGATAAATCTAGGAACACCTAACAACCCCAAGATCATACATTTTGCAGCCTCCTTATCACAAGAAGAGATGAGTTTGTTAGATTCTTTTTAAAGAGGCAAATCAACTTCACTTGGTCATATGCAGACATGTTGAGATTAGATCCTAAACTAGTCCTTCATCGCTTGCCACTAAAACTAGGAGTGAAACTAGTAAAGAAAAAGTTGAGAAAGATGCATCCTCAAGTTGCTCTCCTTGTCAAAGTTGAATTGAAGAAATTATTGGATGTTGGCTTCATAAGACCCATTGATTATGCAGAGTGGATATCTAATCTAGTACCAATAAGAAAACACTCTGGGGGCATCCAGATATGCACTAACTTTCATGATCTTAACAAGGCATGTCCCAAGGATGATTTCCCTTTACCAAATATAGACATCATTGTAGACATAACAACTGGGTATGAGATGTTATCACTGATGGATGACTTTTCTAACTACAATCAAATAAGAATAGCTCCTGAAGATCAACAAAAAACAACTTTAACATGCCCTTGGGGAACATACTACTAGAATGTTATGCCATTTGGTCTCAAAAATGTTGGGGCAACATATCAAAGGGAAATGACTACCATCTTCCATTGTTTCATGCACATCCTAATGGAAGACTATGTAGATGACTTACTTTGCAAATCCCCTAGATAGAGGGATCATTTAGGCATCCTAGATCAAATATTCAATAGAATGGAAAGCTATAAGCTCTCTCTAAATCCAAAAAACTATGTATTCAAAGTTGTTTATGGAAAGCTCCTGGGATGTGGCTTCATAATGCACACCCCATTTTGAGTCACAAAATGGGGACCCCCTAGTATATTTTTTAGTTTTCTAGACCCCTAGTCTAGGGTCTGAGTCTTTTTAGGGTCCTACCTGGTGTCTAAGTCTAGTCTGGCTCATTGTTTGAAAAACCCAGTTGACAGAAACTAGAGGTTTTTAGGGAAAAGTGAATTTTGGTGTTGAGGTGCACACTAGTGCACCTTAAATTTGTGCCAATGTTTTGTTCTTCAGAGGTGTAAATAAGGTTTTTTAGGTGTTTTAATAAGGTTTTACATTTTGGGTCATTTTTTGTTCACAATTAGGGTTTTCTTAAGGTTTGATTTTCAGCCTTCTAGACTAATGTTTACTTCTTTGTGCAGATAAAAATGGCATATTTAACATGTTGAGGTCATAACTTTTGACCTAGAGCTTAGAATTCAAACTTGTTTCAACCGTTGGAAAGAAGAACTAAAAATCTAATTTCAATTCTATAAAATAGTGAGCCTTCGGCTACCTAGTTTTAGGGACCAATGAAAGTTTCAACTTGAAATTTTGAGAAGACCTCCATAAAATCCAGTTAAAAAGATATGGGAAAGTTTTAAACATTTGATCATTGTGAATAATCTGGATCACCTAGTCTCTAACCCAGAAGGATTGGGTAGTTGGAGAGAAGAAGAGATCAAAGATATAGAGGGAAAACACATGAACTTGAACAAGTTCCTCATCTTATGCAACTATTAATGACAAGATTCAACACAAGTGCCTTGGAATTTCAAGTAGAAGAAGAAGGAGTTCAAGTTTATGAAACTATTTTGATTTAAAGAGGGTATAAATCATCAAAAGGGTCAAATTAAGTACACAAAAGTGATCCTAGACCTCATCTGAGAAAAACCTAGAAACCATTTTCAAAACAGAGAACTTTGAATTTTCGGTGAATTGAGCACCTTCCACAATTCCTTGAAGGTGCGTAGGTGTGCAATTTGAAGGTTTGGTGAATGAATTATCTCTTAAAGTGTGCAAGTGCACATATCTAAAACATCTAGAGGCCCCCTAAGATCTTGAACATTACCATGGCTTCCTTTACTTCTGTCCTACCTAAGATCACACTCAAACCCATGAATTTCAAATTCCAAGGAATGCCTAAGAAGTCACACTTCACGATTTCCACAAGGAAGTGAGGGTAAAGTATGAAGCTTTAGACTTATTGTCTCCTCAAGAAATCACCTCTCCTATCCAAAAGTTCAAAGGGAAACATCCACACATCATTTTGGTTGAAGGTTAATAAGAACCAGATGATGGAATCTAGAAAATTTTGAAGTTGAAAAAAATTCTAACTCTGGAAAATTGACACTCAGAAGAACTTTGATTTTTTGATGAATTGAGCTTCTGAGGTGTGCTTCTTACAAAAGTATTTGGCTATAAAGAGGGTAGAAATCATTAAAAGGGGGCAAATTAAGTACACAAAAAGTGATCACAGACATCATCTGAGAAAAACCCAGAAACTGTTTTCAAATCTGAGAACTTTGATTTTTTGGTGAATTGAGTTTCTAAGCTTCCAAGGTGCGCAGGTGTGCCAGGTGCGCTACTTCTAAGGTGTGCTAGAAGTTTTTTGAAGAATTTAGAGGTGCACTGATAGTTGACTGCTAGTTCCAAATTTAGAGCTTTCTATGCACCGAAAATGCATTATGATAGTAGTTTAACTCCTAAAAACATTCAAAGAAGGTTGAGCTTCTATTTTTGGCACCTCCAGAGACTCCTGCATCATCTAATGGCTTTCTTCTTCTTATTTTCTCATGCTTTCTTTGTTTTAAGACATGTAAAGGCTCATGCATCCATTAAATGATATAAATAAGGATGGATTCCTACTTAGCACCTATTAGAGAGTTAGTTTGTACATAAATAGATTTGTTTTATTAGTTTAGAAGCATAAATTTGCATAAAGAGATCTCTCACTCTCAACAAAAGTAGAGGAGATGATTTCCTATAAATTCAGGAATATAATATGTATTCTAGACTGCCATTATTTTGATGTAATAATATATGCTATTGGTGCTTACATTTGGAGTGTAATAATTCTTACCTAAGTGTGTTATATTTTGTGGATGTATATTCATGGAATGTAATTGAGCCAATAGTTTTATTGAGTTATTCTAGTTTTTGATCTTTTAATTCTGGTGTTTGCTACTGGTTTACAAATTCCACTATCGTACTTAGTTGGAGAAGAGATCACCCTTTTTGTTCCTACATAGCTTTTTGTCTCGCATGAGCACACTTTCCATGGACTTGTGATATGATAAAAAGTGAAACATCTTACAGTTATTGAATTCCCATCAATGATTACATCAGTGTAATTAAGGAAGTGATGCTCCTATTTTAATTGGTTACTTATGGATCTTTTCAAAGGCTTAACTCACAAACGTGTTGTTTTCGTGGCTTATGTTTGTTAGGGATTTACTTTTCAAGTCATTTGTTTAAACTTCTCATTACCCTATCTTCATTATTTGCTTTGCTAAACCTTAGTTAAATTAGGAATTCATATAGTTGCATTGTTAGATTACATTCATTTTAAAATTAAAAATACCAAAAAATATATCTCCTTTTGTGGTTAATTTTGAAATAGCAAGCAGATTCTATATCTTATATGAATCGGTTCAAACTAGCCAAAGCCTCCCTATGAACACTCACATTTATCTTCTACTGAGTGGATCCCAGTCGATTGCAAGATCACTTGGAACCTTGAAATTGATCCTAGATTAGCTTTTCAAGAGAAGAGTTTGAAAGGATTCCTGTCGTTAAGCATCGTGCAAAATGACAACTCAACAAGATACATTGTTTCTCAACGAGCCATCAAAGTGGATCCTGAGAAAGCAAAAGCAATAAGTGAAATGCCTCCTACAATAAATCTAAAAAAATTAAGAAGTCTATAAGGGAGATTATAGTCTATCTATAGATTTATTGCACAACTAGCAGATAAGTGTCACTCCTTTCAACATTTGTTACATAAAGGAATATCCTTTCATTGGAACAACTAGTGTGAAGAATCCTTTCAACAACTCAAAGACTGTCTTCTGCATCCACCAGTCTTAATGGCTCCTATTCTACACAAACCATTCATTTTATATATATCTAATATAGAAACAACATTAGGAGCTCTCTTAGCCCAACATGATGAACAAGGGGGGGAGAGAGCCATTTACTACATCAGCAGAACACTTGTGGGGTATGAACTAAATTATTCATTCATCAAACAAGCTTGCCTTGTCATCATCTTTGTAGCCCGAAAACTAAGACATTCCATGCTCCATCAAAAAATAATACTTGTCTCTAAGATTGACCCACTAAACTATCTCCTAAGCAAGGCTGCTCACATAGGGTGGTTAGCTAAATGGGTTATGATCCTTAGTGAATTTGACATCGAATATGTAGACAAAAAGGCAATTAAAGGGCAAGTGATAGTAGATTAGTTAGTAGAAGCACCTACAATAGATGATCATCCCATGTTGATAGAATTTTTGAATGAAGCCATAGTTACAATGGATTAGCTAATGAATGGAAGCTTTACTTTGATAGATCATATAGAAGAAATGGTTCTGGAGCTGGCATTATTTTTCACTCCCTAAGGTGACATAATCCCCAAGTCATATTGGATAGCATTCAATTGCACAAACAACATAGCAGAATATGAGGCAATGATTACAGGACTGAAGCTAGCTATCCAATGGAACATTCAACATTTACAAGTTTTTGGTGATTCCCAGTTAGTCATCCACCAAGTCAATGATGACTATGAAACCAAAGATGATAAGTTAGTGCCTTACAAACAAATGGTAGATTTCCTTAAATCAAAATTTGTTAATATCTCTTTTCATCAACTACCAAGAATACACAACAAGCAAGCTAATGCTATGGCTACTATCACTTCTATGATTGATATGACTCAAAATGTGGAGCATTGTGAGTTCCTTGTCAAGTAACTTTTGATTCCCGCATTTAAACTCTCTCAATTTGAGTTCATGTGTTGAACTTGTTGGTCCCAATTCCCCTAGTATCAAGACATCTATGATTACCTACATACCCAAATCCTACCCCTTAACTTATCCAAGAATGAACATCGAGGCTTTATCTGCCAAGCTACTAGATATGTCATCATCAATGACACCCTTTACAAGAGATCATTTGACCAAACCCTTCTCAAATGCCTTAACTCACAAGAAGTTGAAATTGTCTTACATGAAGTTCACAAAGGTATATTTGGAGGTCATTTCAATGGTTTGAATCTAGCCATGAAGCTAGTATGAGTTAGATATTATTGGTCCACCATGGAACAAGATGCATATGATTTTTCCAAAACCTGTCATAAGTGCCAGATACATAGTAATTTGATCCACACATTAGCATAAGAATTATAGCCAATCATATCTTAATGGCCCTTCTCACAATGGGCATTTGATCTTGTTGGAGCTATTTCTCCTCCTTCCTCTGACAATCATAAGTTCATCATCACAGCAACAGAATATTTTACCAAGTGGGTTGAAGCCATCCCTCTAACTTTCACCACTGGAAAGTAGATTTCAAGGTTTATTATGAACTACATCATATGTCAATATGGAGTCCCCTTGGCTATTATTATTGATCATGGAAGTTCTTTTCAAAATAAATATGTGGATAAGCTCTATAAGAAGTACAACATATACCATGAATATTCTAGTATTTACCATCCACAGGGCAATGGCCAAGAAAAAGCATCTAATAAAACCATTGTTAAGATTCTTTAAAAGACTGTCAATGATTCTGGTTGAGACTAGCACTTACAACTAAATCCAACTCTTTGGGCCTACTGAACAAGTGTGCATGCTCCCACTGGCGCAACACCATAATTTCTTATCTATGGCACTGAGGTTGTACTTTCCATTGAAGTTAAAATTCCATCATTGAGAGTATCCCTACATGATGTTGATGATGAAAACTATAGAATATCTAGACTCCATGAACTTGAAATGCTTGATGAGCAGAGATGAGCCACCTTGACACATCTGTAAGATTACCAAAACTGACTCAAATGAAGCTATAATAAGAAAGTTTGAGGTTGTCATTTTGAGATCAGTGATCTAGTCCTAAAGATGAACTACAAGACTCAATAGCATAGAGAAAAACTAGGCAAATTTGAACCAAATTGGGAAGGACCTCATGTGGTTACTACAGCAGTTGGGTATAGGGTATATCAGCTTGTGACTCTAAAGGGTGAACCACTACCCATGTCCATCAACAACATGCATCTCCTTAAGTACTATACTTGATTCTATCTAAAAGTCCTAAAAAAATAGCAAAATGTCATGAAAAAAGAAAAAGAAAAAAAATATGAAAAAAAGTAATGAAAAAAATGGATGCCTTGATGAAAACCTGGTAAATAGGTGTCTTGGCATGAAAATTTGAGTCAAGAGAAAGATTCCATCAAAAGTGAAAACCTAGCAAATAGGCACTTTGGGCAAGTACCATGGTGAAAACCTAGCAAACATGTGCCATTTGTAATTAGTTATTGCTCCTCCATCTATCGGGATTCCATCTAGTTTTTCCCCTTTTGTCATTCCCTAATCATATCCTTCATATTGCAATACATCCCTATTCCTTGATCATGGCCCATGAACTAGATAATGTCCATTCTTATCTTACCCAAGTGTCACCAGTTTGTAAATACTCTGTCTTTGGCCTTTTTACATAGGTCGCATCTTGTCTGGGGGCATATTACCTACATAGTGTACGAGTTTGAACTTGAACTGGGGGAATCTGTAAGGATTAAAGCATAGACAGAAATAACAATTACATACAAATATAACCAATAATAGAAAATAATAGATCATATAGAAAATAACACAAGGCACCAAGATTTAACGTGGTTCACCCAATCCCTGGGCTACGTCCACCAAATAAAAAGTCTGATATTATTACGATTCAATGATTACAACCTGATTACAATTCATAATCCCTTACAGCTCAATACCGCTACAAGAATCAATTTTTGCATCACCTTATGAAATAGTCCCTAGCCCTAAGCCCTTTTTATACAAGTATTAAACCACTTTAGGGTTATATTTAATAATTACATGTTAGAGCCCCAAAGAATTTATGAAGTATGTATAGTGCTTTCCTGATCAGTCACCACAATCTAACAATCTCCCACTTGGAGATTGATCCTATAGCTATGTCGCTACTCCATGAGGCTCCCACTGGAACAAACCATTGTGGACTCTGTTATTCTTTTATTCATTGTAAGTCTAGAAGACCAACCAAAGTTGAAGAGGAGTTTAGCTTCTCCCTTGTTACTAACTTTGTAAGCATATCTGTTGGATTGTCATCTATATGTATCTTTTCTAGCCTTAACTACCCATCCTCCAAAACTGACCAAATGAAATGGTACCGCAACTGTACGTGTTTGGTCTTTGAATGGAGAGTTGAATTCTTTGCAAGATGAATGGTACTCTGACTATCTATAAACAAATAATTATTTGTCTAAAGATTTTCCAATTCTTCCAAGAAGAATTGAAGCCATATCATCTCCTTGGCTACCTCTATAGTAGCAACATACTCTGCCTCTGTAGTGGATTATGCATTAACCTTTTGTAACCTAGAAACCTAGCTCACAGCTACCCCACCAACAGTAAAAACATAACCTATAATACTTCACTTGGTGTCAATATCCCCTACCAAATATGAGTCAACATAGCCCTATAAATCAGTAGTACAGCCCCCAAAGTGTAAACACTTATTGGATGCTCCTCTCAAATATTTGAGAATCCATTTGACTGCATTCGAATGCTCAATTCTTGGATGACTCATATACCTGCTAATGACTCCCACTACATGTGTAATATCTAGCCTAGTACATACCTTAGCATACATCAAGCTTCCTACAGGTGAAGCATAGGGTACCTTGGACATCTTATCCTCCTCTTCTTATGTCTTGGGACACATCTCCTTAGTCAACTTCAAATGACTAGGTAAAGGTGTGTTGACAACTTTAGCATTCTCCATAGAGAAATGTTGCAACACCTTCTCAACATAATTAGCCTGAGATAGTGTCAATTTTATGTTCTTCCTATCTCTGCAAATCTTCATACCAAGGATTTGTTTTGCTGCCCCCAAATCCTTCATAGCAAATGCATGTGCTAACTGGCATTTCAAACCCATAATATGATCCATGTTAGACCCAACTACAAGCATATCATCAACATATAAATATAAAATAATGTAGCTATCATCATCCAACCTCTTAAAATAAACACAATGATCTAAATGACACCTATTATATCCATGTTCATGCATAAAACTATCAAATTTCAGATACCATTGCTGAGGTGCTTGCTTCAAGCCATATAAACTTTTCTTCAATTTGCACACTAAGTTCTCCTTACCTTTGACATCAAAACCCTATGGTTGAGCCATATATATCTCTTCATCCAAATCACCATGAAGGAAGGTTGTTTTAATGTCATGCTACTCTAAATGCAAATCTTTAGTAGCCACAAGACTCAAAATAGTATGGATAGAAGTCATCTTAACAACAGGAGAAAATATCTCATCAAAATCTATGCCCTTTTTCTGTGCAAATCCTTTCACAACTAACTTGGCTTTAAATCTTTTCTTACCTCCTTCCTCTTCTTTCAACTTGTAAACCCACTTATTCTCTAAAGATTTTTTACTTGCAGGCAACTTGCATAAATCCCATATCTTATTTTTCAGCAAAGAGTCCATTTCATCTTTCATGGCAGACTCGCACTAAATCTTAGTATCCACCTACACAACTTCATCATAACGTTCAGGTTCACCAGCATCAGTAAGTAAAATAGAATACAAAGAGGGAGAAAATCTTTCTAGAGGTTTAATTTGCCTTGTTGACCATCTAACATTCACTGGTGTGTGTGGTATTTGTTGTTGTGGTTGTTGCACATCACGAGGAATGGCTAGAACATCATCTTTTGGAGTATCATCCAACACTACATAATCATCTTCTTTCTTCTCATGTTGTTGCAATAGATCTTTGTACAACACTTTCTCATTGAATATGACATCCCTGCTTCTTACAATTTTATAGTTTTCAAAATCTCAAAGCCTATAACCAAATTCATTCATGCCATATCCAAAAAATACACATTTCTTTGACTTAGCTTCCAGCTTGGTCCTATTTTCAAAATCTATATGAGCAAAAGCTTCACAACCAAAGGTCTCAAGAAAAGAATAACTCACCTTCTCACCAATCCATGCTTCCTCTAGAATACCACAACCCAAAGGAGTAGAGGGACCTCTATTAATAAAATATACAATAGTATTGATAGCCTCTACCCACATGTGTAAGGGAAACCCAACATGGAACCTCATGCTCCTTGCACACTCCATTATAGTCCTGTTCATGCATTCAGCCACTCCATTTTCCTGTGGAGTCCTTAGAATAATTTTTTGTCTACAAATACCATTAGTGGAGCAATAATCTTCAAATTTGTGACTATAATACTCACCACCATTATTAGATCTAAGACATTTTAATTTTTTACCAGTCTCATTTTCAACCAAGCATTTCCATTTCTTAAAAGTTTGAAATACATCATATTTCTGTCTAAGGAAATAAACCCATACTTTTCTAGTTGTATCATCAATGAATGTAACATAATAATGAGAGCCACTAAGGGAAGATACTTGAGCCAGTCCCCATACATCTGTATGCACAAGCTCTAATTTCTCCCTTTTAGTTCCCTTCCCAATCTTCACAAAACTCACTCTCTTTTTTTTTCTATACACACAACTTTCATAGAAATCCATATTAACACATTTTAGACCTAGTAAAACTTTCTTTGAATTAAGTACTTTCATAGCTTTCTCACTCATGTGCCCAAGTCTAGTGTGCCACAATGTTGTATTAGAATTTACAACAACTATTTGTTCTCCCCACTCAACTGTAGCAACTATTTTTAAACATTCATTTTTCTTTGAAACAATTAAAGTAGAAGGAACAATATGACTTGTACAAAGATATAAGATGCCTACTTTCACACCTTTTGCTACTACAAGGGAACCTTTTGAAACTTTTCAATTTTTATCATTAAAAGTAACTACACAACCCTCATCACCAAGTTGCCCTGCTGAAATTAAATTCCTACTTAGCCTTGGAACATGTCTTACCTCATGTAGTAGCCAATGATTCCCACTCTATAACTTAATCTTAACTTTTCCCTATCCAACAATTTGATAGGGTTCATTATCCCCCAAATAAGCAAGCCCAAAATCCCCTTGGACATAATCAATGAAATAACCTCTATGAGGTGTAGCATGAAATGAAGCACCAGAATCTAAAACCTAGGAATCATCAACACTTTCTAAAGATAGAAGCAAAGCATCCCCTTCGAATTTGTTACTTACCACATTTGCCTCCTTGTCTCCATCTGATTTATCTCCTTCATTTTTCTTTTGATTCCAACAATCTTTCTTTTTATGCCCCGGTTTCCCATAGTACCAGCAATCATTCAGTCCTCTCAATTGAGACCTCCTCCTCTTTGACTTTCCTCTTGATTTTCCACGATTTCTAGAATTACTTCCTCTCTCAGTCATTCTGCCTTGACTTTGTGCATTCAAAGCATTTCCAAATGTAGATCCACCTTAGGATGTCCTATGAGTTTCCTCGCTCAAAATAACACCAATCACATCATCATATTTTAGCATACTAGATCCAGTAATAGAATTACTCAGCCATTCCAGCTTTCAGGCAAAAACACAAGATCAAGATACCCCTAATTTCTTCATCAAAATTGATACCAATAGAAGATAACTAACTAGTAATATTATTAAACTCATTTAAATGATCTGTAATAGATCCACCTTCTACCATTTTCATATTAAATAAATGCTTTGTGAGAAATACCTTGTTTGAAGCGGAGGGCTTTTCATATAGTGTCGCTAGGGTTTTTATCAACTCTTCTGTTGTCTTTGCTTTTGTAATATTAAATGCCACCGATGGTGCCAGGCATAATCAAATGCTTCCAAGTGCCTTTCTGTCCAAAAGATCCCATTCGTCATTTGACATAGATCCCTGATTCTTGGTTTTGCCTTCCAACGACTTCCATAAATCCTTTTGATACAGACAGTCTCCCATTTGCATCTTCCATAACTAAAAGTTTTATCCATTAAACCTGTCAACCCTCAGCTTACCCTCATCTGCCATTGCTCCCACTCAGCCGTGAGACTTCCACTCAACCATGAGACTTTCCTGCAAAGGATAACTGAAAAAAACCTTGCTCTGATACCACTTGTTAGGATTAAACCACGAGCAAAAATAAAAATTACATGCAAATATAACCAATAACATAAAATAATAGATCACATAGAAAAGAACACAAGGCACCAAGATTTAACATGGTTCATCCAATCCCTAGGCTATGTCCACCAAACAGCAAGTTCGATATTATTACAATCCAGTGATTACAACCTGATTACAATTCATAATTCCTTACAGTTCAATACCGCTACAAGAACCAATTTTTGCATCACCTTATGAAATAGTCCCTAACCCTAAGCCCTTTTTATACAAGTATTAAACCACTTTAGGGTTATAATTAATAATTACATGTTAGAGCCCCAAAGAATTTATGAAGTATGTATAGTACATTCTTGATTAGTCACCACGATCTAACAATCTCCCACTTGGGAACTGATGAAGCTCCACACTAAACAATAACATCTCATTAAGCACATCTTATCCATTAGACTTATCGCATATCAAATTGGAGCTAACACTTGAAATCCTTCATGATCCTAAAAAAATCCTAAAAATTCAAAAAATATCTTGAAACATCCTAAAAACTCAAATACAATCCTGAACAAACTCCTAAAAAATTCAAATATTAGCTTGAAAAAAAATCCTTAAAAAATCGTAAAATGTCCTGGAAAAACTCATAAACATCATAAAATGTCCTTAAAAAAATCACTAAAAATCATAAAATGTCTTGAAAATTTTGATAAATATCACATAATGTCCTGAAAAAACCACTAAGCATCATAAAATGTCCTGAAATAAGCACTAAAAATTGTAAAATGTTCTGAAGAAAACAAGTAACACAAAAACATCAAATATCCTCACCAAACCCTAAAAATCACAAAACCCATCAAAAATTTGTAGTAAACCTTAAATACTCATTGTGGATAATCACCAGTTTTTCTTAAACACTTGCACTTCCATGAATTGAAACTCAAAGCACTGCACTTGAATGACAATCACACTATCTGAGCAATGTGAACAATAATCAATCCAACATGTCACTATGAATCTATCAACTGAATCAACAAACAAAGCTATCACATGATCAACCTATAAAACATTATCTACAAACTTAAAACACTACAAGGTAAGTAATAATGGACAAGAATAGTTGTTGCCTCACGTTGTTTAGTGAGTGATTTATTTTTGCTTTGTTTTTCATCGATCATTTTCCTATGCCACTCCATGATATAAATTGATCTATGAGGGTGGTTGGGATGGTTCATGGTCATATTTTTCTTTTTTTTATTAAAATAATATACCTTTGAGAGTTTGGGACATGTCTATATATGCCTCAAGAAAGACAGGGTCATTTTCTATCTGCATTGTGCTTGTTTATGCAAAAGGTTGCATTGGCGCTCTACCCATTTATGGCACGATGTGTTGCATTCTATTTGCCATATCAAAATAAAGCTCTAATAACATATAGTGCACTTCACAAAAGAAAAAGTATTCACCTCATACTAATTTTCCCTCATCTCATCTCCTCTAATCTTCCACATCTCCTTCATCTGCCACCATGGTCTCATACTCTAATACACCAAAAGCATTGTTAACCTACATTCCTACATATGTCAAAAATCCAAAACAACCCAAAGCAATACATATATGCATAAACATGGTATTCATATCATTTTACATTCATTCAATATCATTTTACATCTCATTAGACATTCATGTATGAGAAAAACATGTGGCAAAAATAAACATGTCATTTCTTAAGCATAACATGTGATAAATCAAAGCACGATTTCATCATATCAAAGTCCACATAGAAAAGCATAAATGCATCAATATAAAGCATATAATATAAATGCATAATCCATCTCATATAGTCATCATAAAATAGTTGCATCTCATAAATGTCTCACAAAAGTATAAAAGTACATGACTATGGTTTACATCAATACTAATTACCCATAGGCATGAACCATGAAAGAGTATAATAGAAAACCAAAAGCAAAATAGAGAAGCCCCTCTATACATGACCATATCTATGTCAACCTGTGTTATCCCTAGCCTCACAACCTCTATTTGGCCTTGAGGATGATCCTTCTACTGTCTATGATGGCCTCATCAGTCCCATCACCCTTGCATTTTGTATGTCCTCTATGTCTATTGTGAGTGAGATCTCAATGCACGAAAGCTCTATACCCTCTACCCTAATGGCACTAATATCCCATACTAATCCCTCTAGTACTATGTCTCCATATGTGCCCTGCTCATCATCATGTCCATCTCTTGGAAGTTTGGATCTCTGATGTTGCTAATGAACTCTTGGGACTCCTACACTACCTTTCTGCCCTGCGCACTACGGCATCCCTCCCTACCATAGCCTAATCCCTCTCTACTACCACTACATCCCTCTCCACCACAACTTAGTCTAGCTAACTCTGGAGCCCTCTCATCACCTCCATAATCTCTAACTAGATAGGTCCTGCATGTACCAGTATTAGCATCCCCCTAGTGTAATCCATTGGATCCCCCTCGATATTCATCTCTATCGCATCCACACCTATGTCATCCTCATCACCTCCCTCATCGTCACCACCCCCACCCTCCTCATAATCATCTCCATCCTCTCCCTCACCACCATCCCCACCACCACTATCCCACCCTCCTCACCATCATCTCCATCATCCTCATCTCCCTCATCCTCTCCCTCACCATCCTAATCATCAACATCCCCCTCCTCATCATCTCCTCCATCCTACCCCTCCTCCCCATCATCATCCTCATATCCTCCCTCCTCATCTCCTTCCTCCTCATCATCTCCCCCATCCTCCTCCTCATCATTCTCCTCACCCTGTTCTGCCTATGATCTCGCTCATGGTACCAACACTACTAGATCTATCAATGGCCTTGGACAATGTTGTGAAAAACATCTATCATATGCCATTGTTGTGCCTATGTCTCCCACATCCACTGATGGTCCCCATACCCTCATCTATAACTCCTCCAGTTGTGCATAAGCCACTTGTGCCCTGATAGGTGCTTGCCACTCCCGAACCTCTACTATGGAGCATGCAAATAATGCTAGACCTATTAGCACCTCATGTATCTCCCTAAACTATTTGTATACCCAATCTAGTAGATACATCTCTATCACTGGGTGACCAATCATTGTGCACCCTATGAGATAGCGCTCCTATCTGCAGTACGGTAGGTGGATCTCATCATTGTCCCACCTGAGACAATCTCTGTAGGGTCTCCAAATAAACTATGTCATAGTATCTAATTGATGCCAGAAGAATTGAGTGTACCCCAATAGTCCTCATGCCATTATGCATCTATAATTGTATGAATACAACATGTTCTCCACTAACTCCCTCTCTATGAGTGGTCAGAATATTGCAATGTGATCATATGCCTAGAACTGTAATAGTGTGCCCTAGTACTGAATGTCAGTTTGCCTCTATATGCTACCTAAATGTACATAATATTACAACATCCCCAACATGCATGGTCTCTAGGCCAACATAGTCCCATCTATGATCATCCTCTCTAGCACCTGACACCATCTGATAGGGAATCCATGTCCCCGCCTATTAGGTATCAATAGTCCACCAATAACCTAGCAAATCATAGCTATTAATCACTCATGACATGCTACGAGTAGCTCCCATTCTATCTAATAATCCCAAATCCCCGGTTTTGTATCTCCACATCTAAATAACCAATGTAGCGTCGCTCACCCAATAGTTAGGTCATACATAGCTAAGTCCCCATGAATCAAAATCTTGAGGATGTGATATATATCCTCCAAGGTCACAGTAGTCTCCCCCATCGACAGATGGAACAAACTAGTCTCAAAATGCTATCTCTCTGTCGGCGTTATCAGTAGGGCTCCTCTATTCCCTCTCACCTTCAGCATAAATGTGATATGATATAGACCAAGTCCTACCAAGATCTCTTTCTCACTAGAAATCATCTAATGATGTAGCATTAGGCTCTTAGGCCTATGTCCTCACATCTGCAATAGGGGCAGATCCTCCTGCATAACTATATAGCCTATGTCAACCTTCTATGACTTTGTATCCAATTTAACCTACATTTGACTCAAGTTTGACCTAGTTTGACTTTGGTTTGACTAATTTTGACTTTTTTCAAGCACATTTGATTGTGTTGACTTATGTTTTGAACTCTTTCTAGGGTTTTGAACATGTTTACCAAGTTTTGGGTCATTTCGAGCTCATTTACATCATTTTGACCCTCTGCTTATCCATCTATCAGCTTTTCCCTCCATATAAGCTAGGTTTGACTAGGTTTGACTTTTTATACCCATGTTGACCTAGGTTGATCTAATTTTTCAACTCTTCCTAGGGTTTTAAACATGTGCTCCAAGTTTTGAGTCATTATAAGTGTGTTTGCTCCCTTTCAGGCCCTTTGCACTGCTCTCTGTTAGCATCTGAGTGGGGTTCAACCTACATCTTCGCTAAGTTTGACCAATTTTGACCACTTTTACCACATTTTACAGATTCTTAACCCTTTTCTAACATCATTCAAGGGTCTTGCTAGTGTACCCCAAGTTTTGGGTCGAGTCGAGCTCATCTGGACCCCGTTCGAAGCCCCGGAGCATCTTAGGCATAGTTAGGGCCCCCAACTATGCCCATGGTAAACTTGGTCATGCCAAGTGTGCTTAGTGTGCACTTGGTCATGCCAAGTGTGCTTAGTGTGCACTTGGTCATGCCAAGTGCACCCACTATGTAGTTGGTTGTGTTTTGGGCACAATTGGGGCATTTTGATGCCCTAAACTAGCCTCAGGACCCCATTTAACCCCCTGTTCGACCCTTGATTGACTCCTAAATGCATCAAAAGTATAGAAAAGCATAAAATACACAAAGACAGCTTAGATGTACTCATTGAAGGTCTTGCATCTACCCATCATCGGTAGGCACACACTCATTCACCATGGTGTTTCTCCCTAGGTAACTGGTCCATCCTGCTTGCTCTAGAGCTCTTTTCTACCAAATGTGAGGGTGAAAATGACTTTCAAGCCCTCTCCAATCCCTTTTATAGTTTCTTTTTTCCTAGATGGATGTGCAAGAGGCACTTTCTATGTTGGTCATGATACCTTTTTGCACTCCAGAGCCCATAACTTTCACATTTGAGCTCTAATTTGTGATCCGTCAGTTGCTATGGTTTTGTTTTCTCATTGTCAATGAGATCAACCTATCATATGTCAATGTAGGTCAATATATTTGAGGGGGAACCAATATATACCACCATTACTGGGGTATGCTTTTCTAGCTTTTTCGTCACAGTTCTTTGACACAATACTCTAAATCACATTATATCAAAGAGGGGCAAAATGTAGATGCTAAAAAATGGTTCGTATCTACGGTTTCATCACATTTTCATACTAACTCATCCCATTTTCTCATTCCAATAATTTTTATCTTTTGGCCAACTTGATTATATCTTAATAGTGTATGTTATCATTCGTATCCTCTTTCACATCAATTACAAATCATTTCATAACCATTTCAACATCATCAAAAATCATTTCAAATCAACTCATAATCATATCAAATCAACATGGAATCACCCCAAATCTACCCAAAATCACCCAAAATCAACTAGAATCAATCTAAAACATGTCAAACATCCCAAATCAATCATCATCTATCAAATCCTATGCATTTTTGTGGCTTTTAGTGCCTCAAAAACCTATTAATCTATCAAACTTATCAATCTAACCTTAGTACTGTCATGGCTCTCAATGCTAGGTCAAACTGTCATTCTTATTTTTCGATCATTAACATTGTCAAGTCCCTTAGTTCCAAATCATGACATCATCAAATCATTTTAATAACATTAATAGCATCCATCGATGTTATTATGATCAACCATATCAATCAATCTTGATCATGTAGCATTTACAATATAGGTTAAATTTTACATGTCCTTAATTCATGTCATATGTCCTTGGCATGTTATCAATTTTACTCAATCAATCAATTTGACCATGGCTTTGGTCTATCCATCATCATCCCAGTCGATCCCCATAATCGTCACAATTTCATCAAAGGATATTGTCGCACTTATTTAATCAAATTGGCCAATCATCTACTAATTTTCTCTATAGGATTAAATAACCCATAATTTAATCCTATCTCATTTCACTATTAATTCTTCCTAACTAAACTTTTCAATTAATTGATATTTTATTAATTAATTGATTCATCTTCACAAACTATGGGAATTCACAATTTCCTAAGTTCCATTTCTCACTCATAATTTCTAATTTCTAAATTTCTATTTGTGTGGATATATAAATTTTTAATTCACATATTCTGCATAATATTGACACAATCTCGACATCATCATGACACATAGGCATGACACATCATGGATTCTCCATTTACACTTGGCTAAGATATGTCATAATCCATATATTTTTATTCCCTTATGCATGTCTATATATGGCTTTCATCATCATAGATTATTGGCTTTAAGTGGGTTTGAGGTGGCACATGACACGTCATAAATCCTCTTCCATTTTTAGCCATGTTTGACTTTCAAGCATCATACAATCCTATATTTGGCATCTTGTGTCATATGTTTCATAGATTCTCAAAGGAATCTCTTGCCAAGTCGCATATCCAAGGTGACAAGTCCAATGTTCTCATCTTGTGTGTTGATTATAAATTGAGCATTCTTCCTCTTATTTTTGGTCCTTTAAGTCCCCTAAGTCCTAAGTCTTGAGTTCCTAACTTCTTAGTCTCTTTATGTTGCAAATCACTTCTTCTAGTACTCTCATATCATTATCATAGATTTTTGCTTCCTAGGTGTGTGCATTATAGGCAATTGGAGCTACATCATATGAAGAAGAAAGAAGGACATGGGAGCTACAAATGAAAGAGGAATTTTTTAACTTTGTGTTGCTTTATTTGTTTATTTGGCTTTCATAGTAAACTAGAGTGTATGTATGTTTATTGAGTTTGTGATTTGCTCATAGTATGTTAGATATTAGCCCATTTTTTGGTCCTACAATTGGAAGCATCGTACCCCTACAATAATCATTGCCCTAGGATTGAGATCGACACTTCTGTTGCCATCTCTTTCAAAAAATGTCACAATCCACATACCATACTTGTCTCCACGCTATTCACTATTAAAACCAACCACTAGGATTATGGTGAGTATAGCCTATTAGAGCATTTGCAATTGGCATCTTGCCTCTTGACCCACATACACAAGGATGGTCATCACACCAAGAACCAATAAAAGATACCACACCATAAATTAAGTAAATTGGGTCATCCACATTTGTGTCCAAAGGAATCTTGAATGGAAAAAATATGGCCCTAGATGTCAACACCTAATTGTACAAAGATCCACCTCCTAAGGATTAAGGATTGCTCAACTATTTTAAAGAAAAATATTGCAACTCACATCGACTAGCCACAAAACAATGGGATTACAAAGGAGGTGACTTAGGTTGAGAAGAAGTAGGTAGCAGAAGCCTTGTAGAGGCATATACTTAAACAAAACATAAAAGACTTGGTTTTGGACTCCCCACACCTAGGGGCACTCACGAGAACACTCACGCCTTTCAAAACATCCAAAATGAACTCATAGAGGTCAAAGACACCCCTAAAGAGGTTGAAAAGAGAGCCTATGACAATATCTTCGACGATGACTTCCTAAGAACCTCTATGCTCTGTGAGGTATCCACTAACCTCAATGACCTACCCCTTATCCATCCTAAACTAGTCTAATGCACTCCATCAAGTAGCTTGAAACTTAAGGATGATTGTGAGTGTTAAATTCCATTTTTCTGCTAATATTGTTTATAGCCCTAGGTGGCCTTATGCTAAAACTTTTCATAGTTTAGATTTTATTTATGGCCCTCAATGGCCTTATTTTAAGATTTTTATAGTTTAGATAGCTTACTTTACAATGGTTACATAGTTAAAATTTTCATTTTTATTATGCTTTTTTAACTTGTTTATGCTAGTACACTGATAATATGTTGTCCATGCATTGAAACTATTTTTATGTTGATGAATTTATGCCCTTTGCAATACCCTTGTTAAACTACATATCAATATCAAAAACACATAAAATGAGAAATCTCCACATGCATTTATATATAACATTTAAAGGTAATATAGTCATATCAATTATTTATGCTTTAGCTTAGTTCTCTTTGTTAGCTTGCATTTGATTTAGAATAGTTTGCATTTGCATTGCATTTTATTATAGATTCTTGGATATTGGCACTCTTGCCTCTACTCTTTGAATCTCTCATTCTATTGTGCACCTTGAAAGGGTTGCATAGTTTGGTTCATTTGAGAGTTATCATCTCATAGCCTTTGCACATAATAAATATAGAGCTATAAGCCAGCTCTTGAGACTCCCTCTTCCATGGGTTCTCTCAAGAATAATGGTTTATAGAAGTGTGACACTCTTATGCACACATTTTTGGTGCCAACCATGGGGCTTGAATCAAGTTTCTAACTCCATTTGTTTTCATTTCTCATTTTTGATTTTTTACAGAAGCATATTGGATCTAATCAAGTGGTTTTGTAGAGTTCTCACTTTAGTTTTAAGGCTAACCCATATGTAGAAGGGTTTGAAGACCACAACCCTAGATTTTTGAAGATTTGATCATATCTCCTAAACCACTTGGAGTTTGGTTCAAATTTTTTTTTTACAGATTGACTATGTATCCAAGACATCTTAGTCCAATTTTTAGATCATTTTGACTTGATTTGCATTAGTTATGATTTTATTTTATTTTTTCATAAAAAGTCATTTCTGGTCTCAAATCAATGACTTTTTCAAAAAAACTTACATTTTCATAAAGTTTTTTGAGTCTTATAGGGGTACTTTCATTTTTTTTTGAATTTTGAGGCCATATTAAGGATCAAAAACTCAATTTGATAAATCTTGTTTGTTTTGACAAAATGGGTCCCTAGGGCACAAGTGAAGAGATTTTTTTGCATTTCTTACATTTTTGGAAAGCTCTCTAATTTTTAGTAGGGGTATCTTCTTTTCGTTTCTATTTTTTAATCCAAAATCATAGCAAACAAGTCCAATCTTGTTGACTAGGTCAAAATCAAAGAGTAAAAAAGAGATCATTTTGTGATTAGATTACACTTTATTTGCATACACTTGGTTAGAAGATAACTTGAATCTTTGAGGCAACTAACCATTTTTTGTTGCAGGCCTTACTTAGTTGTTATTCCCTCACCATGGTTTCTTTGCAGGGAGTTTCTCATTTTCATTGCTAAAAAGAACACATGTCAAAGCTTCAAATGCACAAGGGCTGCTAACGATTGTTTGCAGGGCTGCCCAAAGCATTAAAACCAAACTTTCTTGTATTTATTTTATTCCATGTGCGGAATCTACTAGTTGTTCTTTTATAGGCACATTAAACTTGTGATTAAGGTTCTTTGGTGATAGGAGAGTATGCTCTTCACCCTTGCGGTGAATTAGAAATATTGACCAACCTTTAGATTTAAAAAAAAAAACAAGTAGATAATTGAATCTTCTTGGCATGTTTGGGGGAAGCAATTGAGGTAGGAGTGTATTCTCTTCACCCTTGAGGTGAATCAAAAATATTGACCCTTGAGAGTGGATCCATTTTGTGATAGTTAGGATCCTTTAGAGGGCCTACTCTCAGACAACTTGAGAGGAATGACCCAAGTGGGGACAAGCAAATTACCCAGCTCTTCCAACCCACTACAAACTCAAGGCTATCAAGGACACAAAACCTTGGTAGACGTAGTGTTTGTCTTCACTTAGTGTGATCACTTATGGGATTTTGACCATAGGGAGATCACTAGGCAAGAACGCTTAAAGTGCTTTTGTGGCTGCGTGATCTATTACCCACCACAAGGTGGGGTGTCCCTTAATTGGGTGCAAGAGAAACACTACAAATGGAAGCCCTTTCTAAACACCCTAGGTTAGTATCTACCCTATTTTTCCACTAAACTTCTTGGTGCAAGGATCAATCTTAGTGGACTACTCAGATCACCCCAAGATTTTACACTCACCATCTGTGTTCCCTTGATTGTGCTTATGGCACTTCCATGACAACTCCAATATCTCTCGTGGAAAACCACTTGGTTTGAGGCAATGGAACATCAAGTGTAGGCCAAGTTGTTGAGTAATGAACCATGGCTTTTAGGTAGATATTGCTTGATGTGTTCTCAAATGTGCTAGTCCTATGGAAATCTTTTAAACATACACATGATAATAGTTCTAAGGCTTTCTTTTAAGACCTTGCATATGCTTGTATCATGCAAGGTTGCTTTGTCCCTTGCTTGATTGTTTGAAGACTACTCCATTTGTTACTATCTTGCTTGGAAAGAAATTGTTTTTGAACATCAAACTTGCTATGCTATCAACTATTGTGAAACTTTGTCAACCAAGTCAAAGCATCAAGTCTTAACATTTTTCTTGTGTTGCTTGCTAAGGGGAGTCTCATCATTTGATTTTTATTTTCTATTTCTCTAGTTCTTGAACATGCTTAAAGTGGCGCTTTGGTCTTAGTGCTCTTGGTCTTTCTATCTTCATGGTCTATGTATGCTTGCTAGTTATCTTTTTGATAAAATGGTTACCTTGATTTCTTGACTACACTCTTAGGTTGGGAAAGTTGTTCACTTGTCACCCCACTTGCTCTATCTACTTGGCTATTTGGCTTCTTGCCTAGATCTTGACTTGAGTCACCAGTGTTGTAAGTTTTTTGGAAACTTTCTTGAAAAGTCACTTTACTCTATCTTTATTATTTTGGCAAGTGAACACTCTACCTCTCTAGTTTGGACATCAAGTTATCTTATGTCACCTTTCTTAGCTTTCTCTAGTCTCCTTCATGCTTGATTATCTATCTACCACTATGGCATTCAAACCTTTTGCTACCAAACCTCAACCAAAGCTAGATGATCATGATATCCTCCATGGCACTAAAGAGTTTCAAGATTATATACACTCAATACAAAGAACTAGAAGAGAAAAATGATATTTCTTACCTTCATTTCTCTAATCGTATGATAGAAATGAAGTCTAAAATTGAGAAAATATTAGAGGAGAAGATTTCATTCTTAAATGAATATCCCTTAAGACCTTTACATACACATGGTTCATCTTCTTCAAGGTCTACATATTCTACTCCAAGACATCAAATATCTTCATCTTCTAGATCTAAAGACCTCCTTAGAGAGAAAGAAAGTGGTACCTTTTTTGAGCCTATTCCAAGCTATCATGATGGACCTATCTTTGACAAAGACAATGATAAATACATGGATGCATACCATTCACTTGAGAAACAAAAAAATGACTCTAGACATACTTTTGATAGAAATTTTTCTCCCTTGGAAGATTCTTATGATGACACTTTGCAAACACTTCTTGGCACCAAGCTCATCACATTACCTAAGTCTAGCTCATATGGAAACCAATTTTTGGATATCTATTGTGCTTATCATCAACATAATGAGCATAGTACTTCAGATTGCATTGATCTTAAATATAAAATCCAAGATCTTATTGATAATAGGATTATTGATACCTCTAATGACTCATGTGATGAGGATACTTTTCTTGAGAAATATCATATTAATGAACCTATGTCTAGTGATGGTTTTCTTGATGCCTCCACTTCTTCCAACACTCATACACCTCCCAACACTTCAAATCTCTCCAACATGCCTCTATCAAATAAAGAACCTAATGCTTTTCATGTACACTATGCCTATCCTCAAGGGCTACCTCTAAAAGAAACTCAAGCTAACCTTCACTTGGCTGCAAACCTTTTCCGTGCTACTAAGCCTAAAGATCCAAGCACTACTCCATTCACTCTTCATTCTCCCTTGTCCTTAGAAGTGGCTCTATGTCAAGAGGACTATCAAAAAGAAAAAGTTATAAATGTCAAGAAAGATCAAGATCAAGCACCCTTTCATCTCCTTCAAAATTTCACCCCTTTGTATCCTATGTCTTTTCCATCCCCCAAGTATGATGAAGATACCACTTCCATTATCTCCCTTGAGCTTACTAAAAATTATGAGAAAATTTCTCTCCCTATTCTATCCAAAGCTTCTTGTCAAGATCAAAGCATCCCCTCATGTTCTACTTCTCCATATCCACTTCAAAATTATGCTCAAGCTTTAGGTGCTCTTATTAAAAATGTTGTTCCTATCAAAGCTGCTCATGAGTCTATTGATGGCTTCAACCATGTTTCTCACTCTAAAGATGTTGATATCCCATTCCACTATCCATTTGCATCTCCTAAGTTTATCCTCGGTCCTCATCCATCAAAGCTAAAGCCTTCAAACCTTCCATCTATATTGGGACCTCATGTTCCTTCATCTCCTACATTTTCCACTCCTAGCTCTCCCATCACACCTCAATATCAACAAAGATGCTCATCCTTAATGAATTTCCATCCATCTATCCATTTAAACTAGTCATATCATCCTTATTCATCCAAAAATCCCAAGTCTTTTGGAAGTGAGAATAAACATAAGAATCCATTGAAAAATGAAGATCTCTATGTCCCATCTAAATGACATGTGAATGCTAAGAAGGAAAAATGCACAAAAGAGACTGCAAAGTTCCACTATTAAGAGAGCTAAATCAAAGCAAATATGGGTTCCTAAACCCATTATTGAAGAAATGTGTTTTGAAGTATCCAAAGGAAAATCCAAAGCTATATGGATTCCCAAGTCTCTTTTGAAAGACTTGAATATTGAAAATACTTCAAAGTTGACATTCCAGCTTCCAAAGGCTTCCATTCCATCTTCTTCCAAAAATCTTCCTAAAAATATTCCAAAGCCTTCCACTCCACTTTTTTCCAAATCTCTTCTACCACCTCATACATCTAAACCTCAAGTTATTTCATCCATGATTCCTCCATCATTCCAATACCCTTCAACGTGTGTGTCAACATTGATCTTGTCCAATATTTTGGCTACCCTCATGAAATCCTCTAAAGCTTACACTTACTTTCTATACATGAACTCTTATCCTCCATATACTCTTCCTACTACCATTTCTCTTTCATCACCTTATCAGCATCTTTGAGCATACCTTTCTATGGTCTTGGCTTATCATGATTCATCTTTCCCATAAGAGCACTATCTACATTCAAACAACTTGAGCTCTTTCTAAAAATTCAAAAAGCAAAAAGATAAAAATTCAAACAAAAAAAAAAAGTGCCTTGGTGAAAACCACTTCTTGTGGCACCCTAGTAGCAAAAGTAAAGAGAAATAAATTTGTCCTGTGGTGAAAACCACTTCCTATGGCACCTTGGATAAGTACCATGATGAAAACCTAGTAAATAGGCATCATGTGTAATTCTTCCATCATCCATCTATCCCCTTTTCCCTCTTCTTCTTTTATCTTGACATTGTTGAGCTATCCTTGCAAATTGGCTATCTTATCCATGAGATTCTCTGTTATGCTTTCTCATTCATTCATATCCTTCGTATCCAATTGTATTCTTATTGCTCTATCTCATCAATATCCTATCTAGTTGACCCCTTGGTCTTGATCACAATAAATAAAACATGGTTCTCATAGGTCTCTTGATATACTCTTTTAGACTACACGCTTCATGCTATCTCACTTATTGGCTTCCATTACTTATCCCATATGTTATCTCAGTTAGTGGCTTCCATTACTTATCCTATATTTTATCTTGCTCATTGCTTCCATTGCTATCTAAAACCTTAATTCACTTGGCTATCTTTCCCTAGCTTGGGTATTCTTGAGGAGTCAATCCTTGAGGATCACTTTCACTTGCTTCATATTCCTCGCCTATCCATCTTTGTCTATCCACTAGCTTCCTACTCCATATTATACACCTTTCTAGACATTGCAAGAAAATTATGTGATCTTTCTTGAGAACTAGTAATCTCTAAATCATTCTAAAAAATCCAAAAAAATCATATATGATGCTAAAAAAAATCCAAAAAAACAAAAAATGTCCTGAAAAAATGATCGTCTTAGTGAAAACCTAGCAATAAGCGCTTTGATGTATCACCCAAAAAAATAAAAAATACAAAAATACAAAATAATTGAAAAAAGTCCTAAAAAAATAATTTGCCAAGTGGTGAAAACCTAGAAAGAGGCATTGTTTGAGACCCTTGCACCTATGTCTATCAGTATCAATCACCCACTCTACAACACATTTCCTAGCTTGAAATTGTTTCTTATCCTCATCTCGGGGGCACAACTGCTTAACCTATTTAAAGGTTTCCTTGTGCATTAGGGTTTAATTGGTAACTCATAAAAATAGTGTTTCTCAACACTCCCCCAACTTGACATCAAGTGTTTCTCAACACTCTTCAAATAGTTTACCTACAGTCATCGATGTTGTGATATTTCTCACTATCAAAATCAAGTCTGGAAGAAACGGCCAAGTGACTTACACACACAAACATAAACACTTAAACAACCGAACTATGTTGATCTTTATTTTCTTTATGTGATGTCTATGCTGATTTCTTTGCTATATGTTCCCTCCCTAATAGTCTTTCTAGGATGTCATTGACTAGAAGACTGGGGGCATGGGGCATGTTTTCTTGATTTCTACTTGTGGGTATACTTTGTTAGTCTACAATGTTTCAAGCGTTCATGCTTGTCCTACTTAACACTTTGGCTTACAAATGTATCATCCTTGACTATTTTTTCACAAGCTACACTCAGGGGTTATCTTGGCACTTATGCCTTGATACAAGTGTAATCTTTCTATACTAAACTTAGGGATTCTAATTATGTAATCATCTTGACTTACATGTCTCTGATGCTTAGATTGGATTTCTACATATCTATATGATATCAATCATATTCATATCCTCATAGTTATACTAGTGATGATTGTATGATCTTATGATGTCCCTAATAAGGCTTGATCATAAAAACTAGGACCTACTTATGTAACCCTTACAATTGCACCTTTTCATACTAGCTTGCATTTGAGGGTTCATTCTAGCTTAGCTTTACATTTTGCATGTTGAGAGAGCTCTCTTCTTTATCTTTCATGGACTTGTCAACTAACTACATCTCTTTATCCTTTATTGCATCTTCCTGATCTTATCTTATCTCTTCTTTCCTATTTCTCACTTCTTTTCTATCTTACCATCCCATCTATGCTTTTGACCTATCTTTGCTAATCTCAACATCCTAGATCCATTTTTGGGATCAAAATCCAAATTTGGGTTCATCTTGCTACTCAAAATTTCTTCCTTCTTCTATGTAGTTGGCTGACCTATTGAGGCTTAATCTTTTAATCTTGTTGGGGAAATCTTCATTTCTTCATCATTTCTACTCTCTTCCACTCTTTTCTTTCATTTCTATTTCATCTCATTTCATCTTTCTTCTTTCTTTGACCTAATAATTATGCTTTATCTTTATTGGTCAAAGTTAGTCAAACTAGGGCATATCTTCATTGCTTGCTGGTCACTCTTTGGTCTTAATCTCTTATCTATCATCATGAACTTTTCTTTGTTCTAATTTGATCAAATCTAGCTTATTTTTGCATCTCATTTTGATTTTGATCCCAAGGGGGCATGAATACTCTATCATTTTTTCAAATTTCTTTTCTTCTACAACTATATATTTTCTCTTGATCTATCTACTTTTCTTGGTGTTAGTACTCTTCTTGAGTTCTTATATCATCTCTATCCTAGTGTTTAGTATTATCACTGTCAAACTATACATTTAGGACTTGCTATCTCTTTCGATATTTTATTCTTCATAATCAAACCTCTCTATCATCTTAGCTTCTTCATTCTTTGACATAATGTGTTCCCAAACCGATCACACATTAGTAAAAAAGGGGCAAATGTAATCAACTAAAAATGGTCATCTAGACTATGAGCCCCCTTTCTAGAATTTTTCCATAATTTATCTAATGGTTATTTTTGACCAAATCTCCAAAAATCAATTTATTTGATTTTAACCTATAGTTTGACCACTTTTTCCTAAGTTCATATTTAATTAAAAGAACATGTCCCCCTTTTAATTAAATAAAATTCCCCACTCATCTCTTATCCTAAGTGTGGACACATAAAGCATTATTCCTATTTTAGAAATAAAAAGAAAATACATTTTTGTCTACACATGAATGCACAATTTTCTATGTGAAAGGAATCTTCTATTTTTAAAATAACTTTAATTCTCCTCCACACATTTCAAACCCTCTCAAAAGTCAACCATTAATTGTGATTGGTTGAGACGCTTGTGCACATGGATCACTCAAGATGTATTCTCCTCTCTTGATTATTCCTCTTTTGCCTCTTAATCTCTACCATTCATTTTTATTTAAAAGGGAGGGCTCTCTCTTCATTCAAAAAATCTTAGTCTCTCATGCTATTGTTATGCTATAGGTTTTCTTGGTGGTTTTGGAGGCTTGGAGCATTCTTGCATTTTTTCATTTTAGCTTAGCTCTCATTCTACTTACATTATGACATACTTTTTTGCTTAGTTTTATTTATGCTTTCACTTAGTTCTCTTTGTTAGTTTGCATTTCATTTAGAATAGTTTGCATTTGTATTGAATTTTATTTTAGATTCTTGGATATTGGCACTCTTGCCTCTAATCTTTGAATCTCTCATTCTATGGTGCACCTTGCAAAGGTTGCATAGTTTGGTTCATTTGAGAGTCATCATCTAATAGCCTTTGCATGTCATAGATAGAGAGCTATAAGTTGGCTCTTGAGACTCCCTCTTCCATGGGTTCTCTCAAGAATAATAGTTTATAGAAGTGTGACACTTTTATGCACATAGGAACCAAATAGAAAAGTGGGTAGATTCATTGTATCCTATCTAACCCTAAAATGGATGATTTTGATCAAGCGACTAAAGATCTAAATTCTCTATCTATAGAGATAGC
The DNA here is from genome assembly GCA_028749045.1 of Cupressus sempervirens. NCBI lineage: Eukaryota > Viridiplantae > Streptophyta > Pinopsida > Cupressales > Cupressaceae > Cupressus > Cupressus sempervirens. The sequence goes on along the minus strand of CM053793.1, from coordinate 442,909,367 downwards.
TTGTAAGAAGAAAAGGTTGTCATGTGCGAGAACCTAAGGAAGACAAGAGATTTAGGGTATTGCTTCATTCAGTGGTTGAACAGAAGTGACTACAATTGGCATGCAAAGCAAGAAGGCTTAAGAGTTTGAATGTTTGAAAGGGTGAACAAGCTATCAAAGCTGAAGTGTGTGAATGCTAAGTAGAATGGAGGACTAAAATATAGATTTTTAATGTACAAGTGAGTTGTAATTTGTTATCAAATCAAGCCTTATTGTTGCTTTCTAATCATTGTATCATTCTAGGGTGAATCCTTTGAATTAAGGTTGACCTAGCAATCATTTGTAAATCCTTTAACCAGGTGTTATTCTAATAAAATGGTTTAAAGTCCTCTAACAAGCCTCACTCCTAACAGGATGATTGAAATCCTTTAACCAGGTCACATTTAACAGTGTGTATTGTAAATTTTAATAGGGTTGGCCTTTTATAGGGCATCACTTCAGAAGAGCGAGAGTTAGTAGCATGTTACTAGTGGTTTTTTTCCAAATTGGGTTTCCACATAAAATCCTTGTGTCAAATTGTGTGAATGTTCATATGTTGTTTCATGTTTACATTTTTGCAAATATGTTTTGACCTAGGATAGTAACCTACAAAGTTTATGTATTGTATGATCTAATGAATGCATGCATGATAAGGTTTTATAGATATGGGTCTACTAAGCATTGAAAAGTTTTATTTGTACATCTGGACCTTCGATAACCGATTCACCTCCCTCTTAGTCATTCTAAAGAATTCCAAAACTTCTATCAGTTATTTTTATGAATAAAAGACTTGTGAATTAGTATCTTATATTGTGTTTCCATTGCATGGTTATTTACTGGGGGCTAGGACATCTCTTTTTGGGAATTCTCCTACCTTGTACTACATTAGATGGTATCAGAGCAAAGGTTTTCCTGAGTGTGTACACAAATAACTGAAGTTGTGAAATGTCCCTTTCTCTGATTTTATATGATATTTCCAACCTCTAATCAGATCTTTAAAATCAAATAGCTAATATCCCAAAGATCCACCAAATTCCTCAAGAAACCCCAAATCGGGTATGTTGAAAATAGTGCTAAAAGCTTCACAACTTCACAAATTATTAATGAATCTGAAAAATGGAAATTTTTATAGAACTTTCAGCAGCATAACAGCCTACAAATTGACATTTCTAGATCCGTATAGCCTTTACACAACAGCTCAAAAATGTAGGACCAAAACTATGCTCATCGGGCTCCCGAAATAGCACAAAATATGCCCGGAAACACCACAAGAACACTAATAATCTATCTCAGAAGTTTAATCACATCCCAATATATATATTCAGCTCTATTTTAACAGCTTAAAGTATAAAATACAGCAGCAACCAAAACTGATATGAAATACTCAACCGGAAACACCAAACTCTTACAAAAATACACCCGGAAACTCACAAATCTGCACTGTTCAGCACAAAGGCAAACTCTGTATGAGCATGCACATGGAATGGCTTCAAACTCCCGTCCTTAGCCTTCCTGGAAACCTGCAAACTCCCGTTCTTGGGTCTCCCTGGAAACCTACAAACTCCCGTTCTTGGGTCTCCTTCTCCACAGGTTTGGCAGCCTCTGAAGAATAACAAAGAATGAACCAAAAATCAAGTTCTGGAATACCATCCAAAATGCCTCCAAACCTCTTTAAAAGGGGCATAACTGTAACTCACATCCAAGAGAGGTTAATGAAACATATTTTAATAATTATTATCATTTATTAGTCCAACGGTTTCCAAAGATTAACTCCTTTTTTCCGAAACTTTACTTTCTTGGGCCTGCCTGTCTTAGCAAAGATTATTATTTTTAATTATTTGAAAAGGGGACATGACAAGTCCTCCCCTCCCAAACATTGCTTGTCCTCAAGCAATGGCTGAACAATAAACCAATCAATCCTCCTGGATCCCAAATGTAGTCATGAACTATACTACTACCAATTAACACAGACTCCTGCAAGCTCCTCTGCAATATGACCAAGAGGAATCCATAATCAAACTGGCAATTATAGCTCAACCAAACTCCAAAATCACCATTACCATAGTCAAAAACCCATGAGACACAAACTCTTAGAATATCAAAACCCAAGTAAAGTGGACTACCAACATAGTAAATACCATCAATGCATTCCACTGGCCTATATGGAATGTACAATCCAACTCTGCAACAATGGTGAATGCTCTCAAATGAAACTATACCAAGTATGGAGAATCCACACACTGTACAACTCCTGCAGTCAACACAACTCTGTAGATCATTGGCCTCTGTCTCATAACCATAACTCCCATGCACCCCTAATGGTGAAAAGCCATCACAAGATAAACAACAAGAAATGGAACCCAAACCAAATTTTTCATGAACAAGTGATACAACCCACTGTGACTGATCACTAGCTAAGTCAAGAGATGTCATAGCCAAAGGAGTAGAATCAATAACAACACTTGCTGAAGCATCACTCCAAAACTCCTGCTCTAAGTCATGTATTATCAAGCTATCAACTACAGAACCTGTCGCCATGTCGTGCCCATCACAACTCTCATCTCGAGGCATCAAACTATTCCATAACTGATGATAAGCACTAGGAACCAAAGTACATCTCTGTATCATAATCTCATCAACATGGTCATCAAAGGTAAATTGATGAGCGTACCTCATAGTGTAATGCCGATAGAATGCGCCAATCTCAGTTAGTGGCTCAGACTGTAATCCAGATGAAACTAATTGCAATTGATCATCAACCCTGTTGGAACTGACTACTACCTCCAAAGATATCACCAAGGGAGTAGTATTACTAGTAGGAACCATGCCAACTGTCGACTCACCAACATCACACATGACCTTTGATACATCTCTAGTCTCTGTGCCTTCAGTACTAGAGGCCACCACCCTGTCAGGCATACAATAATCTGCTACAATACCCAACTCAACTAAACCTGACTCTAGTGGGAATGAACCTGATATGCCAATGTTAGTATCAAGGATGGATGCATCCCCATCTCCACTATCTCTGACAATCTCAGCCATGGACATCCTCGAATCACCAAACACCATAGCTTGTGACTGTATAGAATCAGATAAAGACTGTAGTCGCTCTAACTCCATGGTCACCTTAGCCAAATGAAACTGTGACTCCTTGAGAGCCAACTGTGTACTCTCAAGAATCTCAGAAGTCACCTCAAGCTGCTCAGTAAGCTCACTCACCTCATCTTCCTTGGCCAACAATGCATCATATGTTGTACTGCCCCACTCCATAAGATAATCTCTGTCGGCTACCAACTGCATATAATTTTGTCTCAAAATCTGAATAGCCTCCCATAAAGAGTGGATCTCTGTCAAGGAAAGATAACTTCCTCCCTGCTCATCACTAGTAGGAGAACCCCATCCATAAACAGCTAACAACTGACGAGCAGCATCGAAATGTTGGCAAGTGATAGCAATGTCTTGGTCACTAACTCTCAACTGATTAGACACATGATGGCACTGGCTTGACTGTCTCCTACAAACCTCCTTTGATGCACTGTCTAAAGTAGTATCCTCAAAGTTACTAGTCTCTAGAGTATTACCATCCATGTCCCGTGAATCAACTCTAAAGCTCATATCAACATAGAGAGTATCAAAAACTGTAGCACTGCTGTCCAACTCCTCTGTACCCAAAGAAACTAAGTCTTCAAAATTGCCCACTACATCCTCCTGGATGTCATCAATGCCAATATGATCCTGAGACTCATCTGTACACACTACCAAATATGAAAGATCATCAACACATTCCAGCAAGTATGGTCGACTAGATATATGAACAAAGCCCAACACCGGTGTATAAAAACTAATACCAACATCAGACAAGATACTGGCACAAGAAAAGACAACACCGTGTAATCTGCTAATCAAATCCATGATAGCACCCAAACAAACACTGCTACCAAAAAGTGTTAAAGATCTCCAGTCAACTAAATCCCAAATGCCAATATAACAATCTCGAGTCCATATCCGTAAACTAGAATCAACTGGTAACTCAAGCAAACTCCTCACCTGAGTAATATGACCAATACCAACTAACTCCACATACCTGTCATGATGAGATAATGAAGTCACAATACTATCTGTGTTCACCTTCAGCTGGTTGGACAAATCATGTGAAGTACTACCAGCCTCAACCTCATCTGATGAAGCATCTAACTGTGCCTGGTACTCTTTCTCAGCAAGGTCATGAATGCTCAATGTCTGCTCATCTCTACCAGGTATCTCACCATCCTGCACAACAACATCCTCATAATCATCATCTGAACCCACTACACTGTAGTCACTGCCTGTTGTAACTATACCATCCTGAATACCTGTGGCATCACCCTTTGACAACCTGTAAACAATTGTCTCAATTTGAGTATCAAGTTGACCGTTACTATCAATCTGTGTAATATCCTTTCCCACCACCTCCTGTGGCAGAGTAGAATCTGAGACCTCTACCTGGCTATCAGCTAGTTTCTCAAACTCCTCATGCAAGTTCTTGGAAATTGTGTCATCTGTCCTGTGAGAAAATCTGCCAAATAGAAATCCAGTCAACTTATCCACCTTAGCTGGGTCAGATAACATGTCATTTATACGGTGGTGCTCAACCAACTGTTTAGACATGTCATGGCTTATTTTCATAAGTTTATCTCGAATGTCTAAATAACCATCCTTTCTAGTATTTTGACTCTGGCTATCAATTGTCCAAGATCGTTCCCTCTAAGACTCTGTACTATACCTGTCCATTCTGGATAAACTAGAGTGTAACCCCAATAGGATATAACTTCTTCAAGCACCAAGAACTAACATGAAAATGATTAGAAGTAGCATGCAACCATAGATTTGGACATGCAACTGATTAGAAGCAACATGCAACCACCAAATTATGACATGCAAGATCTGGGTAGTTGTCAAAATTGACATGCAAGATCTGGGTAGTTGTCAAAACTGACATGCAAACTTCTACAACCACCAAATTCACCAAGAACTAACATAAAAATGATTAGAAGTAGCATGAAACCATAGATTTGGACATGCAACTGATTAGAAGCAACATGCAACCACCAAATTATGACATGCAAGATCTGGGTAGTTGTCAAAACTGACATGCAAGATCTGGGTAGTTGTCAAAACTGACATGCAAACTTCTACAACCACCAAATTCACCAAGAACTAACATGAAAATGATTAGAAGTAGCATGCAACCATAAATTTTGACATGCAGCTGATTAGAAGCAACATGCAATCATAAATTATGACATGCAAGATTTGGGTAGTTCTCAAAACTGAAATGCAAGATCTGGGTAGTTGTCAAAACTGACCTGCAAACTTCTACAAACCCTCAGGCTGGCAAGATCATGGCTCTGATACCACTGAAATGTCCCTTTTCTGATTTTATATGATATTTCCAACCTCTAATCAGATCTTTAAAATCAAATAGCTAATATCCCAAAGATCCACCAAATTCCTCAAGAAACCCCAAATCGGGTATGTTGAAAATAGTGCTAAAAGCTTCACAACTTCACAAATTATTAATGAATCTGAAAAATGGAAATTTTTATAGAACTTTCAGCAGCATAACAGCCTACAAATTGACATTTCTAGATCCGTATAGCCTTTACACAACAGCTCAAAAATGTAGGACCAAAACTATGCTCATCGGGCTCCCGAAATAGCACAAAATATGCCCGGAAACACCACAAGAACACTAATAATCTATCTCAGAAGTTTAATCACATCCCAATATATATATTTAGCTCTATTTTAACAGCTTAAAGTATAAAATACAGCAGCAACCAAAACTGATATGAAATACTCAACCGGAAACACCAAACTCTTACAAAAATACACCCGGAAACTCACAAATCTGCACTGTTCAGCACAAAGGCAAACTCTGTATGAGCATGCACATGGAATGGCTTCAAACTCCCGTCCTTAGCCTTCCTGAAAACCTGCAAACTCCCGTTCTTGGGTCTCCCTGGAAACCTACAAACTCCCGTTCTTGGGTCTCCTTCTCCACAGGTTTGGCAGCCTCTGAAGAATAACAAAGAATGAACCAAAAATCAAGTTCTGGAATACCATCCAAAATGCCTCCAAACCTCTTTAAAAGGGGCATAACTGTAACTCACATCCAAGAGAGGTTAATGAAACATATTTTAATAATTATTATCATTTATTAGTCCAACGGTTTCCAAAGATTAACTCCTTTTTTTCGAAACTTCACTTTCTTGGGCCTGCCTGTCTTAGCAAAGATTATTATTTTTAATTATTTGAAAAGGGGACATGACAAGTTGAGGCAATTTGCACTAGGACCTAGGGTGAAGACTATCTAATTGAAGGTTGGATTTGGTTGATTTATTGTGGAGGATTTACAAAAATATTGGAAGATGCCTTCGAGACAACTTGACCCTAGAGCGGTTGAAGATATCTATGATGTTATGGAAGCAAGGATCTTAGAGAAGATTAAAGCATAATTCAAATCTAAGATGGCATTGATGAAGAGTGATATGATCACTAAGATCATAAGTGTTATAGGTGGTGTACCTTAACATGCAGGTACTGAAGATGGTTATGAGGAAGTTGTTGAAGACTTTGAAGTTGTGAGATCAAGAGGTGAGGATATAATTGATCGTGTGGAGAGACATATGAGAGATAGGGTCGGTCAGTTTACTAGACCTGGATCTCAATTAAAGCTAAAGCATAAGATAGAGGTTTTTAATTTCTCAAGTACTTTGAATATGAAAGACCTAATTGATTGGATTGGTGAATTAGAAGACTACTTTGAGTTAGAGGATATTGGAGACCCGCTCAAAGTGAGGTTAGCATAGACTAAGATGAAAGAACGTGCTGCTCAATTACGATGAGAGAGAGAAGAGGAAAGTGAAATGCAAATCACTGGATGGAGATTGATGGTGACTAAACTGAAGGCTAAGTTCATTCCTACTAATTATGAACTTGAGTTATTTAAGAAGTTGTAGAATCTTGAGCAAAAAGATTGGCTATGAAAGATTATACAGAGGAGTTCTACAATTTGACTATTTGGCCTGGACATAGAGATTTGTCTAAAGAAAGGGTGGCTAGATATATTAATGGTTTGAGATTCAATATTCAGGATGAAGTTGGTATGTTGAATATTGCTTTGGTTGAGGATGATTATTAGTATGCCCTAAAGGCAAAAGAAAAGATGAAGATGAAGAATCAAGGTAGTTCAAAAGGGAAGGAGAAGTAGGACTACTTGACAAATACTAAATGGAGTATTGAAGATGAACCAAAACCTATTGATCAGAATAGAAGGATAGGTAGAGGCGAGTTTAAGGGTACTTGTTTCAAATGTCATGAAGCAGGACATATAGCTTATGGATGTCCTAAGGCTAGTGGCATAAGAGTTGTTGTGAATGAGGCTGAAAACCATATTAGCAAACCCAAGAAAGGAGAGAATTTATTGGCTCAATGAGTACTAGTTGGTTAGAGGACACTAGAATCTTGTCAGAGGAGTAATTTGTTCAAGACTCGTTGTAAGTCTGGTGCTAAAGTCTGCAATGTGATTGTGGATAGTGGTAGTATTGACAACTTTTTGTTGAGGAGATGGTTCAAAAACTTGGTTTGAGAAGAGTAAGAAATTCTTGTCCTTATAAGATTGGCTAGTTACAAGATGAACATGCTTTAGAAGTGAGGGAGCAATGTCTGGTTGATTTTCAAATTGGACAGTATAAGGATTCAAGTGTTGTATGATATCGTGGACATGATTAGTTGTCACATATTGCTTGGTAGACCTTGGTAGTATGATTGCAAGGTTATGCATGGTTGTGTGAAAATTTTGATTACTATTGAGAAAGGTGGTAGGAAGCATTCCTTGATTCCTTTGCAGAATGCAGAGGTCAGTAGGAGGAATCTGAGTATTGATAGTGAATTTGAGTTGAAGGATTATGAAAGGGTCAGAGATCAGCGTGGATAGACAACTTGGAGAACACCAAGGATGGATTTGAAGAAGCATAAGTGGAACAAGGGAAAGAGTGTCCAAGTTGAAGACTTGGAGAATATGTATGTGAAGAACCAATTTTGGATTTATGTGGTGAATCCCAAAAGATGTTCTTCTAGCTATTAAGAACATCTTTTTGAACTCAGGATTTCTGATGCAAGAACATCCTAGACTTGTTGGCAATCTTGCATGTTGGTGTGTTTTGACCTTTGAGTTTGAGGACTTGCTCAAAGGAAGAGGTGTTGCTTGGTCATTACTGAGTAGTTTATGATTGTAGTGTTAACCAAGGTGTTCAGTTGGAGTAGCATTTCTCAGATATGTCCTGGTGGTACTTGATTAGTGAAGGTACTTAGTGTACATTGAGATCTTAGCTTTTACTACATGGTTCAGTTGTACTTGGTTGTAGTATTGATTGAGTGGCTCAGTCAATGAAGAGGTTTAGTTACTCGATAGTGGTTTTTAATGCTCAGTCATATCTTGGTTTTTGGCTTTTCCTAAGTTATTTGTGGTCAGATGACTTGGCATTTAATTTGGTTATATATATTTAATTTTTATTGTGAGCCAACTTGTGGCTTAAATATGCATTTAGTGCAAGGGTTTATTTAGTTTGTAATATACTAGGTCAACTTGTGGCTTAGTTGGGTATAAGTAAAGGGGTCTTGTGGAGTCTTAAGGCATTCATTTAGGGGAGAGAGTCAATATCATCCAGCTTGAAGAAGAGTATGAAGTAGTAGAGTGAACTTTGAGAAGGGCTAGTAGTTGAGGCTTGGGAAACAAAGAGATTACTTGGCGGGCCTGCGAGCATAAATTTAGATATTCCTTGTAGGTTTCTACCAGAGTGTGGATCTAGACTAGCTAGGGTTTGGATTGGATCTTGAGGGATCTTGCAAAACTATTGCTTGCTTTGTATTTGGCCATAATTGGGAAGGCCTTACTATTGATATAAGATTGTTTTGAAGAGAATTTCCTATAATGGAACAATCATTACTTTGTCAATGATGTTAGACCTGCTACCTACTGGTAAGATAATTTCTTTTTGGTTTGAAAGCTATCATTTAGTTGATTGACGAAGAGGATTTGAAAAGAGAAGATAACAATAGCAACTAGAGAAAGGTTGAGTTATTTGGTATGTAAAAGAAGCACTGAGACCAAGTAAGACATTGATACTATAGTCTATTGTTTATCTACTTAAAGTCTGAAATGAAAGATTACTCAAGTTAAGACTGCAAGAAGATCAAGTAAGAAAAGAGTCTATCAAGCCTTATCGAGTAGTCAATGCAAGTCGAACAAAAATTAGTGGAAGTCAAGTTAAAACAAGAGGTGTCAAGCAAGTTAAAACAAGAGGTGTTGAGCAAAGATGAAAAATAGTACAAGTCGAGTGATTATTAGTATATGTCGAGTAAAGTTTAGTTAGTGCTAAGCATCAGTAAATTTAGTGTTTGTCGAGTGAACTAGTGTTGGCTGAGTGATTGAATAGTAGAGTTGTCAAGTGACAACAAAGTGTTAAATCGAAGATTTGACGAATCTAAGCTAACTATTTTGTTTTCTTGGATTGTGTGAAGCATGTGGAAGATAACTATGATGAGTTGGTGGCACAAAATTCAAGGTAAATCATTTTGAGGTGAATTCAAGGAAGATTGTAGAAGAAGTTTTTAGAGGAATCAAATGGAAAAGTGGGTATATTCATTGTATCCTACCTAACCCTAAAATGGATAATTGTGATTAAGTGAAAAAAGATCTAAATTCTCTATTTATAGAGATAGTTTGTTAGAAGCAAAGGTTGTCATGTGCGAGAACTGAAGAAAGATAGGGAGTTTACGGTATTGCTTCATTTAGTGGCCAAACACAAGTGATTGCAATTGGCATGCAGAGCTAAAGTGTGTGAATTCCAAGTAGAATGGAGGACTGAAATAGAGATTAGTAATCTGCAAGTGAGTTGTAATTTTGTTATTAGATCAAGCCTTATTATTGCTTTCTAATCATTGTATCATACTAGGGTAAATCCTTTGGATTAAGGTTGACCTAACAATCATTTGTAAATCCTTTAACCAAGTGACATTCTAATAGAATGCTCTAAATTCCTCTAACAAGGCTCACTCCTAATAGGGCAATTGAAATCCTTAACCAGGTCACATTTAATAGTGTGTATTGTAACATTTAACAGGGTTGGCCTTTCACAGGGCACAACTTTAGAAAAGTGAGAGTTAGTAGCATGTTACTGGTGGTTTCTCGCAAATTGGGTTTCCACATAAAATCCTTGTGTCAAATTGTGTGAATGTTCATATGTTGTTTCATGTTTACATTTTTGCAAAGTTGTTTTGACCTAGGACATTAACCTACAAAGTCTATGTATTGTATGATCTAATGGATGCATGCATGATAATTTTCTATAGATATGGATCTAATAAGCATTGAAAAGTTTTATTTTTACATTTGGACCTTGGATAACTGATTCAACCCCCCTCAGCTCTTAGTTATTCTAAAGAATTCCAACACTTATAGCATGACATATTGCATGTAGTCAGTTATTCTTATGGATAAAAGAGTTGTGAATTGGTATCAAATCTCGTAGCTTATGTTGTGTTTCTATTGTGTGGTTATTTAATGGGGGCTAGGACATCTCCTCAAGGGATTATCCTTCCTTGCACTATGTCAAATGGTATTAAGAGTGAATGTTTTATCGAGTGTGTACACAGATTGCTAAAGTTGAGACAGTTTGCACTAGGACCTAGGGTGAAGATTATTTGATTGAAGGTTGGATTTGGTTGATTTATTGTGGAGGATTTGTGAAAATATTGGAAGATGCCTCCGAGACAATCGAACCCTAGAGCGATTGAAGATCTCTGTGATGCTATGGAAGCAAGGATCTTAGAGAAGATTAAAGCATAATTCATATATGAGATGGCATTGATAAAGAATGATATGATCGTTGAGATCATAAGTGTTATAGGTGGTGTACCTCAGAATGTAGGTACTGAAGATGGTTATGAGGAAGTTATTGAAGACTTTGAAGTTGCAAGATCAAGTGGTGAGGATATAATTAAAGCTAAAGCATAAAATGGAGGTTTCTAATTTCTCAAGTACTTTGAATTCTAGAGATCTGATTAATTGGATTGGTGAATTGGAAGACTACTTTGAGTTAGAGGATATTGGAGACCCACTCAAAGCGAGGATAACACAGACTAAGATGAAAGGACATGCTGCTCTTCAATGGAAGGAATTATAATGAGAGAGAGAAGAGGAAGGTGGAATGCAGATCACTAGATGGAGATTGATGGTGACTAAACTGAAGGCTAAGTTCATTCCTGTTGATTATGAACTTGAGTTATTTAAGAAGTTGTGGAATTTGAAGCAAAAAGATATGACTATGAAAGATTATACAAACGAGTTCTACAATTTAACTAATTGGTCTGGACATAGAGATTTGTCTAAAGAAGAGGTGGCTAGATTATTAATGGTTTGAGACTCAATATTCAGGATAAGGTTGGTATGTTGAATATTGCTTCGGTTGAGGATGATTATCAGTATACCCTAAAGGTAGAAGACAAGACAAAAATGAAGAATCAAGGTAGTTCATGAGGGAAGGAGAAGTAGGACTACTTGACAAAGACTAACCGAGTATTGAAGATGAACCAAAACCTGTTGATCAGAAGAGAAGGACAGGTAGAGGTGAGTTTAAGGGTACTCGTTTCTAATGTCATAAAGAAGGATATAGAGCTTATGGATGTCTTAAGGCTAGGGACATAAGAGTTGTTGTGAATGAGGCTGAAAACATATCAACAAACTTGAGGAAGGAGAGAATTTACTAGCTTGACAAGTACTAGTTGGTTAGAGGACATTGGAATCTTGTCAGAGGAGTAATTTCTTCAGGACTCGTTGTAAGTCTAGTGGTAAAGTTTGCAATGTGATTATGGACAATAGTAGTACTGAAAAACTTGTTACTAAGAAGATGATTTAGAAACTTGGTTTGAGAAGAGTAAGACATCCTTGCCCTTATAAGATTGGCTAGTTACAAGATGAACATGCTTAAGAAGTGAGGGAACAATGTCTAGTTGAATTTCAAATTGGGCAGTATAAGAATCAAGTGTTGTATGATATTGTGGACATGATTAGTTATTACATATTACTGGGTAGACCTTGGCAGTATGATTGCAAGGCTATGCATGATTGTGTCAAGAATTTGATTACAATTGAGATAGGTGGCAGGAAGCATTCTCTAATTCCTTTGCAGAATGTAGAACTTGGTAGGAGGAACCTGAGTATTGACAGTCAAGTTGAGTTGAAGGATTATGAAAGGGTTAGAGATCAGTGTGGACAAACAACCTGTAGAACACTGAGGGTGGATTTGAAGAAGTATAAGTGGAACAAGGGAAAGAGTGTGCAAGTTGAAGACTTGGAGAATATGTGTGTGAAGAACTAATTTGGGATTTATGTGGTGAATCCTAGAAGATGTTCTTCTAGATATTAAGAACATCTTTTTGAGCCAGGGGTGTCTAATGCAGGAGCATTTTGGACTTGTTGGCAATCTTGCATGTTGGTGTGTTTTGACCTTTGAGTTTGAGGACTCGGTCAAAGGAAGAGGTGTGGCTCAGTCATTACTGAGTAGTTTATGATTGCAGTGTTGTCCAAGGTGTTCGGTTGGAGTAGCATTACTTGGTCATGTCTTGGTGGTACTTGATTGGTGAAGGTACTCAGCGTACACTGGGATCTTGAGTTATACTACATGGTTCAGTTGTACTAAGTTGTAGTATTGCCCAGGTCGCTTAGTTAATGAAGAGGTTCAGTTACTCAACAGTTGGTGAAGCTCAATGATGCTTGTGGTTTTGCTAATACTCAACAATGATTTTTGATGCTCGATTATGTCTTGGTCCTAGCTTTGCCCAAGTTATTTGTGGTTAGCCGAGTTGGCATTTAGTTTGATTATATGTATTTAATTTCTATTGTGAGTCGACTTGTGGCTTAAATATGCATTTAATGCAAGGGTTTATTTAATTTGTAACATATTAGGCCAACTTGTGGCTTAGGTGGGTATAAGTAAGGGGGTGTTGTGGAGTCTTAAGGCATTCATTTAGGGGAGTGAGTCAATATCATCCAGCTTGGAGAAGAGGATGAAGTAGTAGAGCAAACTTTGAGAAGGACAAGTAGCTAAGGCTTGAGAAACAAGGAGGTTGCTTGGTGGGCTTGCAAGCACAGGTTGAGATCTTCCTTGGAGGTTTCTACTAGAGTGTAGATCTGGACTAGCTAGGGTTTGGATTGGATCTTGAGAGATCTTACAAAACTATTACTTGCTTTATGTTTGGTTGTAAAAGGAAGGCCTTATAGCCTAGCACATTGCATCTAATCAATTATTATATGAATAAAAGAGTTGTGAATTGGTATCAGATCTTGTATCTTGTGTTGTATTTTTGTTGTGTGGTAATTTACTAGGGGCTAGGATATCTCCTATGTGGATTCTCCTGCCTTGCACTACATCATGTTAGGTTATTTCTCTTGGGTTCCCGAGTGAGGTATTACATGACACAACTTCTCGATTCTATGCAAGTACCTCTTTGAAGACTTCAAAATATTAATATTATATTTATTTCTTGTTTCTAACCATATGTAATTGTGGTTACCAATATTTACTTGTCCTTTATTAGGCACTTAAGTGTTTGATCACATCACTTGGTCATCTTAAGTAGTACTAAGCACATAAAAATACCATTTTAAGTTGGTGGAACATTTGTAAAGTTTTATCTTGTCCCTTCCTTTATGTGAAAACCTTATATAGTTGACCTCGATTGCTCTAAAATGTTAAAAATTAAAAATAGAAAAAATAAACATAGCGGGTTCATACACTCTAGAAATATCATTAGATCTAGAAACACCCTATTGGTTTATTTATTGTGGAACAAACTGGGACAACTTTGACTTGATTAGACATTACCTATGGGTCATGAGAACATATTTTTGTTGCTACTTCCATCCCCTTTTTATCAAGAATAGGTTTAATGAGTAAGATGAATAATTAAGGCATGTTGTAATCCGATTGGCTTCAAGAGTTCTTCTCAACCCTAAATGAAGGTGTATATGACTGCAATCAATGGTTCTATTATATGTCTTTCCCCCTCATCTTCTTGAGTTATAAGATGAGGAAAACACCAACTCTTCTCTCCACAAGGACCTCTTTTTTATCTTCTTTTGTCACAACCTTAGCCTATACCTTGACTAAACATTGTGGTGTTTCCATATACATGCATATGACAAACCCCTTTCTAAATTCAATATTCCAATCCTTAAGCCAATTTCTTAGCTAAGTAACATCTTATTCGATGTTCTTATGACAAATCATCTTCTTCAAGTCTCTAGAACCTTGGTTTGAGCTTCTTTTTCTCAAATTCTTTTTTTGAGTATTGGTCTTGGGTTATTGCTTCTTGAATCCCTTAATCAAATCTTACCAACTTTTTTTGGCCCATTTTGAAGAAGTTGAGTATCCTCATTTTACTATACAATGTGCCCATCTTGATGCATACTTGATATTAATAAGAGCAAAACATAATAAAGTTGTAGAATTTCACATAATCTTTTATACAAACATTAAAATTTAATTGCGTGTTAGACAAATTTTTGACATCATTGATATGAACTTTCCATTTAATGTAGTCAAATTTCAACAATCTATTATAGTTTTAAAATATCAGCTCTTGGTTTTCATTATGCAAGTATCCTTATCATCAAAGACATTTCAAATCACATTACATAATCATCAAGATGAAAAGAAGGTGCAAGAGATTTGAAAAAAATAAGTCGTAAACTAGGACAAACTCTAAAGATATAAAGAGGAGGTGAGAGAGGAAGCACACAAAGTGATGATGAATACAAATAAGCAAGAATAAAAAGGAAAAATAAACATCATAAAAAATGAACAAAAAGTAAAGACAAGGAAAAAAAAGACAACATGTAGAATCAAACATAAAAGAAGACAAAAATGAGAAAGATAAAAAGAACACCAAATCAATGAAAAAACATAAATAAACTAATCCAAAAAAACACCTCCAAACACAAAAGAAAATACCATGACAAAAAAAATAAGAACATGTTGCTCCACTTTTCATCCTGCACCTAAGTAGTAAAAGTGATTTCTTATGTCTTAGTAATTTCCTAGGTGTGTTTGAGTCTAGGTCTAAGACTCTTTAGGTGGAAAGAGTCTTCATCTAATTTTTCATTTTCCCCTTCTCCACATTTCATAGTCGGGTGGTTCTCCTTTTGAAGAAGAGATTTTGCGGGTAGCTTAGTGCCTAATCCAATGGAGATTCACATTGCTCATGCAAAGATCATCTATAAAGATTCATCTACTTGCGGTCTGTCATTTTCCCATAAAAAAATAAGCTTGCGAAAATCCGAACTTCATCTTCTCCTAGGCGGGTTTTCAACCCATGAAGATGATTTCCTATGAAGAGCACCAAATGATGTAGTTGGATCAAATAAGAAGATGATAAGGTGCCCTATGGAAAATTAATGTTCCTCTTATGATTATCTACCTTAGGAAACATTCTGGATTCATCACACCTCTCATAATCATCCCAGACAAAAAACTTAAAACCAACTTCTCCTTGGTGGGTTTTTAACCTGTGAAGTTTGTTTCCTACAAAAGGCAATTTTGAAGGAAAGGAAACAAAAGGCAGGTCCCTAATGAATTTTCACACTCCTTTTAGACATCTCCGAACCCAAAGGAAACAATAGTCAAAAGGTAAAGTAAAAGGGAGGTCTGTGTAGAGAAATGGAAATTGTTTTCTCCTCGGTGGGTTTTCAACCCATGAGGACAATTTTTTGGATTTTAAAGAAAATCAAGTTTGTAAGTGGATTGGACCCACAATTTGTGTGCGGAACTTCTAAAGATGATGATAGGAAATATTCTAATTATTGTGGGAAAGAGTTATTAAGCGAAATTCAATTCTACGGATATTTTCTCACGGAGTACTCTATTTGTAACTTCCCAAAACTTAAAAGGAAATAGGAAAGTAAGTATGCGAAAATGGAAAGTTATCATTGGGCCAACGAAACAATGAAAAGACACTAAGATATCCGTTAAAACCATGCATTTATTATTTCAACTGATCTCTCCTTCAATTCATTCATGTGGCGCAAATTCTAAAGATCAACGGATGAATTGAAACTCCTATATAGATGGAAACATGAACAGTTACAAAAACTACTGCTCTTTCTTGAACTGTTATTTTGTTAATTTGCACAACTTTTTCGAAAAGCTAGTATCTATGCATTTGCTATTCTTTTCTTTTATTGGATTCAAAAATCATACTCAAACAAAAATGGCAACTAGATTTGCAAGTTTCAATGGGTTGAACGAAATTAAGTTTTCACTACAAAGTTTCACGGATACTTCTCTCCATTTCTATGAAATGCAAGATTTTTAGAAGAGAGTGAGATCAGAGCCAATCCATCCCATTATTGAGAAGCTCCAAGGATGCGGGTTAGTTGAGGCAGTTGGTTTTCTAGTTGCAATCCAAGCTCCAAAATTAATCTACGAATGCATAAATCATTACAACCTAGACACTAGATAGATTGTATTGCCAAATGACATGGTGTTGATCTCCATCGATAGGCAAACTGTGGTAAATTTCCTATGAGTTCTAGAATGGGAGCAATTTTTTGATTTGACATTTGAAGGAGTCATTTTTGAGTTCTCTGTGAAGAAGATAATTTGGAGAAAAGAGATCATGCAATCGTGATTCCAAAAAACACAGGGTGCCAAGAGTAAGGTTCCTAAGATTCTGTTTGGGACTAATCTCAAACCTGAGATTGTCGACATCAGGGTCCTCCTGCATAGATTGAAAGGTGAGGTAGAAGCTTTAAACTTTGTTGAACAATGTTTCTTTTTGGTGCAAGTCATCTGCTTTGATACCCAATTTATTGATTGGGCTCACAAGGTAAGTGAGATTCTATCCAATGCTCCTAGTGCTGCAAAATTCTACAACGCATTCTACATGTCCTCCTTCCTCATTTACATGTTAGCTTCTTTACAATTATGGCTAGGCCTCTCAAGGGTGGAAAAATTTCCTGATGATGTGAAGTCTTATGAATTCTACCCATTTTTACAATTGGAAAACAATTATGTAGAGTATATAAGAGTTAATGATGCATTCACCATGAGAATTTGTAGGGAGCTCTAGGGATGTCTAGAGAGGAGATTCAGTCTCGAAGCTATGGTGGCCATTAGTCAATTCGAGAGTTATTTCATCCAGTTCTCATCCTTTTCATATTTGCATCTTGCAGCTTTTGATGGATTCCCCTTGAAGCTACCAAGATATCATAGTGATATGATCATGTTGATCGAGATTGTAAGGCAAGCAATCCAAGTGAATGGGCTGAGCAAGAGTTTAAAGAAGAAAGGGTACGAGTTTCTTATGAAGGTGGGAGCTTTCAGTTGTGAGTCACATTCTGATGCAAAGAACATGCTAAAGGTGTTCAAAACGAAATATAAATTGGAGATGTATGAGGTCTTAAGGCCTATGTTTGATCCTAATGGATATGCAAGGGAGGTGGTGCAGATTGGGAGTGTGATCAAACACATCACTGCCATTGAAGACTACTAGCTGATTGCAAAGATGAGTTCAAGAGCCGTGACTATGCTTTCAATAGACTTACAATAGATCAAGTGAGGATGTATGAAGTTAATATCAATGTTGAGCGAGTAGAAGATGATGGACAAAATATGTACAATAACAGGTCTATCTAACAAAGCTAAGAAATACTCCTATCAGCTTGGAACCTTATGAAGATGCTGGAAAAGAGCTAGAGATCATGATGGTCTAAACTATTAAAAGGACTGTGAAGTGGGTTGAATAGACCATAGTTAGAAGGAGTTGAAGTAAAAGCACACCTGCTCAAGCTTCTCCAACAGCTACAATGACTTCCTCCTCTCAAGGTGGTACATCAGTTGTGTAATCACCTAAAAATGGTCATCTAGACTATTAGCCCCCTTCTCAGCATTTTGGCTAAATTAATTTAATCATTTATCTAGACCAAATTGCTAATAATCAATTTATTTGATTATAACCTGTAGTTTGACTATGCTATCCTAAGTTCATTATTTGATTAAAAGAACATGTCCCCTTTTAATTAAATAAAACACCCCATTCTTCTAACCCACTTAAAGTGCACACATAAAGTCCTTTTTCTATTTTACAATTAAAAGAAAAGGCTTGTGAGACTTTTGTCTTATATGACAAGTCAACTTATATTCTATTGGTTGACTTGTGTGTGCACATGGATCACACCTATTTTTGAATTCCACTGTTGATCATCCACCATCTTCATCTTGATCTCTACCGTCCGTACGACTTTAAAAGGGAGAGAGCTTTCCCCCTCAAAGGATCCATCCATCATTTGAATATTGTTATGCTGCAGGTTTTCTAACAGGTTTCTTTGGAGCTTTGTGGAGAACTTCTCTTTCTTGTCTACATTCTCTCATTCCATCATATTAGCATAGGATCATATGGCATTCTTAGCATAGTTGCATGTTAGTTTAGCTTTCATTCTTGCAATAATCTCACATAGTTTAATATTTGGTTTTGTAATACTCTCATTCATGCTTAGAATAGTTGCACTTTGCATATTCATTCTAGTGTAGTCTTCATATTCACATTTGTATCCTTGAGGGATTCATTGTAGACACTTCCATTCTTGCTCTTGTCTCAAAGAACCTCCCGTTGCATGGTTTACTAGCAAGAAGCTTATCTCTAAGGCTCAGCTGAGAGCTTTCAAACTTGAAACAATACCTTCTTGCACTAAGTGGATAGGGAGCTCTAAGCTGGCATCCAAGCATTCCAACTCATGGAATCGTTTGGATAGAATGGTTTAGAGCGTGACACACTTTCGAGTGTACAAGTTGTAACCTTAGCTATCACTCAAGGACCAACTCAATCATTAGGCGGAGGTGATCAACCTCCAGACAAAAATATTCCTATAGCTAAGACTTGCCAAGACAACTCCTTCCTGACGATTGGAACCCAGCCAGAAGCTGAGAAGAAGAAGGCAGAGGAAACAAATGATGGTGTCGTTACTCGGGCCTCCTCACCTCATAGTAGCATAGTTCCATCTGTAAGTGCTGCACTTGTCCTACTGAGAAGCCCTCAAGTGTAGGTAGTAGATTTAGGAGATGGAGGAAGTAGTGACAGCGAATCCACTGAATCAGATGAGGCAACAAAGAAGACCTTAGAGGTAGAGAAAGGCCAAGATTCCTCAAATCTCATTTCACAGGCCCCAAAGAATCCCTTCTCTTCGATTGTGAAAGCAATCCCTCCGATCAAGAGGAAAATGTTTAGCATAGATTCTCTCAGAATGACCTCCAAAGTGATAGGCATAGATTCATGGTTGGAGGATACTCTAGAGAGGAAGAGAAAGAGGAAAGATGAAGGTACCCCCAACAAGGATACCTTATCTCTCATGGTTCACTCTAGATCAACTTTGAGTAAGGTGAAGAAGTAGAAGACCTTGTCCATCCTTGGACAAGACCTTGAAACAGGGCACCTAACAATGGAGATAGCAAAGCCTACCAAAGAGGGAAGAATTGAGGACATGACTACAGATGATTTTACCTTGCATTCGATGGATCTCAGGGAAGCCAAATATGACACAAAGTTGGCTTGTGGAAGTCAACAAATGAAGTGATTGAAGGACAACTAGAGAGCCTTAAGTTGTCAAAGGTTCAGATGAAGGTGAAAATACAAGAACTGAATGGCTTCATCAGGTAATTGGTCACCCCGTTGGCGAGCATATTCAGGATGCCTATTGCCAGTGATCCTACTATTGCGGATGTTCAAGCACTCATCTCTAAACTCCAAGAAGACAAACACTTTGGGTTGATCGATATAGAGTGGAGTGAGAAACTCAAGTTGGAGGGACTCTCCATCATAGAGCAAATTGACAATGCTATATTGAGGCTGGAAACATAGAAGGATAATTTTTAATCAAATAGAGCCACTTTGGCCATGGAGAGAACAAAAAGTGAAGATTGCATCTCTCTGTTGAAGATGATCACTCATATGAAGACTAAGGAGGTTGTAGAAGCAAAGATCTTGCCTAAAGGGGATGAGCCT
The DNA here is from genome assembly GCA_028749045.1 of Cupressus sempervirens. Classification (NCBI taxonomy): domain Eukaryota; kingdom Viridiplantae; phylum Streptophyta; class Pinopsida; order Cupressales; family Cupressaceae; genus Cupressus; species Cupressus sempervirens. Next base: position 442,889,246 of record CM053793.1, on the reverse strand, counting down.
TTATTTGAATGGCTCTAGAGCATGCAGTTCAAGTCTAAAAATAATCTTGATAGTAGAAGAAGGGCTCAAAGAAACCGAAGCTAAAGTGAAGAAAGATCAAGACAAAGATTATGAACTCTTAAGAGGCTTGCACATAGACTCGCAAACTAGTGGGCAAGGAAAGGGAATAATTGGAAATCTGTCATGCAATCAAACTTCTCCAACTTCATAGATAGCTTGATAGAGATATCTTCCGGTCATCGGAACAAAGTTTTTGAACTCCAGAAACTTGGTGGCTGTGTACATCTGGCCATGGAAGAAATACAAGATCATTTGAGTGCTATCAAGGATTTGGCTAGAGAGCATTTTAAATTGTTCTTGAGATATACTAATGTACATGTCTATAGACATGAAGAATTAATTCCAATCATTGTAGCCGCTAAGGCCTATAGGACAAAAGCAGAAAAGGGAAAGAAGGCGAAGTGATTCATATTCTGCCCCTTTCCATTTTTTAATGTAATCATTGTAATCGACAAATTGACTTCTTGCCATCTGTCATTTTTGAGAAGATGAACCAATTAAACTTCTTTTGTAACGATCATCTCGGAGTCCAAATGTATTGGGATGAAAGATTAATAAAGGGTCGACTAATTTTTGGTGTGAAATACTTGATGTTGCATAGTCAATTGAATGGTATTTTGTGTCAATTATTTTCTGTTCCATTCCATTAGTTGTTAATTGTTTGTTTTCTCTTTTATCTGAATTAAAACAAGGAAAGAATAGAGCTTCATTCCCCTATTTTGAGGCAACAAACTAAATATGATAAGTATTGTCATTGTAGGTTCAAGAGAGATCCCTTAGATGTTTCCTTCTAGTTAATCTTTCTTTCTCCGTATTTAGTTTCTTGCTAAATCAATTAGTATTAGTTAATATGCAATATTGACTCTTTAAGCCTTATGAGCTCATAAGATGTGTGAGTTCATAAACTTAATTAATCTTCTAAAATCTTTTCTTGCCTGAGTTAGATCCTGTATAGGTTTCTATCGGTTTACCTCTCACGTTCTTAGGTTAAGAACATACCCTTCTTTAGATTTAGGAACAAACATAATTCATTGCAAATCTACAATAGGGAGCTGTACTTAATAATTTAGAAGAAGGTTAGTCTTTTTAAAAGGAACTTTCCAACCGCTGTAACCAGATATTGTTCATAAAATTTGGACACCTAAGAGTTAAATAAAAAAAGAACAATCTGTTTACCAACAAAACACAATTCATTTTATGCTTCAAAATCAATCCAAGCATTTTATGCTTCAAAATATGGAAAATAGTCTCCTAATGAGAAGAGGAGTGTGAGTGTGTCAATCCTTGCATTAGAGGCAATCAAACAATACCTACCCACTACCTATCAAAACACTTGAGCCCTAGATGTTTTGTTGGCCGCAAAGAATGTACATCGACGGCTCAAAACGAATTCATCGTAGAGCCCACATTTTATTAAGATGTCTACTTAACCCTACTCCAAAACATAAAGCCACTCGTTTGTTCGAATCTGCGGTGGTGGAGTTGAAGTGGGTTAGGGCTTTACTAATGGCATTTTGAAGATACCATTAGAAGCAAACTAGTACTTTCTTCTGCCTCTGCAGCAGCCATGGCGTTTTCGACTAAGCTGAGTGGGCTGTTGCGGCAATCAATTACCAAGCATGTTGGCTTTGGAGGTCTTCCATCCATCTACCATGCTGCGCGTCTCATGTCCTCCAGGATTTTCGTTGGAGGTAACCCTAAACCAAGCTCCATCTTCTGCGCTTTGTTTCTTCCGTCAAATTCTACTGCTATGGATGATAGGCATCTTCTATTAATTTTGTATAGTTTGAGTGTCTAGATGGAGCATTGAATCAAACTAGGTCAGTGTAATTCTGTTTAGTTTTTGGGGTTTAAGGGTTTAGGGTTTAAGGATTAATTTCCACCCTTCTGGTGTTTACGAACTAAGGATAAACCTATAACAATTTGGTTTTTGGGGATCAAGGTTTGATCTTTATGGGTTTAGGGTTTTACTTGGGGTTCGAGGAGAAGCATCTAACGTTTTGGTGTCTGGGGTTCAATGTTTGCTTTGACCATTGAATCAAATAAGGCCTTTATAATTCTTTTTAGATTTAAGGGTTTACGGCTTTAGAATCTATGGATCAATGCCTGCCTTTTAGAAGTTTAGAGACAACCGGTAGTCGTAATAGGTGATGGGGATTTGATGCTTGATCTTGGGGAGTGCAGGGTTTTACTTGGGGTAAGGGTTATACGGTGCAACATTGGAGGTAATACTCATCTTTTACCGAATCAATATTTTGGGTGAAGGCTCTAAGCATTCAGAGTTAAGTAGCTTCGAGACCAAGGTTCAGCTAGTGGGCTTGAAGATTATCTTTCTACAAGAGCATCATTTTATGTTTATGCTGTACTGTTATTTAGTTTGGTTTTTTAATGGTTATGATATGAGTTTTAAGAGGTTGTTAAGTTTCTAATAGCTTAATTTTGGTTGAGTTTACAGGCCTTTCGTATGGGGTGGACGATCAGACTCTCAGGGATTCTTTTGCTACCTTTGGTGAAGTTATAGATGGTATGTATGATATGGTTCTTCTATTCAGAAATGTATGATATGTTTCTTCTATTTAGAAATTAAACTGTGCTTTTGGGTGTGGGCTACTAGTTGCAGTTTCAAATAATTTTATTAAATGATGATGGTTTGTAGCAAGGATAATCAATGACCGAGAGACTGGGAGGCCAAGAGGGTTTGGATTTGTCAGTTACAGTACTGAGGAGGAGGCCAATGCCGCTATAGAGGCAATGGACGGAAAGGTATTACTGCTTTTGTGGCTTCATTTATTTATGAAGATAATGTGGCATCTGAGTCTTGTGCCATCTTTTAACTTCTCATATATAACTTGTTATCCAGTGATTAGTGGACAGGGATTGCATGAGAGTAAGGTTTTTTTAAAGTGGAAGGTTAAGTACAATTACGAGTCTTGCTCTCTATTCTATGATAATAACCCTCAGATTTATTGTAGCAAGGTTTTGTAGCAGATTGCCTTTTGGTCTCCCGTTTTTTATATTTTCAATTTTTTTGTGACTTCAAAGTGTCCATTTTGGTCAAAGGTTTTGTATCAGATTGCCTTTTGGTCTCCCGTTTTTAATATTTTCAATTCTTTTGTAAGGTCCAAGTGTCCATTTTGTTGCATGGCTGTAATTGTGCTGTTGCTTCTCTGTTTGTTGTACGCAGAATCTTTTCTCTAACATATACTTAGATAAACGAGCAATTTCAAAGGTGTTTGTGAATTTTTGGATCTAGGACTCAATTCTGAGTAACACATTGCCGTGGATGTTTCTGTTCTAGGTTTGCTAATGTTTTTTGATACACCCTGCCAAAGTATGTGAAATGCTAATGTTTTTTCTGGTTTCTAGGAGCTTCATGGCCGTACTATAAGAGTTAACATAGCACAAGAACGAACTTTTGGTGGTGGTGGAGGTGGCTTCGGTGGTGGTGGTGGAGGCTATGGTGGTGGTGGTGGTGGTGGGGGCTATGGTGGCGGAGGCTATGCTGGTGATAACAGTGCCAGTGGTGGATACTAATTTTGAGTTCATTTCCAGTTAGAATGAGATGTAATTCATTTAATAACGAGGAAGACACTTTAGTCCTTACAATTCTTGGTAGTGTCTTCTGAGTAATATTTTGCCATTATTTGGCAGCTATTTGAATTACGAATATTTTGTATTGGCAGCTTAGGAGTCCCCCCCAGCAAAACTAGGCTTAGATTTTGTGTAATATCGAGGCGGCTTTACTTAATGTTCTGTACTGGTCTTTATTATGGTTTCCTCAGAGATGCATTCAATGTAATCTTTTTAACGAGGAGATCAGTTTTCTCTGTTTTGTTTTTAGGTTTATTTGAATGAATATAATTGCTTGTTTTAATATAGGAAAATGTGTCTGGAATTTGTTTTCAATTTCATATCCTCAAAAAAGAGAAGTTTTTTACACCCATTTTACTCCATAAAATGGGATGGGTGGAGAACTTATTGAATTGTCAGTGATTGTTCTTTTCAGGTGAATTAGTTGAGTAATGCATTAATAGACTAATCAATTATTTCTTGAGAGCAATCTCAAGATCGATGTAAATAAGTAGTAAACAGTTACAGTCAGAAGCACACTCTTTTTATTTACTAGCTCTGGCAGGAATTGTGTATGCAATCACTTACTGTATTAAACTGTGTACTTCTGCATCAATATTTTTATTGACACTGTTTGAATCATCATCAGGGTGGAGAACTTATTGAATTGTCAGTGATTGTTCTTTTCAGATGAATATATTGGATAAATTATTTCTTCAGAGCAGTCAAGATCAATGTAAATAAGCAGTAAACAGTTAGTCAGAAGCACTCTCTTTTTATTAACCACTAGCTCTGGCAGGAAAACTGTGTATCCAATCACTTACTGTATTAAACTGTGAACTTTTGCATCAATATTTTTATTGACACTGTTTGAATCATCATCAGGATGAACAGAAAATGGCTGGTAGGAGATTTCTTTCCTTAAGTTGCCCTATCTCCAGCCAGGGGGTGTTACTTGAAACGTTAATGCAAAAGTTTGACACAGTTTAATGTAAAAAGCTATAAATATTAGTATAGACTGAAAATCTGTAAGTTGTCTTTCCCACTAAATATTTTGGGATCACACTTGTGCTATCTTCTCCCTGGGGTTTCTCATGGAGAAAAATCTAAAATTTTAATGGAGGACATTTAAATTCCAAGCGCTCTTTTATTTTCTTTTTACATCGAGGAAAATTTATTTGTATTAAGCAAATATAAGGTATGGAGCTATTGTAGCTTTAGGGCAATTTGCTTTATTGACAATCACAAGGGTTTTGTAAGTAATCATTTTTACCCGAGGGATGGTTTCCCAGATTTTTTGGTTTTGTTTTTGGTTAAACATTTAAGCTTGAAGGTGGCATAGATATAATTTTATATGGAATTTTATACGATGCAACACGCCTATCTATAGTATCAGACAAGTCCTAGGATTAAGGGTTGTAGATTCTACGGGTTCAAGTAGGATGGAGATCCCTCTCCGTTGACGCTGGCCAGACATTTTTATTATTGGATTTCTTAGATATGGGCCACTTATTTTCAAGATTGAGTGACTAGGAGCGCATGTATCACACATTCTAGTTGATATCAGATGAGACCCGATGGGAAAGTGCTTTTTCAGAACGATGTTGGTGATTTGTGGATGCCAGATTAAATAGGATTGGTAAAACATGTTATGCAGCAAATGTTTTAGTAGTTAGGGCCAAAAGTTTAACGTGAGTTAAAAACGGTTGCTATGGAAAACTAATATTTGCACCGTAGTTCTGGTAGCTTGTTATAGGGAACTTGGAAATCTGATTTTCCAATTCTGACGGAGCCTTCTTTCTACTCTGCCCTAGCTCTCCTTTCCGAATCTATTTTTCCCACAAAAAAATGTTTTTCTGGACCATATTCCTGTCTAGGACAGGCCTGCTGGTGATATGATTGTATTTGTAGCTAGAAAATATGGAAATATAGTTGACATTTGAACATATTCTCTGCAAAAAATTGGAACTTTATCTGCAATTGTGGGCAGCCAATTTTTTCCCTGACAAGTAGGCTTTTTTTTCAGGTTTCTCCCAAATATTTTGTATTAGTGATTAACAAAATCAACATAGATAAATTAGTGTGGCAGCTGAAGAAGTTATTGTCATTATGGTTGTTTTGTTTTTAACAATTAAGCGAAACAAATTTACGCAGCATTATAGTTGATATTAATGCAATTTTGTTCATGTCCAATAAATATAATTGCTTAGTTCATAAGATTTAAGTATTTTTGGAAAACTTGAATTTTTCATATATATATTAAAAATATAAAATGCAATTTATCTAACATCTTGTTGTCTTTTAAAAAATAGTAAGTGAAAATGATATTTTTATTTAAAAATATCATTTTCATTTAAATGGCAAAATTTAATCTTACGATTTTGTAGATTTGATGACCTGAATGTACTTTCAAATGGTGTATAGATTTCACACGCCACGATTATCAACAATCTCACATCCTAAGCCTGTGATTGATCACAATGATATATGGAGGAGACACATCTTGCGAATTAGAATTATAATGCTCAAAACGTGTCAGTCGCATGCAAGTGTAACTGTAGGTAATGGTAACGGCTCCCACTTGTCCCCTAGGTCATGTGAAACTTACTCAACCCGCACAATAATTAGTTAGGTTTACATCGGGAATAACTTGCGTAAGGAATCATACCATGAAGCTATTACAAGTGTTTCAATTGTCCTCAACAAACCATTAACCACTACTAAGTCCTTGTTGACAGGCTAGAGTTAACAGGACAAAATTAAATATAATAGAAGGGCGTGCAATACTGAAGACCATAGTAGAATATCATACTAGCACAATTGCTTTATTTTTAATTTTTTTATTAGTGTTGAAATATAAAATTATACAGTTGTGATTAGAGAAAAGTGAAGAACATCGAACAAACCTACCCAAAAATATTGTTCTTTGAATTTACTTGTTTATAATTGATAATTATTTTTAAAGAAAACATAAAAACTGAACATATAATAATACAATTATCTTAATATAAGAATTATCCTTATAATGTTTAAAAATTAACTTGCTACATTTGAATTATGCAATAAAAGCTTTTCAAATTATAATAAAATTTTAGTACTCATATTCTGAATATCTTAGAGGATAAAAATAGAGAGATTTCAATGTCTTAAATGGTTGTCTAGAAAACTTTTGCAATATGCTTATTGATTATTCAAAAAAAAAAAAAAGATGGAAAAAACCAATACATATGTAATTTAAGGGAGGTTAAAAGATGATTCATTTATTGGATGCACATTATATATTCACTAATGACATTCTTAAAGGTTGATGCATATTTCATTTAAAGCTATCGAATCTCCATTAGAACCTTTGCTACACAAATCACATCATTTTGTCAACAATCTATATTAGTTAACCTCCTCCTCATCTACTACACAAATGTATGTGAAAAAGACCAATTTTTTTAGGAACAAATCTAGACCAACAATGAGAAAAAGACTAATTTTCATAGGCCTTGCATTATACTGTTGGAAGTTGAATCATATTTTATAATTCTTATTAAAATAAAATATTATAACATAAAAAATGCATTTCATTTCACTTGGACACAAACAAATTTGAACTAACAATAATTTCAAATATAAACGAACTCTAGTATAAATAATTGTAATATACATACAAACACGCACACTTCATCATGCAAATACCTCTTCCTATTCTATTTTTCTCCTTACCTCCCTAACTACCTTCAACTCTAATTTTACTCTCTCAACTATCCACACTTAGGCAAGAACTTTGACGCTTTGCGTGGGCTTCGACACCTATCATTTTATCAATACCTAGGTAAGACAGAAACACAACCAATACATACTTTAAGTCCTGTGGAGGCCCTATCAATTCTATGGGCAGAAAGAATAGGAAAAGGTGCGCTTCTCCAACGTGGATGAACCTGTTCCCCTCGTCCAATAAATAGAATCTGAGTCGGAAAGCTCACCCAAGCATCATTCCCTAGAGAAGCCAGTCCCATCTCCTCAGCATCGATTATCGTCATCACTAATCACCCAACCCAAACAAGATATCTATTCCTTCCCTTGCAACATCAATGGATTGATCAAGCCCATTTGTTGGTAGAGAGGAGGACAACCAATCAATCACAAATAACATCATTTTGTCAACAATCTATATTAGTTAACCTCCTCCTCATCTACTACATAAATGTATGTGAAAAAGACCAAATTTTTTAGGAACAAATCTAGACCAACGATGAGAAAAAGACTAATTTTCATAGGTCTTGCGTTATATTGTTGGAAGCTGAACCATATTTTTTAATTCTAAAATAAAATATTATAACATAAAAAATGCATTTCATTTCACTTGGACACACAAATTTGAACTAACAATAATTTCAAATGTAAACGAACTCTAGTATAAATAATTGTACCATACATACAAACGCATACGCACACCTCATCATGCAACTACCTCTTCCTATTCTATTTTTCTCCTTCCCTCCCTACACTACCTTCAACTCTAATTTTGCTCTCTCAACTATCCACACTTAGGCAAGAACTTTGATGCTTTGCGTGGGCTTAGTGCTTTTACAACTCCAAATTAGGATGATTTTTGGGGAGTGATTTGCTATTGGGGAATTACCACAAACACAACAACAGGGTAATAAGCAATATAACTCCCCCTACCTCCCCACTCCTACTCCAACATCGGCTTTACTCTGTCACATAAAACTAACTTAATGAATATGGCTTGCACCAAAGCTTTAAAAAAGTCAAAACAATCAATACCCTTTATTAAAGTTTTCTTAACTTGTTTCTCCATTCTAGAGTGTAAGTGGTTGGTCAGTATAATGACTCTGTGTTTAAGGATTGGACATCCTTTTTACATTGGTTCTATATACAATCAGTGCCAAGTAATGTACTAGAATGACATACTAAACTCATTAAATTATCGACCAGGGATGCAAACTTGAAATGATGTCCGCAAAGTATATGCTCTAATTCATTTGATGTGTCATTGTGACCTTGCAACAAAATGTTGAAATAGATACTAAGTTAGGAAATGAAAGGAGTAATTTAACCTAGTGCTCAGAAATGAAGTTACAAACATTAAATTGAAGTATTTACTTATGTTCCAGAAAACAACCAAAAGTTCTGTTACCATATGGCTACAGAATCAACATAGCTCTAAAATGCTTTTATTCTACGGAAATGAGATACTAATTTCTACCTGGCTATGAACTACATTCACCTCCTGTGTGGCCCCCCACAGAAGAATGAATACAACACAACTCAGAGATTAACAATTGTAAATATCATTTTATTCATGAGCAACTCATAAGATAGATAAGAAAAAATTATTAATGTCCAACAAGAGACCATTGAGGGTCTAAGGGACTGGAAATAGTACAAAGGGCAAACGCCAGCAGGGGGAGCACCAAATAGTGTCTGCATAAAGAATGTGAAAGAAGAACAAAAGAACCAAGAAAAAAGATAACAATAGCTAAGAACTCACAAGCGAGAAGTAGTCTAGAATGGAAAGGTAGACACTAGGGCAATCAGGTACTCTGGAAGGTCACCTCTAAGGTCTACTAAAGGGGCATTGTCGAGTGTAATCTCTGTGGGGTCTTACAAATCTGGTATGAATCGAGATACTGCAGAGAGGCTGCTTTGATCCTTGGGCAGGAACTATAGGACTGAAGAAACAGGTGATGAGTTGCATAAGAGTTGATGTCGAGCAAAGCTGAAGTTGTATAGTATACTCACAAAGCCGTATGGTCTCCTAAAGGTAGAGTGCAAGACAATGCTGGTCAATATATTTGAAGAATGAGGGAAGAGACTGACACTCTCTGAACAAATAGTAGAATCTCCCTCATATCTCATAGCAATTGGGACAACAAAAAATAAAGTGTGACTTGGTCTCAACTTCCCTGCAGTGACAAAGCCGACAGATCTTGTCCTCCCTACCAATCTGGTGATCAGTCTGAATACGTAGCCGGTGAGATCCCACCCTAAAAGATCCCAAGGAGATGTAAAGAGCGTGAGTCCAACAACAAGTGAGGTACCTGGGACGTAAGATGATCCCGTAATGGATATCAAGAAAGTGCTCAACATAAAAGACCATGCGCGAATGGAGCCCACCTAGGGGATTCCTCCAGGTTGTGATAACACACTATCTATAGATGTCAAGTCTAACATGCTCATTCAACTCCCATTGAGGTGGAAGAAGATGGGTTGGAGCGTCCAAAGAAAACTGGAAGGGGGGAAGACGATCCAAGCTAATACCAATCGAACCCAAGAGAGCAGACCTGGGTGTACCAACAACGAGACCTGTGACCAGAGTCCAAACCTCCAACCTCCATAGAGAAACAATAAGCCAAATAGGAATATCTATGACGATCATTAGAGGAATCAGCGAAGCTCCAGAGCCGGTGAAGAAGCCAAACTAAATCAAAGATGGTCTCCAATTTGAAAGGGTGATCACCAAACTCATCCAGAACGATGTTGTGTAGTGTGAACCAGTGAGATTTGATAATGCATCGAAGGAAAAGAGTTTGGACTCTCTCATTAGAGGCCTAATCAAACTCCAAGAGGGAGGGGCTCCAAACAGTAGAGCCATAGAGGACAGTTGGCTTGACCAAGGAGTCAAGAAGAGACATCTTAGTCATGGTGTCCTAAAAGTGGTGTCAAAAGCACTGTCGCTCAAGAATAGTGAGGGAGCCAAGCCCCTTGTTGACTATGGGTTGCATGGCTGGTCTCAAGCTGAATCAAGGTCTAGAAAACTTAATCCCCAAGTAAGTATATGAAGATGCAATCTCAATCTTGGTACCCTAGAAGTAAAAATGGAGATGTGATGTCCTCAAACAATTGAAGACCATAACTCGAGTCTTGCCCAGATTCACAACTAGCTCATGTGAGTTGCAAAAAGAGGCCAAGCCTTCAAAGAGCCACTAAAGACCATCAAGAGAAGATGCTAGGAGAATTACATCATCAACAAATAGGAGAATAAAGATCAATACTTGATGTAAATAACAACCATCTCCAGGGAGTGAGCAATCATAGAGAAATGTCTCAAGCTCATCGATGTAGATGCCAAAGAGAGTGGGGGAGAGAGGACAACCCTATTTCACTCTAATAGTGCTTTGGATAAGCCCTATGGAGTCCCGAATCTGCCCACAACGTGCTTGTATAACCTCATAGTAGCTATAAGAAGAATCTTTGAGATCCTAATGTCCCTAAGACACTGAAAGAGAGCTGCCTGAGGAATAGAGTCGAAGGCTTTGTGAAAGTCAACAAAACATCAATAAACTTTCATCGAACGGTGGTGAGCATCCTCAATGATGGCCTGTAAAGTCAAAATGTGATCAGTGGTCTAAAAATTTGTACGAAACCTAGCCTAACCTTTAGCCCGATAATGTTGTTGATCAAGCTTACTAGATAGGATACTGTTCAACACAATTGCATAGAGTTTGGCGAAGGTATGCCCAACCATGATGGTCCTGTAGTTTTCAAGGTCAGGGGTTGGCCTAGATTTATGTATCAGATAGATAATATGTCGTGACCAAGAGTTAAGGAAGCTGACACAAACCACTTGATTAAAGAGCACTATAAGAAAGGGACCTATGACAGAGATAACCAACTTGAATATTCAGCTTGATATCCTTCCTCATCTAGAGTTCTGCTACTGTTCATAACTCTAATTGCCTCACTAATGTGGGAAAAGGAGAAGAGGTGACAATGAGTGGGGGGGAGGATTAGATGGAGAGGGGGCTGGTGAGGAATATCATAGAGGGTGGAGGTTTGGAAGGAAAGGGAGTGAAGGTTTAGAGTAGAGAGGGGGGGGGGGGGGGGGGGTTGCTGAGGAAACATGGTGCATCAAAAGAGCTTTGGGGATTGGGAGAACATGGCACAAAGAGACTTACACTATAGTAAAGTGAACTTCCATTTCTTATGGCAAACAAAGTGGCGGTAATCGAGCCTCAACTAAGAGGAGGAGGAGGAAGAAGTAGTGGGTGGAGCAAAGAAAAGCATGCAATGAAAGAATTTGCAGTCCTCATCGAACCATTGGTTCATGGGGCAAGACCTACGAGTGGGGCAAGGGGTGAGCAAGGAGGTGCAATGGGGAATGGAGAGAAGGGCATACTCCCACAAGGCATACAGAAGTGAATGGAACATGGAGGTGACGTCCCCAGAGTCGGTGAAGGGATCTTGGGGTAGAAGTTGTTTGAGGTGATGGATGAAGAGCTCTGCGTCACCATTGGAGAAGCAAAAAGAAGTGCAAGCATGGGGGGAGGGAAGATGATGGCAAGAAGAAGCAAATAAGCAAGGGGGAGAAGGTGTTAGCGATCCTCGAAGGGTGATGCTAAGGAGGGCATGGTTAGCCAGAGGAAGGCGAGAAATGGTAAAGCGACAAATGAGAGGGATGAAGGAGACAGTAGAGAGAACATAGTCAACAATGCTAGCACCACCACCATGTGGCCAACAAGTGAAGAGTTTAGATCCAGGAAAGCAAGAGAGCCCATTCAAGATCACGACCATACTTGGTGAAGGGCCCCTAACAATCCTCAAAGAGCCAAAGAAAACCTATAGAACTAGGATCAAAAGCAGTCGTACACATGAGATCAGACCTACGATCATGGAGAGGAGGCTATAGGTCTTTGGTCATCACATTAAAGTCTCCCAAAATAATGATGTCCCCCATGGCAGAGAATCTGGTAATGTGCTCAAGAAGGTCCTCATAGGGGTCCCCATCCTCAGTGCTATGAACTGCATAGTATGAAGATGCTGGCAGGAAGTAGCAAACAACAATATAGGTATCTCTATAGAGCAAGGTTCCTTGATCAATATGAATCCACATGAATCTAGCATAGCTGTCAAAGTGAACCAAGGAAATTTTACTAAAAAGGTGGTCCTGAAAAAGACAGGTGACCCCACCAAAACCTTTGACCCCACTAGAGCACCTAACCTTATCTCTAAAAGAGGAGAGCCACTGATAGCTAGAAATACTGAGAAGAGGATGCATGGGGCTCTCATGTGTCTCTGTAATAAAAATAAGTTTGACAGAACCAGTAGCATCATTAAGTAAGCTAGGCATAGATCAGAGGATACCATTACCGTTCTAGCAATTGAGACACAACGAGCCTATGCTCAACTGCCTGAGCAATCATTTGGCCTTAGAGGTTGCCCTTAGAACACAGCCTATAGGAAAGGTGTCATAGTTACTACTTTAAGATTTCTAATGAACACATATTTACCCTCTTGTCTTGCTACCACAATGAGGGCATGAGCTTGCTTGAGTTTTTCCACCTGTGATTAAGTGAGGTCCTCATCTAGGTAGATCTTAGGGAAAAGAGAGAATACATTTTTCTTTTCCCTAAGAGCCCACAACTTGTCAGAGAGGGAGAGGAACTGGATGCAAAAAGTACCATCAGGGCCTAACCAACACTTGTCAAGAGTGATGTTTGAAATATCCAGCCGATCCTTGAGGAAAGAGTATCTAGTGTTCAAGGGATCATTAATGGAGGAGAGATCACAGACTCCTAAGTTTAGCTCATGGGTTCGCCTAACCCGCTCACCATCCATCTTCCCTTATACTAACTTCTCAATGCTTGAAAGGGGAGCCTTAGCTACAAAACTGCTTAAATAAGCCCAAGACTTCACCTTTAATTTAACCTTTATTAACAATGAAGAATGCCTATTGATGATCTCTGATTGTTTCTCCTTGATAGTGTCTAACTCCCTGATCTACATGGTAGCATATTCTAGGTTAGCCTTGAGGCCTATATTTTCAATGACTAGAGATTGCATAGTATTCTCGTAGAGTATGGTTCTCAGATTCCAACAAAGCCAACCATTCTACGATTTTAACATAGAGCGAAGTTGACTAAGCAAAAACACTTTGTAGGACAACATTAGTAGACTCCACTGTAGTCAAGCGATCAATGAGCTACTAGAGTGTAATTGGATCAGATAAGGGTGCCATGGATTATAAAGAAGGAAGATATGCCTGCAAAAAGAAGGTGCCCCTAGAAGCTCACATCCTTACCACATACCATACATTCAAGCAAACAGTTTATAGGCAACTATCTGATGTACAATCCATCAAACAATTGGAACATGTTTGACCCCGTTTGAAGACGTTGGTATCAAACTAGTCCTTCACAATTTCCCTATGGTAAAGTCTCTAATAGAAGAAATGGAAGGAGTGAGTGAGGAGTGGAGTCAAAAAAACAACGAATACTCCTGATCAAACCACGACAAGGGTGAGCAGGGCATAGCCGAGCTGAGAGCTTCTCGAGCAGCAAAAGTAGAAGTCTTGGTAGTGGAAGACAAAGGAAAGTGGCTAGGGGAAAAACATAGAGCTCGAATCATGACACACGGGCCACGAAAAAATTGTAGAAGACATGAGCACATGAGCCACAATAGAATGACAAAACGGTAGAACGATACAACACATAATCACATCGGGCCAAGTGCATCAATTAAGGTCTTGTATCTTTTTCCTTTCAAAGTCTTTTCTTCTGTCAATTACAGAAAGAGCATTGTGGGAGATTCAAGCAACTCAACTTCTTCCTCAATTACAAACTGGTCCAGTCAAAACTAAACAAAAAATTCTCCATAAATTTTATTGAAACAACAAAATTGTATTTATCACTACTACTGAATTGCAAGAGAGTTCCTATTGAGTCTAACTCTAAAATATAAACTTACATCTTATTTATAACATTGACATAAAAAAAAATTCCTAAAATCTAGGATCCTCCAACGTCGAGGATATGACAAGATTAACAACACACAACATCATTTAATATGAGAATAGGTTGTGCTTCATTTGCACATGAATTCAAGAGTTCATGTCTTCTAGATCCGCTCCATAATAGTTTGACAACCACTTTGACTCAACCTGTAAGAATAATTGATAATTGAAAGATCATGAAATCATAATGACTTCAAAATAGTCAACCATTCCCTTACCAACTCTCTATCTTCTGATTTTGACTTCTCATTTCCTGCAAAAGATTAGCGTGCATATGCAAAAATTGCAATACATCCAAGATAAAATTCATAATAATTTTTCTCATGTCAGCTTTGCTCTTATCACATGGCTACAAAAAGGACTACCCAATTAATGCAAGATAGAAAGATACACCGTTCCATTCTACGTAACCATATAATATATAGCATATTAATCCAATCTTAGAAATGTCAAAGTGCACACATATAACAATATAATTATAAACAATCTGAATAAGTTCATCAAAAAATCATAAAGTTTTCAAGTTTTAACCATCAAAGCATATAAAAATATGAACTAAATAAGCCTTAGATCGTGTTAGATTGTGGTGACTGATCAGGAAAGTACTGTACATACTTCATAAATAGTGGGGTTCGGGGCATCGCCCTGAAATTTTTTTTTTTTTTTTTTGGAAGTAGCCGACATGGTAGCCGACATATTATGGCCGACATATGGCTGACATGTTATAACCCTAAAGTGGTTTAATACTTGTATAAAAAGGGCTTAGGGTTGGGTATTTTTATATGTGGTGATACGAAATTGGTTCTTGTGGCGGTATTGAGCTGTAAGGGATTACAGATTGTAATCAGGTTGTAATCACTGGATTGTAATAAGATCGGACTTGCTGTTTGGTGGACGTAGCCCAGGGATTGGGTGAACCACGTTAAATCTTGGTGCCTTCTGTTTATTTCTGTGTGTTCTATTATTTTCTGTTATTGGTTATATTTGCATGTAGTTTTTATTTCTGTCCATGGTTTTTTCCTAACAATTGGTATCAGAGCAAGGTTGTCTTTTAGTTATCCTCTGCAGGAAAGTCTCACGGTTAAGTGGGAGTCTCACAGTTGAGTGGGAGTGATGGCAGATGAGGGTAAGTTGAGGGTTGACAGGTTTAATGGGCAGAACTTCCAGTTATGGAAGATGCAAATGGAAGACTATTTATATCAGAAGGATTTATGGAAGCCGTTGGAAGGAAAAGCCAAGAATCAGGGAACTATGTTAGAGGCTGAATGGGATCTTTTGGACAGAAAGGCACTCGGAAGCATTCGGTTATGCTTGGCACCATCAGTGGCATTTAATATTACAAAAGCAAAGACGACAGAAGATTTGATGAAAACCCTAGCGACATTGTATGAAAAGCCCTCCGCTTCAAATAAGGTATTTCTCATGAAGCGTTTATTTAATATGAAAATGGTAGAAGGTGGATTTGTTGCAGATCATTTAAATGAGTTTAATACTATTACTAGTCAATTATCTTCTGTGGGTATCAATTTTGATGAAAAAATTAGGGCTCTCTTGATTTTGTGTTCTTTGCCTGAAAGCTGGAATGGCTTGGTAATGGCGGTGAGTAATTCTGTTCCTGGATCTAGTACCCTAAAATATGATGATGTGATCGGTGTTATTTTAAGTGAGGAAACTCGTAGAAAATCCTCAGGTGGATCTACATCAGGAAGTGCTTTAAATACACAAAGCAGGGGCAGAACGACTGAAAGAGGAAGTAACTCTGGAAATCGTGGGAAATCAAGAGGAAAGTCAAAGGGGAGGAGGTCTCAATCGAGAGGACCAAATGATTGCTGGTACTGTGGGAAACCAGGGCACAAAAAGAAAGATTGCTGGACTCGAAAGAAAAATGAAGGAGATAAATCAGATGGAGACAAAGAGGCAAATGTGGTAAGTAACAAATCCGAAGAGGATGCTTTGCTTCTGTCTTTAGAGAATGTTGATGATTCATGGGTTTTAGATTCTGGTGCTTCTTTTAATGCTACACCTCATAGAGGTTATTTCATTGATTATGTCCAAGGGGATTTTGGGCTTGTTTATTTGGGGGATAATGAACCCTGTCAGATTGTTGGAAAGGGAAAAATTAAGATTAAGTTGCAGAATGGGAATCATTGGCTACTACATGAGGTAAGACATGTTCCAAAACTAAGTAGAAATTTAATTTCAGCAGGGCAACTCGGTGATGAGGGTTGTGTAGTTACTTTTAATGATAAAAATTGGAAGGTTTCAAAAGGTTCCCTTGTAGTAGCAAGAGGTGTGAAAGTAGGCACCTTATATCTTTGTACAGGTCATATTGTTCCTTCTACTTTGATTGTTTCAGAGAAAAATGAATATTCAGGAACAATTACTGCAGTTGAGCAGGGAGAACAAATAGCTGTTGTAGATTCTGATACAGCGCTGTGGCACAATAGACTTGGGCACATGAGTGAGAAAGGTATGAAAGTACTTCATTCAAGGAAAGCTTTACCAGGTCTAAAATGTGTCAATATGGATTTCTGTGAAAGTTGTGTGTATGGAAAACAAAAGAGAGTGAGTTTTGTAAAGACAGGGAAGGAAAACAAAAAGGAGAAATTAGAGCTTGTGCATACAGATGTATGGGGACCGACTCAGGTATCTTCCCTTGGTGGCTCTCATTATTATGTTACATTTATTGATGACGCAACTAGAAAAGTATGGGTTTATTTCCTTAGACAGAAATCTGATGTATTTCAAACTTTTAAGAAATGGAAATGCTTGGTTGAAAATGAGACTGGTAAGAAATTAAAATGTCTCAGATCTGATAATGGTGGTGAGTATTGCAGTCATGAATTTGAAGATTATTGCTCCACTAATGGTATTCGTAGACAAAAAACTGTTCCAAGGACTCCACAGGAAAATGGAGTGGCTGAACGCATGAACAGGACTATAATGGAGCGCGCAAGGAGCATGAGGTTGCATGCTGGGTTGCCCTTACACATGTGGGCGGAGGCTGTCAATACTACAGTATATTTGATTAATAGAGGTCCCTCTACTCCTTTGGGCTGTGGTATTCCAGAGGAAGCATGGACTGGTAAGAAGGTGAGTTATTCTTTTCTCAAGACCTTCGGTTGTGAAGCTTTTGCTCATATAGACTCTGAAAATAGAACCAAGCTAGATGCTAAATCAAAGAAATGTGTCTTTGTTGGATATGGCATTAATGAATTTGGCTATAGGCTTTGGGATTTTGAAAATCATAAAATTATAAGAAGTCGGGATGTCATATTCAATGAAAAAGTGTTGTACAAAGATCTGTTGCAGCAACATGAGAAGAAAGAAGATGATTATGTAGTGCTGGATGATACTCCAAAAGCTGATGTTCCAGCCATTCCTCATGATGTGCAACAACTGCAACAACAAATACCACACACACCAGTGAATGTTAGACGGTCAACAAGGGCAATTAGACCTCCACAAAGGTTTTCTCCCTCTTTGTATTCTATTTTACTTACTGATGCTGGTGAACCTGAAAGTTATGATGAAGCTGTGCAGGTGGATACTAAGATTCAGTGGGAGTCTGCAATGAAAGATGAAATGGACTCTTTGCTGAAAAATAAGACATGGGATTTGTGCAAGTTGCCTGCAGGTAAAAAGGCTTTACAAAATAAATGGGTTTACAGGTTGAAAGAAGAGGAAGGAGGTAAGAAAAGATTTAAGGCCAGGTTAGTTGTAAAAGGATTTGCAAAGAAAAAGGGAATTGATTTTGATGAGATATTTTCTCCTGTTGTTAAAATGACTTCTATTCGTACTGTTTTAAGTCTTGTGGCTACTGAAGATTTGCATTTAGAGCAGATGGATGTTAAAACAACCTTTCTTCATGGTGATTTGGATGAAGAAATATATATGGCTCAGCCACAGGGTTTTGAGGTCAAAGGTAAGGAGAACTTAGTGTGCAAATTGAAGAAAAGTTTATATGGCTTGAACCAAGCACCTCGGCAATGGTATCTGAAATTTGACAGTTTTATGCATGAGCATGGATATAGTAGGTGTCATTCAGATTACTGTGTTTATTTTAAGAGGTTGGATGATGATAGCTACATTATTTTATGTTTATATGTTGATGATATGCTTGTAGCTGGGTCTAACATGGATCATATTAAGGGGCTGAAACGCCAATTAGCACATGCATTTGCTATGAAGGATTTGGGGGCAGCAAAACAAATCCTTGGTATGAAGATTTGCAGAGATAGGAAGCACAGAACATTGACGCTATCTCAAGCTGATTATGTTGAGAAGGTGCTGCAACGTTTCTCTATGGAGAATGCTAAAGCTGTCAGCACACCTTTACCTGGTCATTTGAAATTGACTAAGGAGATGTGTCCCAAGACACAGGAAGAGGAGGATAAGATGTCCAAGGTACCCTATGCTTCAGCTGTAGGAAGTTTGATGTATGCTATGGTATGCACTAGGCTAGATATTGCACATGCAGTGGGAGTCGTTAGCAGGTATATGAGTCATCCAGGTTTTGAGCATTGGAATGCTGTCAAGTGGATTCTTAGATATTTGAGAGGAACATCCAATAAGTGTTTACACTTTGGGGGCTCTACTACTAATTTACAGGGCTATGTTGACTCAGATTTGGCTGGGGATATTGATACCAGGCGGAGTACTACAGGTTATGTCTTTACTGTTGGTGGGGCAGCCGTGAGCTGGGTTTCTAGACTACAGAAGATTAATGCTCTCTCCACTACAGAGGCAGAGTATGTTGCTGCTACAGAGGCAGCCAAAGAGATGATATGGCTTCAGTTCTTCTTGGAAGAATTGGGACATCCTCAAAAGGATAATTATTTGTTCACAGATAGTCAGAGTGCCATTCATCTTGCTAAGAATTCAGCTCTGCATTCTAAGACCAAACACATACAGTTGCAGTACCATTTCATTCGGTCAGTTTTGGAGGATGGAAAGTTAAAGCTGGAGAAGATACATACCAATGAAAATCCAGCAGATATGTTGACAAAGGTTGTAACAAGGGAGAAGCTGAACTCCTCTTCAGCTTCAGTTGGTCTTTTAGACTAAATGTGAATAAAAGAACAACAGAGTCCAGGGTGGCTTGATCCAGTGGGAGCCCCATGCGGTAGTTGTATTGCTACAAGATCAGTCTCCAAGTGGGAGATTGTTGTTTAGTGTGGAGCCTGATTAGTACCCAAGTGGGAGATTGTTAGATTGTGGTGACTGATCAGGAAAGTACTGTACATACTTCATAAATAGTGGGGTTCGGGGCATCGCCCCGAAATTTTTTTTTTTTTTTTTGGAAGTAGCCGACATGGTAGCCGACATATTATGGCCAACATGTTATAACCCTAAAGCGGTTTAATACTTGTATAAAAAGGGCTTAGGGTTGGGTATTTTTATATGTGGTGATACGAAATTGGTTCTTGTGGCGGTATTGAGCTGTAAGGGATTACAGATTGTAATCAGGTTGTAATCACTGGATTGTAATAAGATCGGACTTGCTGTTTGGTGGACGTAGCCCAGGGATTGGGTGAACCACGTTAAATCTTGGTGCCTTGTGTTTATTTCTGTGTGTTCTATTATTTTCTGTTATTGGTTATATTTGCATGTAGTTTTTATTTCTGTCCATGGTTTTTTCCTAACAGATCGACCTCATCATTTCCCCCTAACTTTGCTTTTTGTTGGTCCTCCAACAAACATGAAGTTCTTTACTCTGGTCAACATTCTATAATCTACATCTGTCATTTGTCCTGTACCTCCTTCTGCAAAACTCTAATAAAAGCCCTTTGTATCTCTATGCTTTTCCCATCTTCTCACCTCCTTTGCCATATCATAATCATTTAGGTTTTCAACATTGGCTAGCAAAGGAGAAATAAGCATAGGTGGTAGGAAGGTAAGAGGAATCCAATAACTCTGCCGAACCCTGCCTAACATTATGTACCAAGGAGCTCATCTCTTAGCCAAAATGAAGTTAAGGGGTGAATGTGGCTTCTTATTTATGAGATCCTCTATCATGCTAGCCCATCTCCACTGTATTGCCTTCATAGCTTTAGGAAGTTTTGTTTCAGCTAATTTATCATACCCATCAAATGCAACATTTTGGAAAGGGTAATTTTCAGCTTCCTATATTAGATGGGGAAATCTTTAACCAATCATAATAACAAGTCTTAGGATCTTTAGCTTCAGGCTTTAAGTACAAGGGAATTTCTTCCTTGAATTCCCTATAAAATTTAGCTTGTACTTCCTTGCTAATTTCATTTTGGATCCATGACATTAGGGCTCTTAATTGAATATCCCCAACATACAATAAGGGATTCCATTCTCTATTGTCAGATATTGTGAGGTTATGAATGAAAAATTCACACAACAAAGTTTGTATTGCTGCAAGAGAACTATGGAAGGCTTGTGAGAACTCAAGGGGCTCAACTAGGGATGAAGATTTGTTCCTTATTACACAAGTCATTTGATAATTCAAAAATTGTTCTCTCAAGAATAATACATAAATAGGATATAGATAATGACAACTAATAAGTTCAGGTATCATTGAGGTTACCTTGATAATCTTGGTTTGTAATTGCTCCACTTCTTCCTCCTTCTCCAAGAGATCCTGATAATGACTATCAATAACTTGGTTTAACTGCTTCTATTGTTGTTTTCATTATTCTCATTCCAAAGTTAATTGATTGGATAACTAAAAGATAACAGAGAGTAATGACACAGAGGGGGAGATACCTGACTTAGTTTTTATGCTAAAGTCTCATTTTGATGTATTTGGAACAACAATCTCATGTTTAACCAAAATTTCATCCCCTTTAGGGTGTGTCTTCTCCACCCTTGCTTCCATAGGTTTGTCAAATTTTTGGATAGCTAAGGCCAGTGCATCTAGGCCTTGTTTGAGTATTTGTTCTGCTACTTCATTTACAAAACTCATGTCAATCCCAAAATCTGTTTCAAAATTTTTTTTGCCTGATGCTACAAGAGGTGACTATGGAATGTCCTCTTCCATAAGGAAGTCTTCTTCTGACACATTGTCATTTTTTGAAATTATAATCATTAACCAACTGAGGCTCTTGAGAAGATGAACCCATATGGCCTTTGAAATCTAAAGTTTTGTTCATCAAAACTAGAATCATCTTCAATTATTATACATTCTTCACATTTTTCATTTTCAAAGGGTTTCTCTGTTTCAACCTTAGGTGGCAAATTGGACAAACATTGTTGTTGACTACCAGGTTCATTTATTTCTTGTTCGAATGGCTTAGAGAATTCTGGATGAACTATAGGCCTGGGTTGTGGCTTGTCTGTAGGCAAATTTTGCTTCTCCCTAATGCTTCTCCTTACTGGTGTTTCTTTTGATTTCTTAGACTTCTAGTTTTTGGAAACAGGGAAGGCTATAGGAACGTTTTCTTGTGTCTCTTGACAAGGTCTAGAGGGATTTTCACTTCCTTTGTTGTTCCTTCCTCAAGGAGGCCCTAGTTTTTATGGGAGAGGGTGTAGTATTTACTTCAAAAAATTTAACTTTCTTCTTGCCTTTAGCCTGATCTAACCTAGATGTAGAGGCTCTAGGGGAACACTCAGGGTTTTTAGGCCTAGTGCTTCTAGATTTTTCAGAGGGATATGTTGATTCCACTCCTCAATTATCTTTTTGACCCCATGTTTAGTGCAAACCTATTTTCCCACTTTCTGCCCTATAGGACTTAGGGTCTGGTTTTCAAAATTTCCCAAAAGAAAGTCTTCCCATGAAATGTTCACTTGTTCCTTTAGTTCATTTTACACTATTAGCTTAATGAAAAACTGATGAGAGACAACATTACACTCACATCCTTGCACTAGTGAAGCCTTCTTCTTCAAAATATGGAATTAGAAATTGAGGACATTCACCAGGCGATTATAATGACACAAACAACTTAGAAACTTAAAATGAATAGAATATAATTTTTTTTCCACCTTTCATAGGTAAAGTATCTTATGATATCTATGACACAATGTCTAAAGGGTTCTGGCAATGACAGTCTATTCGTACCTTGTTTTTTGTTGACATCCAAAGGTGGGTTTGATTGCAATGTAAATTGAGCTCTAGCTGTTGTAGGGTCAATGTTTTTTGAGAAATCCTCTCCTTCTTGTGGAAATCCCATAACTTCTACTACAATTTCCTCTGTGAATGACATCCTTAACCCTTTTACCGAAGCTACATTGTTCCTCAAGGTGCTTAAGAATTGAGTAGCCACCTCATCATCCTAGCTGGTAAGTTTTTGGATGTAATCAAGCCAACCTCTGGCTTGAAGTAGTGATCTGCATGCTCAGACAAAGTATCAAATGCACAAACACATAAATTCACAGCAAGAGATGAAATCCAATATCACAACAAGGGTTTGTAGCAGAGAAAAAGTTGAAACATGGAGATGGAAAACAACAATGACAGGAGAAAATGAAAAAGAATAGAGAAGTTAAGCTGTTATTGAAAAATAATTGCAAATCTTCAATCATATCTCAATTTCATTTCCATAATTATCTCCTCAAACTCACATACCAACCACCTTAGCAAATGCGTGTGAAATAAATAATTTGTTAAGAACTATCTCGTCATAGATGAAAGTGGATATGTGGCAAGATTTGTGGAGATTTGAAAAAATAAATAGCATTTACAAACATCACCACATAAAATGGAAATAATATATGTTCCCCCCCAACTTAACTAATAAATTAGTCCCACAATTGCACATGTGACAAGAGTGTTGCCAAATAAAGTCAAACAAATGATGAAATATTTATCGTGGATAGTATGTACAAACTTGGCAAAATGGTGATGGCAGCAAAATATTGTCATCCGATGGTGGAGAGTGATGAAATGGAGAGATGAAATGATATGAAGGTGAAAGGTGGAATTTATTATGAAGAGAGTACTTCAAAAAGAAAGTATTTATTATGAAATTATGTGAACTCTAAAGAGAAGAACTATCGTGAGCAAAAAACTCAAGTCTAGATGCTACATGAGATTCTTCAACGTCATGGGAGTGAAATTGTTGTAGGAACCCTTCTTTTCTTTGAGTCTTATAATAAACTTTGAGCCTTTGTCCATTTCCAAGTAATTTAAGATGCACAGGGTCAACAGTGGATAATTGAACTACACCATTTGGAAAGACATATACAATCTCATAAGGTTCCAATCACCTTGTTTGAAATTTTCCAGGCATATGCTAATATCTAGAATCATAAAGAAGGGCCTAGTCACCAATTGCAAACTATTTATCATTTATGAATTTGTAATGCCGCTATTTCCTTTGTTATTGAACCATTTCTGTATTGTGAAAAGTAGATTTTATCCATTCATCTAATCCATCGAGTGTTAAAATGTGCTCCTGTTGGGCAATAGTAAGATCCAAATTTAACTCCAATGCTGTCTGTAATTTCATGTGCTCAAATTCCACAAGCATCATTGCTTACTTACCATAGACACGTTGAAAAGGTGTAAATCCAGTGGTGGTTTTCCATGTAGTTCTATAAGCCCACAATGCTTCAAGAAGTTTTTTAGCCCAATCCTTTCTATGAACTGACACTGTTTTAGTAAGGATTGATTCAAGCTCTCTATTAGTGACCTCCACTTGACCATTGGCTTGTGGATGGTAGGGGGAAGATTTTCCATGCCAAATTTTATATTCCTCCATCAAAGCAGTGATAAGATTTGAAGTGAATTGAGGACCTTGGTAAGATACCAATTCTCTTGGAACACAAAATCTAGTAAAAATGCACTCATATAAAAATTTGTCAACATTGTTATCCCTAGGGTGCTTCATAGGCTTGGCTTCTGCCCATTTGGTAACATAATTGGTACAAATCAAAATATAGAATTTACCTTGTGAAGTAGGTTCAATAGGTCCAACAAAGTCAATCCCCCATATGTCAAAGGGTTTTACAAAAACTTGTGGCTATAGGGGTATCTCATTTGATTTTGTAGGCCTTCCCATGCATTCGCATTTATCACATTTCTTGGTATACTGAGCTGTATCCTTGTGAAGTGTTGGTCAATAGTATCCTGTAGTCAATATCTTGAAGATTGTTCTTTTGGCTACAAAATGACCTCCACATGGTTCATCATGACATGCTCTAAGAATTTCATATGTTTCATCTTCTCTAACACATCTACGTATTACTTGATCATGATTAGTGTAGAACATAAATCCAGCTATTCTAGAAAAATTAAAACTTTTCTTCTCTACTAACAATTTCTTCTTCTTAGGAGAAAAATGAGCTGGTGTCCTCCCCGTGGTTAGATAATTTGTAATATCAACATACCATGGATTTTGTACAAATAGTAGGAAAAGATGCTTATCTAGAAAGCTATCATCAATGACTGTAGGATCCTCAAGGACATGTAAATAAGATAGGAAGTCAGCTACCACATTGACTTTGCCTGGTTTGTCCACAATGGTGATATCAAATTCTTGCATAAGTAGCAACCATCTACCTAATCTACCTGATATGGTAGGTTTATTCATCAAATATTTAATAGCTGAATGGTCATTATGGAAAAATGTCTCATAGCCAGTAATATAATGTCTGAACTTATTCAGTGCATAAATGACTACAAGAAACTCCTTTTTAGTTACTGTTTAATTAAACTAAGCTCCTTGCAAGTTTTTACTGATAAAATAAATGGCATGTTCTACCACTCCTTTTTGTCCTAACACTACCCCGATGGCTTAATCAGATGCATCGGTATGAATATGAAATGACAATCACCAATTGGGTCCTCTCAATATAGGTGTTGTTTTAAGAACCTCTTTAAGATGTAGGAAATATTTTTTGCAATCAGAGTCCCAAGAGAAGTCAGAGTCCCTTTTTAATAGGTTGTAGAGAGGTGTTGCAATTTAGATGAAATATTTGATAAACCTTCTATATACCCTACATGCCCCCAAAAAAATTCTCACATCCTTTTGCTTCTTAGTAGTAGGCAAAGTACTAATCACTTCAATTTTTGTTGGATCGACCTAGATGCCTTGTGATGAAATGAAGTGATCGAAGACAACACCTTCCTCCATCATCATAAAACACTTTTCATTGTTGAGAGAAAGATAGTATTCTCAACATCATTTGAGGAATTTTTACAAATTCATTTTGGCTTCTTCAAAAGTGGTCCCATAGGGAGTAAAATCATCCATATATATCTCCATGCATTCAGTAGATATGTCAAAAAAAATATTGATGACAACTCTTTGGAATGTAGCTGGAGCATTACACAAGTCAAAAGGTAAGACTAAGTAGGAAAAAGTTCTCCATGGGCATGTGAAAGTTATTTTCTCTTGGTCCTCTGGAGCTATTTGGATGTGATTATAGCCACTAAAACCATCTAAAAAAGAGAAATATTTTTTTCCAACTAAATTGTCAAGTACTTGGTCAATAAATGGCAAAGGAAAATGGTCTTTCTTAGTGGCTAGGTTCAATTATCGATAATCTACACAAACTCTCCATTTCCCACCTTTTTTTTTGGCACAATGACTAGGGGGGAAATCCAATGACTATAAGAGATTGGGTAGATAAAACCAACATTTAACAAATTTTTTAATTCAGTCTTTGACTATGTCTCTTAAGACAAGATTAACTCTTCTATGAGGTTGTCTAACAAGCTTATATTCAGGGATAATGTAGACCCTATGAGTACAAAGCTTAGGATCTAGGCCCTTCATGTTGGTGTAATCCCAAGAAAATGCTTGTTGATTCTCTTGCAACAACCTTAGTATGATTTTCTAATGTGTATGGGACAAGGAATTACTAATATTTAGTTCTTTTTGTGGACTCACTGCAACCCTATTTACTTTTTCCATCATGGATATTTGAGCAATTGGATTTGAATGAATCTCATGTGGGAGGAATGGGTGAAGAAATTGGGAGGATGTTGAATATTGGGGTGCATTTAGAGGTGGTAAAATAGTTTCCAAGATTCAGTCCTGTTGTGAACATTCCTAAGAATTGACTCCATATTCATTGTGATAATTGATGAGATAACATCATCATCTTCTTGAAAGGTTACAAATGGATCTTTAGTTATCATCATAAGCTCATGAAGTGAATTAAGTTCTGGTTCATCATCTCCCAAATTAGGCTAGATTGCTTGATCATCTTGCAACAAAGTTCAAGTAAGGGAGTATAGGGCCAAGTTTTTGGTATGCATCCCATTAGATATTTCATCTTATGAAAACTACAAGCTATATAAGCATCTACAGTGGCTAACCATGGTCCTCCTAGGATGAGGGGATACCCACCCATATTAGATTTTCGGGAAAGGACAAAAAAATCTATACGATATTACTAAGAATTTAGTGAAACTATAACATCCTCTACCATTCCATCTGGTTTGATAGTAGAACTCTTAGCAAGTTACAAAATGATTGGTGTTTCTCTAAGGCCAATAATATGCAAGTGAGATAATACTTCCTTTGTCATTACATTGATAGATGTGCCTAAATCAACTAGGCCATTTTGCACTTGAACTCCATGAATAGTGACAATGACTATAGGACTCTCTGGATCAAAATATTTAGATAGTATCAAATTTTCTAGCATAAGGTTTGACAATTGTACTAGAGCATAAGGTTTGACAATTGTACTAGGGATCTTTCTATTTTCTACTTGGTTGTTTTATGTGAGCTTCTTTAATGGCCTTATTGTAAATAGGAAATTCTTTTATAGCATCTAGTAATGGTATCTTAATAGTCATATGCTTCAACTAGTTAAGCAAATCTATCATAGCTTGGTTTTGCATAGGCACAGTTGAGTCTAAAAGCCTTTGAGGAAATAGTGGATCTTTTGCTATAGAAGAAACTTGTTGTGTGGGAAAATCTTCCTTTTCAGTAGATGGATCTTCAACATCTGTGATTATAGGACCTTGAGGTGAAGCACCAAGAGTGGTTCCTGATCTTAAATGGATGTCAATTAGAAAGATAGCATAGCTTTGCTATTGAGCTGGTGACTTGCTACTGTTAGGATTAGGATTAGGTTGAGTTGGAAATTGGGTTGGTTTAGCCTGGTTATCATTGGCTATAGAAGGAGGCATTATATCATGTTTCTGAGGTGGTGGCATTAAGGCCTATAGATGGGTTGGTTAGACCATTGCTGATGTTGCTATCGACCTTTCTGAGGTTGTTGCCAATTGTGATTACCACTAAAGCCTTAAGGACCACTACTTTGATAATTTTGCCATTAACTATTGTTACCATAACTTTGAAGAGGGTGTTGTGGCATATTTGGTTTTTGGGCCCATTGCCTTCATTGAGAAACATAGAGTACCTCATCATTTTCATCAATGGCTTTGAAATCTGTAGGCATTGATTGTGGCTCCAAGCTTGCAATAGTCTTGCATTTGTAGTTCCTCTTTCTCTCTCTGCAGTGTTAGCAATATTTAACTAACATAATGCCAGTTTCTTCCTTCTTCCTTCTTGCCTACATGTTTTCTAGTTGAGTGGCAACATCATTTATGATGTCTTGTTTGAAATCAAACAATAGATTGGACAACTCCACCTTAGATACTCCTAACCCATTATGCTTACTAGGCATGGCCCTGAGTCCTCTATCCTTCTTCATAGTAGCTCTTGAATAATTTAAGAAAATAATATGCATGTCATTCTAGTTCCTCTTGGCACCTAATCCCATGAACCATCTTAGAGTAGCCTCCTTGAGAGTAGATGGAAACAAATTTAGCTTGTGAGCATCTATTGTATAATCATAGCTCCTATAGAGTATGTCAAATTCAAAAAGGAAGGTGTCAAGGTCTTCTGTGATAAGGCCATAAAACTTGGAAAGTGTAGAAGCAAGTATATTTTTGAAATTATCATTATCATATAGATCAGGGAGGGGAAAGGAAATGCGGGTTGAACCATCCTTGGAGGTGGAACTTCTTGTTGGAGTGGATAAACAACAAGGGCTAATGGATTATCTAGATACTTAGGTTCAACAATGGGTGGTGGTAATTGGTCTTCTACATCAACAAATAGATTTTCAAAGAGTTCTTCTTCTTCTTCATTCTCAACTTGGGGTTCCTTAGGTTCAATATCAAAGATATCTTCTAGTTCAAATTGAGTAGTCTAGAGGATGAATCTCCCAAGGCGATCTCTTCTTCTATGCAAAAAAAATGTGCAAACTAAACTAAAGCAATGAATTCAAATATGGAATAAATTGACACCATCCCCCAAAAAAATTCCAAAAATGGTTGGTCAATATAATGATTATGTATCTAAGGATTGGACATACTTTTTACATTGGTTCTGTATACAATTAATGCCAAGTAATGTACCTGAATGACATACTTAACTCATTAAATTATCGACCAGGGGCATAAAATTGAAATGATGCCCACAAAGTATATGCTCTAATTCATTTCATGTGTCATTGTGACCTTGCAACAAAATGCTTAAATAGATACTAAGCTAGGAAATGAAAGGGGCAATTTAATCTAGTCCTCAGAAATGAAGTTACAAACATGAAACTGAACTATTTAGTTATGCTACAAGAAACAACAAATAGTTCTATTACCATATGGATGTAGGAGCAACAGAGCTCTAAAATGCTTTTATTCTATGGAAATGAGAGACTAATTTCTACCTAGCTATGAACTACATTCACCTCCCGTGTGGGCCCTCATAGAAGAATGAATAAACAAAAAATTAGAGATTAACAACTATAAATATCATTTTATTCATGAGAAACTCATAAGTACATATTGGAAAAACATAATTGTATTTATCACTACTGCTAGATTACAAGAGAGTTCCTATTGAGTCTAACTAAAATATAAACTTCCAGCTTATTTTATAACACTGACATAAAATATAATTCCTAAAATCTAGAATCCTCCAATGCTAGGGATATGACAAGATTGATAACCCATAGCATCATTTAATACAAGAATAGGCTGCACTTCATTTGCACATGAATTCAAAATTTCATGGCTTCTAGATCTGCTCCATAATGATTTGACAATTGCTTTGACTCAACTTGTAACAATAACTGATAACTGAAAGATCATGGAATCATTATGAATTCAAAATAGTCAACCATTCCCTTGCCAACACTTTATCTTTTGATGTTGACTTCTTCTTCTATCATTGACTCATCATTTCCTGCAAAGGATTAGCATGCATGTGCAAAAATCCTAATACATCCAAGATAAAATTCATAATTAGTTTTCTCATATCAACTTTTCTCTTATCACATGGCTACAGGGAGAACTACCCAATCAATGTAAGACATAAAGATACACCATTCCATTCTATGTAACCATATAATATATAGCATATTAATCCAATCTCAAAAATGTCAAAGTGCACACATATAATAGTATAACTATAAACATTCTGAATAAGTTCATCAAAAACTCATAAAAGTTTTAAGTCTTAACCATCAAAACATATAAAAATATGAACTAAATAAGCCTTAGATTGGCCTCATCAGTAAGACTGATTTTTCTTGGGAAAAGTATTAGAATTTAAAAATATATATTGCTGGTATTGGACATGATATAATCTTTAAATATTTGTTACGATAATTTTTCCAAACACAAACTCCAAAAATTTATTACTATCAAAAATCATGTTACCAATCTCAATTAAAATAAAGGATGGAATCTAATCCCAACCTAGCAACCCTTTAAACTCATATACCTTACTTCCTAGAGTTTCACATTTTGATCTCTCCCTTTCCCTATTTTTTTAGTTTGTCTTATCTCTTTGCTTCTTCCCATTCTCCTTTCATCTATTTGGAAAACTTGTCCTGCCTTTTGTGTGTTTCCTTGTTCCTCTTTCTCTCTCCCACTCCCCTTTTCTTTCTTCTTCTTGTGTTATTGTTCATATATTTTCCACTTGGTTTACTTTTTATTGATATTTACTTTCTTTTCTCCCTCTTTCTTTTCTTTCTCTCTTTTAAGGATAGATATGTTATTCAATTAGTATATGCTTTTGAGTTGGTTTATTTTTTATTGATATGTATTTAATTCATTTTAGGGGAAAGGGCCCAACAAAGGCTATAGCTATGGCCACATCAGAGTTACTCTTATTTTTCTCTCCTCTTCTTAGGTATGGATTTTCGAACATTTATCTATTTGCAACTATTTTGGCTCTCCTAAGAAACTTCTAGATACCATTGTGTCTTTCAAGCATTCTTCCTTTCTTGTACATACAATGATGAAATTGTTTCATAAATATTTTACAAATATCATTGAAGGTTTTCGTTTGTGCATAAAGGGTCACAATAAAATGATGTATTTTTCTTATGCATTCCTACAATTTGGTAAAATGTGTTTCATTTCCTTTAACTATTAATTATTTTACAAATGTGTTTCATTTCCTTTAAATGTTAATTACTTTACAAATATTGTTGTAGGTTTTAGTTTGTTGATTATTCGTACGCATTTTAAAAAATATATATATTCTATTCTATAAATGTCATTAAGGGTTTCAGTTTGTTGTTAAATGAGTATTCATGTGTATAAGGGGTTACAATAGAATGATGTATTCTACTTTCGTGTTCTTAGAATTGGGTTGAAATATCTTCCATTTGATTTTATTTTTTAATCGTTGAGGGTTTTCGTTTGTTGTTAAATGATTATTCAAAAGCATAAAAGGTTACAATAGAGATGTATTTTATTCCATGTTCTCACAATTTGGTATCTTTTGTCATCATTCCTTGATATATATTCTACTTCCTTAAACTATTTTTTGTTTTGAAAATGTCATCGAGGGTTTTGGTTTAGTGTTAAATGATTTATCCAAATGCACAAAGGGTTACAATAAAATGATGTATTATGTTTTTGTGTTCTTGTATTTCGGTATCTTTTGTCATAATTTGTTCAAAAGTGTTCTATTTCTTGTAAATGTTTGTCATTCTGTAAATGATGTTGAGGGTTACAGTTTGTTATTCAATGATGATTATCCAAATGTATAAAGGGTTACAATAAAATGATGTATTTTATTTTTGCTTCTTGCATTTTGGTATATTTTCTCATTCATTTGTTCAGCTATGTTAGATTTGATTTTGTTGGAGTTTTAAGCAACTCTTAAACACCCCTAGGGTCAAAGGAAAGATCAAGATAACTTTTACAAGAGATTAACAAGACAATTGCATTAAGACACAAGAATGATATTGATATGAATATGAATAAATTACATGGACATTCCTAGACATGATTAAAATGTACATAATAGGCCTTCGTATATAGGAAAAGTGATAAGATACAATGATAAGGAGAAGAAAACCTATTTCCTACACAAGGTAGAATCACATGGTGGATCACTTTCATTATGTAATGAATCATGTGCAGTGATGAGGATGATAATGTGATATGTGCACTAAAAGTGGATTGAGATAACTATCACCACCTATAGTGAAATTTTCCTACAACATGTGCATAATTGAAGTGCAAATTTCTAGGTGTCTCAATGACAAACTACTATGTAATGCATTATCCTAAGTAAGCGTAATTAGTGAATATTTAATTATACCAACAGATTTGCATACATAATATGTATACATACATAAAAAGATGCATACATAAAGGGTTTCATTTTGTTGCAATTTACAATGAAATAATAAATTATGCTTATAGGGCTAAAATCATAATGTATGCATACCTAAATATGTATATATAATTATGTGCATATACATGATTTTATATAAAGGGTTACATTAAAATGTTGTAGACATATGTGCCTTCATTTCAACTCATGCACCTTGGTTTCTTTTCTCATTGACATTTTGAACTATTTTCATTTGATGAGATAAATTATTAGTTTGAAAATTAATTGATTTATATGAAACATATATAATATTAGGACCAAACAATTATATTGTTTACAATGCTTGTCAGTAGTTTCATCAATTATGTCTTTCAACAAAGTAGTTTCCTATTGTCTATGATTATTTTATTTATACTTATTCGTTGGTTCCACATACAAAAATCATAACCTCATTCATTTTATTACCATTTAAATCAAACTTAGAAAGTCAATTATCATTTTTAAATCACATTACAATTACCTCTGTTGGAATACAAACACCACTGAGAGTTTGGGGGGGGGGGGGGGGGGGGCGTTGAATCAGTGGTTACTTGAAACTTGTTCTTTTCAAACTTTTACAATTATAACATATGCCTATGAAACATGAACAAAAGAAGCAAAATAATAAAGTACATAATGTTTATAGTGAAAAACCCCCTAGGGTAAAAAACCACTTTGAATGTGAAATTTTATTGGCCTCTTGGGAAAATGTTTTTAGAGCACAACTCTAGGAAGCACCAACACCTTGTTTTAGAAACACCAACTTAAAGGAACACCAAACCCTTACACCTAAAGCACCAACTTCATGAATACAAGAAACACCAACTTCCAAACTGAATAACTGAGATAAAGAATTAGAGGATCATCTATTTTACAATGCAAATAATGAATCACTAGTTTAAACTTGTTGAAAACATAATGCTGGATATACTTGTATTCTTCTCTTTTACTAATTCTTTTACATCAAAAATTGCACCAAAGTATACAAGCCTCTTTCAATGAGTTTATTAGATGATGACATGTATAATCAGATCTAAAACAAAATATATGAATGCAATAAGATGACTTGTATTAAAGTCTTTGAAACTATCAACTTTCTTGAAGTGATAAACCCTTGTTTCTCCTCAAAACATCAAGTATCCAGATATGTTTTTTATTCAATTAAAAGATTTGATCAAATACTGATATGAATGAATAAAGAATCAATAAATAACCCTTCTTCTACCTCTGATAAAATTCTCTATTGAAAATCAAATCACAAATAGGAAAATAGAAACATAAAGCATTACCCTCTTCTTTGTTGTTTAAAATATGTCTGCAAACTGTTTGGTCTACAAAGAATTCCACACAAATCCTACAACTTCTATCAAAACCACACATTGGACATTTTAGAGGAATGTATCCTCTAATTATAAACCAAAAAAGTCAATATTTTGCAAGAAGGTACATACCCCAAACTTCAATTAGACCAAAACTGCTCAATACTGCTAAAATTGTCATAACAAATTGGTAACTACTTTTATTAACACAGTTTTTCGCTTTTTGTACGTGTTATGCAAAAACTAACAGAGACCCATTGCAACTAATTCAACGACCTTTCCAAAAAGTTATGATAGTTTGTGTCTAACAGATAATTAAGCCTATTGACTTTCTAATAGACTAAAATTGTTTTTTGATAACTGTTTTGTTAACCAATGTGAACATTAAATGTTAATTGTATAACACTTAAGTGTTCATTTTGAACAATATTGAAGGACAATAAATAAATAAGATAATTACATGATGTTAACCATACCATATGCTCATTATAATTGCATGGACGAATTATTGACATTAATGACAACAATCAAAGACCAAATGCCAAGGGTTTAACAACCCCCTCCCTGTCATCACTGACATTCATTTTATCCCATTCATCTTGCTATCTTCTATCATCATTTAAATTTTTTTTTTCCATTTCAATATAATATTACACTATAATATGCATACATAATTATGTAAACATTTATGTATACATATATACATGATCAAGTATTCATTTACATAAAATGTATACATATACACAAATATTGAACCTTAAAATGTAAAGTTTTCTCTCTTTTATGCAACGTTTTCCCTCTTCTCCCACCATCTTGCATCATCTTAGCTTTGCAACTTCCAACCTCTACCTATTTTTAACCATTTGAGATTTTCTCTGCAACCTCTAGGAAATATTGTGTCCATCAAGTTATGTAATTTGATGAAATAAAGAAATTATTCTCCCAATGCATTCCATTTCCTTAAAATGTATATATATTTTTATATGTTTAATAATGCATATGCATTCATTATTATAGGAAAAAATTGTATATGTATGCATAAATATGTGTATGTATGCATATACATGTATATATTTAGATAATCAAATACATGATAATCACAGTTTTTGGATCAGAGCCCCAAACTATATAAGTTTGTCACTTAGAGGTCCACAATACCACATTCTCAATACAATCTAGGGCTCTGACAATAGTTCCCAAAACCCACAATATGTAGACTAGATCTACTTCAAAGTTTAGGACACCTTTATGGCATAACAAGACACAAGCTACAACCAAATGTTTTAGGGATGGAATATGATCTTGATCAACACTAAGACTCAAACTTTAAATGTTAATCCACAAGACCTATTTTTGAAATTCAATCTAGGCACCCAAACCTCTGTTTAGGGCTGTAAGGAGAAATCATGGATTTTTGAAGGCAACCTACATGGAACTCCTCCACAACAAGTCTTGACCACCTCCAAACTCTTCAATCCACCAACCAACAACCCCTTCCAAGTTAGGACCCATGAATAATCTACTAACTCCAATTTGTCACTTAGAGGTCCACAATACCACCTTCTCAAGTTAGGAGATTGGTCAGGGGCCCTAATTTGGAAGGAGTTGTTCGTTGGTGGATTGAAGAGTCTAGAGGTGGTCAAGACTTGCTGTGGAGGAGTTCCATGTAGGTTGCCTTTAGAAATCCATGTGAGGTGGTATTGTGGAACTCTAAGTGAGAAACTTGATATAGTTTGGGGCTCTACTCCAGTTTTACTTGCCTGTTAAGTAATTACCTCCATAATATCAATTGTTACATTAGAATGATGTAGGTATGTTTGCACAATTATATATGTACATTGTTATGTTACATCATTATATTTGCATACATATTTATTGTTTTTAATACTGTTACTTTGTTTCAGGTGGATGTTAATGATAATAAATTTGGTATTCAATGTTGTCTTCTCAAAAAGTCATTGGAAGATTAGTGCTCTAGATTGTTTAATGTCCATGATGACGATCTCAAAAAAGCTATTATGTATCTTGTTTAACACAATGCTGGTGGCTTGTATCTACACGATGGGATCATCTATGACCTACTATTTTATGCTCTCACTCAATCTATAAGTGGACTTAAATGGGTGTTGGAAGTGTGTAACCACATTGTGGTGCATCACAAGTGGCAAGAGTTGTCGAGGGGATTTAAAATATCAATCCACACATTATCTTTGGAAGAATTCACCAATTTTTTGACTTCACCATAGAAGGTAGTCAAGACCTTATGGGGGATCAATGGGATCTCTTAACCTATTCATCTGCTATTGATGACTATGCTTATGTTGCAGTTTAAAATGATAATTATGAAGATTTTTTGATTCACCAACACAAACTTGTTATTATGGATCACATCTATGGACTTTCCATTTTTGTGTCTAAAATAAAACATCTCTAGATTTACTTTGGAGGAGATGTTCCTCTCTAGACTTACTACATCATTTTTTGGGTATAAATATTCCCCCATTTGTAGGGTTGTTCTAGTTGAATGCAAACTGATGGATTATTTTTTGTAAATGTATGAACATGGCTCCAACATTTTAATTTAGCCCTGAATATAAAATTGTAGAGTTCTTGATGTTAGTAGAAGCAATGAAAATTATTTCAAATGATATGATTTGAAACTACCAAAACAACTCAAAATTATGGTAGAATGTGATAGTTATAATTTTTCATTGCTTATCTAATTCATAGATTGTTCTATCCATCCCCTCTGTGATTTGAGGATTTGGAGTGATATGCATTAGTCTCTACTCTATCAAAATGGTAATCAGTTTATCATGAGTTGGTTCCTCTACATGTATGCCTAACTAAGGAATATTTTGATCAACTTATGTCTTTAGCATAATTTTTCTCATGTAAATGATGGTTTATACTTTCTATGCTCATGCATTATACTATCACTCCCATAT
This sequence comes from Cupressus sempervirens, assembly GCA_028749045.1. Lineage (NCBI taxonomy): Eukaryota > Viridiplantae > Streptophyta > Pinopsida > Cupressales > Cupressaceae > Cupressus > Cupressus sempervirens. The sequence goes on along the minus strand of CM053793.1, from coordinate 442,853,056 downwards.
ATAATCATATTTCCAATTAGCATCCAAAAGACAACTGAAGGTGAACATGGTAACTGAGTCACCATACCACCCAAGCAATGAAGGAAGAAAAGGATAAGTGTATACCAAGCTTAGTACTGATTGAGCTATTGTAAAATTGTTGAGCAAAAAACATCATTGAGTTAGAAGAAGACTTTACTGATCTAGGTAGAGTTTACTGAGTAGAGATTAGAATGAGTGAAAACATATAGAACACTATATTTACCTAGTGGAATAAAGGCTCTATGAAGTTTGAATTGGCACAAAATCAGATGAGATACGATCATACCGAGTGGAAAAATGGTTTACATAGTTTGAGGTAAAGATTTGCAAAGATTTATTGAAGATTGTGCATTGATTTTGTTATGATTACAAGGTAGAAAAGACCAATGAAAATGAGGGAAGGAAAGAAATGAAATGATGGATTATTCTAGATTGTTGATTTCAATTAGAAAAGCACTTTGGAAAGTTCCAAAACCTTAATTAGGTCATATAGTGAAGAGGAAAAAGAAAACTATAAAAGGATGTATATGGAACAATTTAATGTTGTTGTTGATAGAAGTATTGAAGTGAGATAGGAGAACTGATGAGAGAGCCTAATATATTAGAGTACAAAGATCAAAGATTAAGGCAAAGTTGTGAAGAATTGCATATCAATCAAAGAAGGTGATATATCGGTGAACAGAAGAGGGATATAATTAAATAAAGTAAGTTTCTATTAAAAAGATCATTTGCTTCTACTTTCTAATAGTTGTAGTAGTTCTAAATCCTTAAAAAAGGTAGACTTAACAGTCTTATGTAAAAGTATCTTCTACTTCTTCTTTATGTGCCACAACTGCCAGTATAGGGAAAAAGAGCAATGAGGAGATCATGTCACCTGATGCTATTGCTGCCAAGATACTAGGTGGTCTGAGCAAATGAATGAGATAGAGTATGAAGAAAGCTTCTATTGAGGCTCCCAGTTCTACTACTGAAGACATCCTACAGAGTACTATGAAGGTTGGAAAGGAATTAGTTAAGGTTATTAAAGATCTAATTTAGTTGCTAATCTGGTGTGCTAGTTTCTGGTCCCTGTTTGGGTTGTTGGTTCTGGTTTTATGTTTTTGTGTCATTTCCACCTTTTCTCTATTTTTAACTCTAGGTTCCAAGACCTTGTAAAACCTAGGTTTGATCTATTTCAGTACTTTCTTGGTTCTAGGTCCATGTAAAACCTGTCTTTTTGATGTTTGATTGTGAACTTTAGGTTTTAGGTCCTTGTAAAACCTGATGATCCTTAAAGGTTATCTTATTTTTTTGTAAGGGGTTTTGAGTCCCCTCAAAACCTATTTTTGCATTAATCTAAAGTAATCTTATGTAAAATCTCTTAACCAAGTACATCCTCAGAAGAATGTTGCAAAATCCTTGAGAAAAATAGATCCTATCATATATGATTGTATACTCCTAAAAGAGTGTTGCCTTGGTTTCCTAAATGCCAAATTATGTCAAAACTACATCTTATTCAAACCAAGCAAATTCAAGTGCATTAAAATTCAAGTTTTAAAAGAGCTTGCAATTTATCACCATTTAAATAATTTTATGGCCTTAATGCCTCTAACTCATCTCTAGCTCTACATAACATTTCAAATTTTTGAAATCTGATATCTGAGTCCCAAGTTATGAGAGGTTAGTGAAAGCTTTCAAAACACATATTTTTGATCAGAATATTAACCTTTAAAACATTAAGAGGTTAAGAAATGGGATTCAAAACACACATTTTCATTCAAATTCTTAATCTACCTAGCTACAAAGGAGTTAAGAAAAGCACTTCAATCACACATTCTAAACACCAAACCTTTACATCCAAAAACCAAAACAATTAAGCATGAAACCCAATACACCTATTTTGGAGATGATTCTTAACCTCTTTGCCCTAATACCAAAGATTAAGGATCAATAGGTTAATAAAATAAAAAGAATTTATGCTCTGAAAAATGTGAAGCTTGTCATAAGTGAAACTTGAAAGTTCGCTTCTATGTGCAAACTATTTGCCAAGATTTGCAAATAAATTTTCTCGGCTAGACTAATAAAATGAGCAGCTTGTATCTGATGCTTATATTTCTCATTGATTCTTGGGAGCTCCATTGTTTTCGTTTAGTATCATTAACATAGTGCTCAATCAATGGAGCCAACCAATTAATTTTGGTAGACTGCACCGATGATGAGTTTGGCAAACCATGCCAAATCGACTTCTTAAAAGTTAAGATATTATAGTGATATTTTTCCAAGGTGGTGATGATGCCAAAGTCAAGTAAAGGATTGGATGCCAACTATTTTGATAAAATAATCTTAGAAATTATGGGAATATTGTTTCATGCAATTGCTTTCAATGCCCATTTCCAAGGGAAGCTGATCTAGTGGTATCGACATTTCATAGTGTGCAGTGGTGGATTGTTTTTTTCGTGAATTGGCTTGTCTAGCACTTTCCATAGGGACCGCGTGACATATACAGAATTGATTACTATTCCATTATACAGAGGGTGATCAGGAAGTGTTTGACCAAATGCCGCCAAATGAAACATATATGTAATGTATTGAATAGTTCAAATGATAAAATGATAATCATCTGCACGAGAGGGGAATTGGAAAATACGGGAAGAAGGGAAATCCCCTGATTGAAGTAACCTTATGAAAGCGTAGAATGCGGTATCTGCACATAGCAAAGGTGAATCTCAGAGGAATGACACGACGTATTCGATAGAGTCCCCTTGCTATATGAAATGTCTTGAGTTGGGAAGTAAACACATAAATGCTCATATCTCCCTTGCGTTGTGCACTGATGATGTTTTTGTCCAATCAATGTGATTCATAGAATGGTTGGATATTAATACAAATTAATTCACCAAGCCATTAGCAGGATATCGATGAAAACAACTTATATGAAGGTCACAATTGAAATATGGAGTATTGGTGGGACATGGAATAGTTGATAGAAGCAATTGTTGTTTCAAACACCGCATGTGTAATGCATGGAATTGACTATGTTCGAACAGTCCATTTAAAAGGCTATAGGAACATTCAAGCGGAGCCATTTTGGATGTGAAAGTTGCGGTCAACAGTGTCACCCAACATTTTCCTTGGATTAAAGCATGGTGCCCACAAATGTTTTCATCAGTAGCGAACCATTTTGTATAATATTTTGGTAATATTTAAGTACACAGGAAACCATAGTAATAAGAGCCTCCTCCCAAAGCCATGATATAGAGAAATAGTACGTCTTTTGCAAGTGTGCAAAGCTTAATAAGAGTCACAGTAAGTCCATGAATTATTGACAAAATGACCAAAGAATGAAGGCACCCATCCAACATGATAAACATTTGACCAAAAGCTAAAAATGGACCATCACATCAATTAAGTGATAAATTTCTTATACTAAGCACAAACGGTAGCTGCAACATACTCGGTGGCTTACTTGTGTTTACATTGGCTCAACTAAAGAGAGTACACGAGCTTAACATTGGTGATTATGCAGATGATTGGAAGTAGGAAAAGTGGCAATATTTTAACAGTCATTTAAGAAAGTTCCTTGAAGTTGAAGAGAGTCAGATTAGATTTGAGACATTCTGTTCAAGCCCTCCTGTTTCTATATATGCTTAGATGAAGATCTTGACAGAGAGATGCGATGTGCAAACAGGTCTTCCATTGTCTCCATTAAATATTTATACCTCTGTTTGATGTGATTTTTAGCTTTCTCCAAAAACCACTCATAAGTGAAGAGTACTAAGGTGATGTCTAGGCTGGCCATTAATGAAACATATGAAAAAATATGTGTAGAAATAACAAGGCCCATAATAGATAAGAGTGTAGAAGAAATCGCATAATCATATTTCACTTTGAGAAAAGTAGATCTCGGTTCGTCAACTGTTGAAGGAGATTTTCAGAATTTCAAGTTATCTGCGACAAAAATATTACAAAAGGAAAAGAAGGAAAAGAGATTAAAGGAACAACTGAGGGAGAAACTTAAAATGTTGGTATCTAACATTAACTTACTTAGTAATTCCTCTAAGGCCCAAGCAATAATTACTTCCCTTGCTCTAATAGGTCTTGAAGGTATTCTTGATCATACAGTGGTAGAAAATGTAAACAAACACAAGTCTCACAACATGATTGTAGAAGTATGGATAGATAGAATGATAGAAGGTACTTCAAAGTTCATAAACAGAGTGAAAGAAGTACATGGGAAATTCATTGTGCGAGAACAAGAGATTTCCAAAGAACTTAAAACCAACAAAGATCAAAAAGTTGCTTGGCAAGGAGTAATTGATGAATTACAAGATATGTTGAAGGTAGATGTTAGTACTCTAATCCTTGAAAAGGTTATTGATGATCCAAATGATAATCAAGTGCACATGTGGAGTAAGAGTATTAACTAGAAATTAGTAAACATCAGCAAAGGGTTAATTAAATTTGAAAAATTGATGAGTGTGTGTGAATAGACAAGAGTGAAATTATCAGAAGAAGTGGTCACAATTATTACATGTGGAGCACCAATGAATGATCTTAAACATATCAATTTTCAATTTCTTTTGGTTTTCTTCACTATTAGAATTCATTTAGAGATAGAAAATCAAGTGTCAGATGCTGAAACTATGAAGAAGCTCAGTCTAGTCTCTGTCACTCTTGAAGATTGCAATATTTCAACACATCAATAGGAATTAGAAGAGATCTGAGACAAGTAATACAAAACCAAGGTCAGAATGGAAAATGTTTTCATTTCTAAGTAGGGGTCAATGGTAGCGATCCTTGTTGATTACAAGGATTTCAGGTATAAACCTATCTGATCTTAATTGATTAACTCCAACAACTAGAGATTTTAGTGATCTAATATACATTTCATGTATTTTTGATAAATTTTGGCTTTAGTCATGTTTTTAGATGTTTTCATTATATAGGTTAATTTTTGCAAGGTTAATTAACCTCACTAGAAATACGTGATAAGGGATCATTTTTCTTTGTAAAAGGACTTTTTGAAACTTTATGAATCGAGAGAAATTTATTATTGAAGTAGTATCACATCATGTATTGAAAACCAAGCAAATTTGAAAGTATTTTCAATATATCTTTAGTTGTTCAAATCTTATCAGTTGTATTCATTGTATGAGAATATAACATTTCATAATTTCTCTTTTGTGAAGGAAAATAATCAACTAAAATCTAGCCTATGTGATCAAGTACCTTTCCTTAGTATTATGAAAACATGCCCATGATATAAAAAGCCAAAGTTGCTTCATTTGATACCTATATGTGTAGTTCCTAGGTATTCTTGATGGATTTTAAATCTTTCCTAGTTTGAGTTGTTAAAAGTTTGTACATTCTGTTACCAAGAATAAAGTGTGATAAATCTTAATACTTGTTTTTCCCTTAAAGCTTTTAAAATCCAAAATTCACATCTTACGAGGGAGTTTCCCCTCTAAACACAAAGGAAGGTTGCATATCAAGGGCCTATCCAACTGTCGGAAATAGTTTTCCACATACATTCCATTGGGCTAAGTTATGTAATTTGGAAGTGACAAATCTGTTTACCAACAACATTCTGCAAACTCCACAAGGGACTTGAACAAGACAGACTTATTGTCACCTGTGATGGAGCAAGATGGTTCTTCTGCATGAGAACATCTTTCCCATTCTCCAGCCAAACCTTTGTTTCCAAGACACACAGGAAGACATTATTTCAGATTTTAACACACTTGCCTGGAGGTGTAGAAGAATTGTTCAACAGTATCAACAAGTGAATAAGGTCTTAGAACAATAAGAGGAGTTTGGTGAGTTATTGAGAGGAATACCATTAGAAATAAATCACAAATTGTGGAAAGATTTTCTCGAATCCCAACAAAGAACATACCAAATTTTGGTTATGCTTAGGGTCAGACAAACAATAATTAGTAAGTTGGATAAACAACTAAACACATGAGTAAATAGACATAAAGGTCAACTTGATGAGGATTTCAAGGCTCTTCAAAAGCTAGATTTCAAGCTTGTAACTCCTAAAAGGAAAAGAAAGACTAAGTTAGTAGACCATCTTCGCCACCAAAGGTCATTGTTCCTCTTGTAGCTTTCCATCCTTTAATCTTACTAGGAACCCTCATTCCTGCAAACATCAATTTACAACCTTTTAATATTATTCTTCCAACCATGACACAACCAACACCACAACCACCTATTCCATGGGGAGCTACTATTGGTCCTCTAGGGGAATCAATTACATGATATGCTTGTCAGATCTTAGACAATTCTCCCTAAGCTTTTCAGAGATGGGAAGGTCACCACTGATGAACATATTAGCACATTCTTTACAATAAGTGGAGTTCTTTGAATTCATCATGAAGATGTTTCTATTTTCCTCTTTGTGGAGTCATTCACTAATGTCACAACTGAATGGTTTGATCAACTGATAGTTGGGTCAATCACTTTATGGGTAACTTTAATTAAGGATTTTGAGAGAAGATTCAAGATTGTTGAAGACGAATATTTACTTCTCTCACAACTAACACAAATGAGGAAATAAATCCATGAACCAATATGAGAATTCATTTCTCATTTAAACAATATTGTGAATTAGATTCCTATCAATAGAAGGTCCACTGAGGAAAATCAGACAACTTTCTTCATTAGTGCCCAACATTCTAATGTGAGCTTCCAGATATGAAGAGCTAGGGTCCCCAACTTAGCAGCTGCACAAAATTTAGCTATTGAAGTAAAATACAACTTACTTAGCTTAGGGAAATGGAGTTGAGATCTACAAAAAGGTAAAGTCCAACAAGCCTCCATTACTACTGATCATATGGTACAAAAGTTAGCCAATGATTTCTTACAACTAAAGAAGCAATTGCCACAAAATCTACTACCTTTATACTAGTATATCCCAAGGAGGAACTACATTCCCTACCAACAAAATAGGAAACCAAATCTCTTGACTCCCCCTACTCAAAGGTTTGGAATTGAAAACCCCTCATTTTAAATCACCAAGCAATAATGTTTGATTTTCACCTAACCCCCGATCATGATGGAGCATCTTGTCCCAAAATGGCAAGATATATGCAAATGCATTTGATATGAGAGAAATTTGAGGATTATGTGACCCTTGAAGATACAATAGAGTAGACCTTTGGGACCTCTTCAATCAATTTTCTAGAGTATGAATTAGATGGTGAAGGGAGTGAGGATATTAACAATCATTCTAGCAATGTACCCACCCCAAATTAGAGGCAAAGACTAGAGGAGGAATGGGGAAAATAAGTAAATGAGAAGGATATTGATGAAATTCCCAAGTGTATAATGTCTCATAAGCACACTCTTGAAGATCCTTTGCAATCAAAGGAAATAGATAAAGCCAAGTCCTCATTCATTGTTGAAGATTGTTTTGATTTTATTGATCATTGCAAGAAGACTAAAGTGTAGATTTCTCAGTTGGAATATTTGAAAGTACACCTAAGGCTATTATTAATCATAAATCATGCACAATATTATAAGAAGATAATTTAGAAGGTGTTAGAGTAATTAGTCATTTTCACTTATTAATTAAATCACTTTGATTTAATTAATTAAGTTGCCTATTACTCTAGTTTTCTTAAGCTATCTTGTAGGTACATATAATTAACATTTTATTAATTATTATGTGCAACCCTAGCTTTTTTAGGCTTTAGGTTACCCTTTTCAGGTTTCGATCTCCTTTATAAGGATTGATCTCTTTGTAAATTTATCAAGAATCTGTTGAATAATATTTTTCTTCTTTGTCTGAGTTTTTCAGATCAAACCCTTGCCTCTTATTGTCTTTTTCTTCTCTGTGACAGGTTTTCTGCATGCAAGTTTTCTTGGGCTTCATGGATTTGTTATGCGCTTTTGCTCAAATCCTACATGGTATCAAAGCTAGATCTGTTGTAGCTTGTTCAATGTTTCAAGAAAAAGGGAGAACAAGGGTTTGGCAGATCAAATTTGGTGTTTTTTCAAGTTTTTTCTAAGAAAAGAAGGGGATCACCAATTTTTGGAGCAGTTTGACCCCAAACGGACATCACGGATGGATTTAGAAGGCGTCAAAACCCCCATTTAGATATAAAATTCATCCGATTTGGAAAACGTTGATCTGGGAGGCAATTTTTTTTGCCGAGCAGGCTGTACGACCCCTGGCAGGTAGATCGAGGTACATAAAATTGAAAATCGCAATTTTTTTTTTTAAAATGCAATTTTTGGCCGCGGTGGTTAGGAAAACCACTGGTGGTCACCAAAACCTCTAGCGGCTACAGTAAACTGTCGACAGTTGCTGCCAGCGGTCCTGTAGACCGCCAGCGGCTCAGTGGTCGCTGTGGCTCCACCACCACTGGCTGCTAGTGGCTCAGCCGCTCCTCCTCCACCACGGCGGCAATGCTCTGCCCACCCACCACCCAGCTACCACTCCACCGACGGTGCGGTGGTTGTTTTTTATTTTTATTTTTTAAATTATTTTTTAATTAAAAAATAATAATTTTTCATGCATTTCAGGGGCCCTATTGATTTTTCTTCCGTAACTTGAGCATACAGACGTATTTTTTTGATCCAAAAAATGCACCAAAAAGCTGGTTCCGAGATAGAGATATTTATGTAGGTGTTTTTGAGTTTTGATGCAGTTTGGTTGCCTATTTTGGTAGTCAAATCCAGATGTTCTATTTTGCACTCTGAGAGGCATATCTTGAGCATTTGATCTTTGATTTTGGACTTCTTTATATCGCTAGAAAGCTCTTTTTGTGCTCTTTTTAGTGATGCTGGTTGTTCTAGATTCTACTCCAGGTACATTTTATTCAACCTTCTTTTTTTTTGCATGTTGGTGGATATTCTGGCTGTTTGAGGTCTAGGGATCGATTTTGTTGCTTCAGATGCTTTGTTTTGGGTTGTACCTTCTATTGTATCAGTCTTATGTTTTTTTTTTTTTATCATTGTTGATATTCATTGTAAGCATCTTTATGCAAACACACTGAGATAAAGTGCCACTCTCACGTTTCGAGATCCTTTTCATCATTGTGATTTGTTGCACTCGCACTATTTTATAAAGTGCCATGGGGGGGATAGTTGATTTCCATTTAGGCCCTCTTCCTTTGTCAAGTAAGTGTCCCTTCCATGACATTAGCCTCATGATGTGTCAATGACATGTGCCTTTATAGGTGTCTGTACCTCACTCTTGATGTGTTTGGTTCTTGTGTTGTAGGAGATTTTTGGCCCATCTTTTCAGTCGCCTATCACCTCACCCCATCTGCATTAAGGGGGGGTTATATTGTTGGTTCTAATGCTTCCTTGGTTTGATGGTTCATTAGTGTGAGCTATGTATTTAATAACTGATCCTACATACTAGGCGATTGCAGTGGCTAGCTACCTATGCATTTCGGTGAGATGGATCATCTACCATATAGACATGCTCAGTTTGTGCCTTCTATTTCCATGGAGGTTCTTTAGATTAGCACCTTTTGACAGATTTTTGCAGCTTTTCATGCTTCAGTGGTTCTCTTCATCATCTCTCTTTATTCCTTCTTCTAGAACATTCTTTGCTATCTCTTTTTGGAGTAGGGTTTTTCCCATGTGGTTTTCTCTATTTCTTCGGTTTACAGAGATTTCCTTGTATTGGGTACTTGATCAGGCCTTGTTGTCGGGACCCATCTTTCTGCTTTCATAACTGTGCTAGGTTAGCTTACCTCCTGAGCTTCGCTTAAGGGGGGGTGTTAGAGTAATTAGTTGTTTTCACTTATTAATTAAATCACTTTGATTTAATTAATTAAGTTGCCTATTACTCTAGTTTGCTTAAGCTATCTTGTAGGTACATATAATTAATATTTTATTAATTATTATGTGCAACCCTAGCTTTTTTAGGCTTTAGGTTACCCTTTTTTGGTTTCAATCTCCTTTATAAGGATTGATCTCTTTGTAAATTTATCAAGAATCTGTTGAATAATATTTTTCTTCTTCGTCTGAGTTTTTCAGATCAAACCTTTGCCTCTTCTTGTCTTTTTCTTCTCCATGACAGGTTTTTTGCATGCAAGTTTTCTTGGGCTTTGTGGATTTGTTATGCGCTTTTGCTCAAATCCTACAAAAGGGTCTATGAGTGAAGAAAAATAATTAGTTGCAAATTCCTTATCAGATAAGCCTGATCCATTGTCTATTTCTCTTTATATAGCTAGTTGCAAGTTAAGCATTTTCATTATTGATTTAGGTGCTTTTGATAATGCGACGCGTTCTAAAGTGGCTCATTCTTTAGGTCTACCTTTGAATAAACCATCGAGAAGAGTGTATTCCATGGAGGCAAAACAAGTCCCTCTGGTAGACTAGTTAAAGGATGATCAAGTAACCCTTGCAAAACCTCCAAAAAATAAGCAAAGTTGAATATTTTGGTTGTTGATATTCCAACTAGTTATGGGATGATATTGAGTAGGAGTTTCTACAAAGACCTCAGTGGGGAGATCAAGTTAGATATGTCTAATGATTTAATCCTAATTGGTAACAAGAAAGTTGGACTTGATCTAGAGCTTAAAGCTAAGTACACCATTTTGAAATCCAATGATCCAAGAGTTGAAATCTTATACACTGACACAGGGCACAAAACTTACATGATGACATTTTTCAAGGAAGATTCTCCCAAAATCCTTATTCCTAACATTTCTAAATAATTATGGTCTATGCAATTTGATGGGAGTTCATCATCTTCTAGATCACCACCTAGAGTAGTCTCAAGGTCACCTAGGTCATTTTCCAAAGGCTTACAAATTGTCTTTTGAAACTACTAATAACATGACTCAAGAGTAGAGCATATATCTTTTGAGTACTTGAGAGCATATTCAAGACTCAAGAGCAAAGCATATCTCTTTTGAGTACTTGAGTCTTGAATGTGCTGTCAAGTACCTGAGAGCATATTCTCTAGAGTACTTGAGACTTGAGTATGCTCTCAAGTACTTTAGAGAATACCTCTCAAGGAATCAAATGTAACTTTAGGTAAGGGCTTTGTAAAGATATCTACAATTTGTTCTTTAGTACTGACATACTCCAATCTAATTTATTTTTCTGCTACCTTCTCTCTCAAAACATGATACTTAATAGATATATGATTAGTCTTAGAATGAAATACAAGATTCTTAGACATATTTATTGTGCTTGTGTTATCACAATATATGACAACAGGTTCTGAGAATTCTATCCAAATATCCTTTAGCATTTACTTCATCCATATGACTTGATTGCAATTATTTGTTGCTACTACATATTTTGTCTCATCTGTATTTTATGAAATACAATCTTGTTTCTTACTTAACCAAGAAACCAATCTTCCTCCAAGAAAGAATACTCCACCACTAGTAATTTTTGTATCATCCATATTGGTTTCCAATCCACATCAGTATAAGCACATTGAGTGAAATCACTTGATTCATCATACCATATTCCATAATCAGATGTTTCTTTCAATTAACTGAATATTATTTTTATTGCTACATAATGATACTCCTTAGGATTAGCTTGAAATCTAGCTACAATCCCAACAAGATTTTCTATATTTGGTCTAGTGTGAGTAAGATATTGTAAACGTCCACTAGTAAATTTTGACCCATTTTTTGATGAAACTTGGTCAAAATTTTGACCCATGTTGGTCGAATTTGTGACCAATTGGTGCATCACAATCTTTTTCGTCAAAATATTGATGAAACCTCCAATTTATTGGAATTTCAACCAAATACTTGGTCAAAATAGACCACATTTGGTATGACCATTATTGGTGGCCATTGATCAAAATTTCAACCAACTGTCATCGAAAGCTCCACCCATGAAAGGTCAAAATATCAACCAATTCTATGCCATCAACGACTAGGATGCCATACTCACGACCAAAGAATTGCTCAAAATTTTGATCAATCTTGGTCAAAATGCCAGCCAAGATTGGTTGAAATTGCAACCAATTATTTCATTGAAATGGACACCACAACTACTAGGATTCCATACTCATGACCAAAGAATTGGTTAAAATTTTGACCAATCTTGGTCGAAATGCTAGCTAAGATTGGTAAAAAATTTGACCATTTTGATTTTATTTTATTATTTTATATAAATATAACAGACAATGCATGATGATGGATGGAAATAAATTGGTCCACCTTTATTTAGAATAGTAGGGGCCTCTTTCCTACCATTTTATAGTTAGACACACCACCCGCCTATAGAATGGTAGGCCCTCCCACCCTATCATAGATATATCCTCTACATGCATGCACCACTGCACTAGAATGACTATCCACCTACATGAATTGCAGGGGGCAATAGGAAGGGTTCACCCCTAAAATTATATGGTGACCAAGGCTAGACCCCCTACAAAATTATGGTTAGAACCCCAGTGACTCATAGGGCCTAGCTAGGCCCCTACTATTCTAAAGGGGGTGGGATTTGACAAACCCTTCAATTGATGGTTCAAAATAAGTGATGATTGGTTATGTGTTTTAAAAAAATACAATAGAGGTCCCAAGATAGAAACAAATTGGGATATTAGAGAACAAAAACCTGGCAAATAAAGCACATGTGAAAACCTCCAAAAATAACACAAAATAATTTAAAACATACAATTTCTTTCATCGTCAAAGTGAATACCTTGGCATCATATGGATTCACCTTCATATCAGTAATGAGATCGAGGAACAATTTGGGGATTGTTAATCCTTCTGGAAGTGCTTCATTGTTTGCCTGCAAGAGAAGTTGGTATATGTCTCTTCCCATTCTCTACAAAACCCCACATGCTCTACGTTTAGATTCCAATAAGTGTAGAAGTCCCAGGATAGAAACAAATTGGTCTTCCTCATTATACTTATGCAAATAGGGTTGGTATTTTAATTTATATCTTGATTTTCTATATCAATGGAGCTTCTTAGCACATTTCAAGCAACAAGGGAATTGAGAAAAAAATTACCTATTCCAATGAACAAGAAGGCTTCCAAAAGCTAGTTAAGTATCAATGGAGCTTCTTAGCACATCTTAAGAAACAACAAGGGAGCACAAATAGTCAAATGACCTACTAACTAAAACATTTAATATCATTAGAATTTTCATTTTAATTTATTATTGCTAAATCTAATCAAACGAAGCCATAAAGCACCTAGATCATGAAAATATACAATTTATTAGTGATCTGTTTATAGACCACACATCATAATAATTTTTCTGTTGAAATGCAAACTGTATTATCAAACAATGTTAATATTGTTATCATTGCACTTTATGTTTATCATTCAAGTGATAAAATTAATTGTTGTGTACCTCATAGAAAAGGAGCTCCGCTTTCGACGAGACTCCCAATATTAAAAATCTATTTAGAGAATTGCCTTTGAATTGATTGGATACATGTTCTCTCAGTTTAACCCCTCATAACTTGTAGAAAGAATTTGGCCATTTGTGCAAAGTTCAAATTTTTATAGAGTCTACATGCAATATTTGAAGTTCAATCTTTTAATGTTTGGAATATATATATATATATATTAGGAGCAATAAAATCCTCCTAATCATTAGTATTGAATGAATCTGTGTTAATTGTAAATGAGACTTACTCAAATTTTAGATCAAAGTTTAAAAAAAATTAGGTTCATCAAAGATGACTCTACAATAGGGATTTGCTTCTCTAGAGCTTATTTTCACAAAGAAGAATGGATATTTTTTGTAAATTTTGTAGTAGGATTGGGTATGATGGTTGTATCAGTTCATTTTACTTTAGTTTTTACCAAATCTGTATATGTAAGTTAATGAAGTTTAGTGGTTGTACATAGAATTTGGGAAGAGTTGTCTTGTGATAAAGGGGGGGTTCCATTTTGCCTTTGATTGCAGAATTTTGTATTTTATTAGACCCTTTCACACTCCTTCCCAAGGTCTCCAGCTGGGCTTTAGGTAACTACGCCTATGTTTGTAGCATTATTATTACATATACGGGTTTACAGGATCCTATCAATTGCCCCTAGTTTCATGTTTCAATATTTCACATGCATGCAAGATAGGTGGAGAAACTTGTGTTTAGTATAGAGAATATTTGACTGTATTCTCTGATGGGGCTGAAGATTAGATGGGTAATGGAGTCAGACTAGTTTTTGGTAGTCCTATTCTGCATGCAGAGGAACAACTACTTTTACATCTAGCAACAACTCACTCAAATCTGATGTTGATCTCCCCTTAACTTGACATTTCACCATTTATAGCCCATAGCTATGACTCATTTATCTTAGCAACAACAAGTTATCAAGGGAGATACTTGTTAGTTTGGAGGGATGTCAGAAGTTGGAGCTCCTTGACTTAGCTCATAATAATCTAGAGGGGACGATACTTCCTGAAGTCATTGTTAGCCTTGGAAACCTGTAACTCTACCTCAATATTTCTTGGAATTCTCTGCAAGGGTCATTGCCATGGGAGGTGAGTAAAATTGTATTATCTCGAGCCATTGATAAATTAAATGTGTTTCTTTCTATCTTAATGCATACTTGTGTACCAAGACCATCGAGAGGGAGAGTTACATAGCTAAGAAGTATTTGAACTGCAACCCTAATGAAAAACAAATGCATTTTGAGTTAGCAATGTTGTGGATATGGATATAAATGTAATATTGGAAGGAGAATCTTTATAAAGAGTGACTATAATTTTATAATGTTGTGTGTATTCATGATCATGTTTAGGCATTTCTTCTAATGCCAAACATTTCAAAAAAAATTCCATATTAGGGCACTACCAATCCATCATATTGACTATTTGGGGAATTTAACACATCAAGTAAACTTACCCACAAGTTATTCTGATTACAATGTCCACTGTCCGATCATGGAAGTAGGATTTTAGATCATATTCATATTGCATCAATCATAAAAAATAAATGTAAGTTTGTTGATCAGATAGGAAAAATTATTCAACTCCAAGCTTTTAAATCAACTTAAAGTAGATATATGAGGATACTTAGATAATGATTTTTCTTACCCATGCCTAAGAGAAGAAAGCTAACTAAAATGCACTTTGCAAGATAAATATTCAATGATTAGAATTTTTCAAGAAGTAAAAGATAGTAATACTAAAGTCGATAGCAATGAACCTAGGAACACTCAGACCCTACACAACAGAGAGAACATTTCACTACATATATCAAATCACATTATTGTAAAGAAGAGAAAAATGTAACTTGACTACTTAGTAGTTTACTGTTCATAGTTGATGGTAACTTTGGAAACTTCAAGACAAGCAATATTAATGAAGGCATCTTCAGATAAATTGATGGTGCAACAACATTTGATAGAGCAATGGTCAATGGAAAGATTAAAAGATCCACACCTTTTACTATAGAAATGAAACATATAGTCTTATAGTTGCAACTGATTTCACTAGATCATGTTATTATCTCTCTCCAAAGATAGTTAAAAATAGATACAAGGATAAAATCTACTAGTGTGACAATAAATACACAAACTAGATCTCGCACTTCATAGCCCATTTTCCTTCTATTTGACTATATTTTATGGATTGGACAGCCACACATCAAAAACAAACAAAAAAATCTGATCAAGTGCTCTTCCATTTCAAATAAATACCTCCCTCCATTTAATTTGGTTCCATTCTTTTACAGTGTGCTTGATCAAATATAAAATACATATAATTCTTTAAAAAATCTTTACATTTCAGTTTTTACAGAATATGATTTGAAAGGAGATTAAATGAAATGTTTTTTATGGGAACTATTTGATTGAAAATAATTGTTTATCCCAATTCCATTCATAAAGCTGATTAACAAAAATTGACACAATTTTTCTAAAAACATCCTACCTTTGTTTGATAACAGTGAAAACCCAACGAGTTCAATCTAGAACATTATGTGATTTTTCTAGTCATTATCATGATATTTTTGTAAGATCAACAAAAAAAATCAAGAAGAAGAAGAAGAAGAAGAAGTCATCAATTAAATAATATATGGGCAATTAGACAACCAAAAGTGGCATAAAAGAAATTTCATTCTATATTGTTATTTATGGTTTACATGGAGCCCTCAAGAATATAAACAAACAAGGAACAAATAGAATATTATAGCAAAGAAAAATATGCATTTTGATGTCCAATACTTGTTTGGTATGATATTACACAATAAGGGGGATCACAAATCAAATATCATGGCATTTTATATAGTTTCTCAAAACAAAACACATTGACGCAATGAAGAATTAGCCTAAAAATGTAGATTAAATCATGGCATTTTATATAATTTTTTAATACACATGACAAGAAATTTACCATGACAAAGTCATTCATTCTCTAACCACAAATTCGGCAAGCTTCCCTATTCTTTCAACCAACTCTGGAGATATTTTCTTGGTGGGATTTTTAATGGGATTGTACTTAATGTTGAAAATATCTACCACATCCTTTGAACTCCACCCTACTTTTCTCAATGAATTTGACATCAAATCTTCTTTAAGAAAAAAGCCCTCTATAATAGTATGGCTATCCAAGTAAAAATCTTCTTCAGAGTCTACCAAATTTGGTGGGGTATAAACTTGAAGTAGTATATCATTGATGTCCCTCTCCTTCCATCACCTATTTCTTAGAAGATTTGAAAGCTCCTCCAAGTACTCCATTACCCATCTAGGCATACATATCTCAACAATGTTTATAAACTCATTATCACCACATTTATCTTTAGCTACATCAATGTCCACTTTGGGGGAACAAAAGAGGCTTCTAAGAGAAGGATATGTGATGCAAGAGAAGGAAGAATTTGGTGACCTAGTTTCAGCCAAGTCACTCTAAAATTCTATTCACCTTGGAGCCTTGGAAGAACACCATGGGACAAGGGAGGTTGCCAATTAGCAAGGATCTTGTCTGAGATTATCCTCTCTTGGAGAAATTTGGGGGAATTAATCCTATCAGAGACAAAAACACTCCTCCTTGGTCACTCCATGAAGCTCTTCGTATTCACAAAATTTGAGCATTTTTCAAGAGAGTCAAGGTTCCTCCCCCATGCCTCTATATTCTTGCACACCTTACCATCAACAAGTTCAAATTCATCTTTTCCCATGCTCTTCCTCCAATACCCCCTCATTGACCTCAAAGACCTATCCCTCCTGAGACACATTAGACTACCATCATGAAAAATATTTGTTAAATCCAAGGGATCTTGAAGCCCAAACTCTTCCCTCTCAAAGTAGTTACCAAGATCAAATCCACAACACAAGACTTCATTCTTATAGAAAAAGAACACTCGATTACCAACAAGATTGAGAGAAGTAGGGACATAGTAGTGACCATATATGGGCACAAGAAGAGAAACCTTTTGAGATTGGCCCTAGAAAGTGCAAGGGAATTCTCCAAATCAAGGGGCCTTTGCCCCCATTGCTTGCACTAGAAGCTTCCCTTGGCCACCTCATATGATAACCCTGCAATGGGCAAGTTAAGAAGGGACTAAAATTTTAATTAGCTATTACAATTTTTGATATGTTTGGAAGTATATAATTTCTATTATTACAAGGTCTATCATGATGTTGTTCCTATATAGAAACTCTCATTTTTAGGTTGATGCATAAATATCATTATACCAAGAACTCATTTTTGTTCCCTTACCTTAATTAGGTTCAAAGACGTGTAAATGAAGGTCTAATACACAAATCAAATCAATAATAGTATGCTATTAATATTGGATGAAAATTGAGTGCCTGCAAGGTTCAAAGATTACAACTTTCTCATTAAAATTGTACAATTTAAGACATGTTATACAATTCTACTTCTATACCTCATGGTGGTGACCACTAACAATTTGTTTTCCATTTGTTTTCACCTCTTTTGCAGGGTATTAAAAAGGTGGATTGGCCCAATTTAGAATGATGGGATGCTATTAATTTTTTTTCCATCTTTTGATAAATTATCTATTACATACTTTTTCCTAGAATGAAAAGCCACATTCAAATATTCCAAGATTAATCGGTTCTTTAAAAAGTGTAGACTAGGATGATGTAGACCAAATGTATCAGTGGATCAATACCAATTTCATTTGATTCAATACTGAATAACGTAAGTGTAGCTATATAACCAATTTTTCAAAATCAAACCAAATGCATTAGCAAGAGATTCTTTCATTCAACAACATTCAAAAGATGGATGATAGTGTAGCTAAATTCCTAATTTCTAGAATCATCAGCACCGAGTTTCATTTGATTCAACATTGTCAACTCTGAGTATCATCCCAAACTGTGAAAGAGACCAATTTAACATCTCCACATCTAGAATACATAAATAGATACAATCTTACAACATCAATGAAAATAAAAAATTAACATACTTATAAACAAAGCATGTGCTTTAAATTTTTTGTAGGAATAAATACCTTGTATGGTACTTTTCTTGTGCTCACTACATCATTTTCATTGAAAATTGGAACTACGTGCAGCTATAGAAAAGAACCTATAGTTTCACTCAATTATTTTTTGAACTCTGAATCCTTGAATTCATTATCAGCTACAAGAAGTTTAGATGATGCAACATCTAGCTGCATGATATAAAGACGCACTTTAATTTGTGTAACATACTAAAATAAATTATCTATCCTATTTATCTCCTAAGAAAGTATATTGATCATTAGAAATATGGCAATCATAAATAAGATTAAGGCTATTGTAAACTTGACTAAACCAACTATCACACAGAGCCATGAGACCACTTTTTCCAACAACAACACATGGTTTTCCATCAAGTTCCACCTATGGTTTCTAGAGATCTACAAAATTGTTCAATATTGCAGACATTGATGTCAATATAATAGAGTATTATCAAGTCATGGATAATAGGGATGCCAACACAACCACATTAAATATGAATATAAGCATTAAACAAGAAAGAAAAGCATGTTGAACAAGGTCAAACATATATTTCAACATACATCTAATCTTATTTGAATAAAAGAACCAAGATTTGGTTTTAAATTCTATGTACTATCTTTTTGAGGTGATCATAGAGTATTATAAACAAATAACTTTAGAGGACATTTCTCCCCTCTTCCCTTAGCTATGTGCCGAACATCTAGTAGAAATTTGCCACACTACTCGTAGAGATCATTGCAATAGTTGTTATTATCAAGTAGTGTCATTAGCCCACTCACTGCAATACTCAAATGACTGGTATTTTGAAGCAGCAACACATGATCATTGCATGTATTTAGTTTTAACAGATAGTTATCTTATGAAAGAATCATAGTGTTATATCCATTAGGTTCTTCCACTGATAGACTTATATCAATAACCCAACTAAGTTATCACCATATGATCTAATAGGCCCAATGAATACAATAGAACAATAGTTGAAGGAAGCAGAGGTATTATGATCAAAATTATATTGATGATCAAGAATAAATTGCTACTTTTGTAATAGTTTTGAAGAAAAAGAAAGAATAGAGTATGAAATTGAGGAGCCTAAAAGGGTAGTGATTGATAAAGGAATGGACATAGAACTCTATCTCAAAGAAAAGAAACTATTAGCTGGTTAGGAAGATATCCTTGGTATGTTAGTTTGAGCTTCACTTGGTTTTGAGAATACTTTAATATTCTCTACTTAATAAGGCCAACCATGTGAAGGTGGAAGCTCATCTGGTCTCAAACCCCCTCCCCCTAACATCAATCTAAATTACTCATTATTATCTGATTACATACTTCATTTATCCATTTATGAACTATAACATTCAATCAATACAATCACATAAAACTCATTTATATGATATAAAATTCATTAATACAAAATACTAATGAAGACTTCATTAGCACATAACAATATTCATTTAAAAATCAATATTAATACTCAAAATTCATAGATACTTACTTAAAACAACATTCTTTCATTATCCAACAAAGTTTATCAAACAAGGTTTATCAAAGAGCATTTAAAAAAAATCATTTCTTCTTTTTATTTTTCTTAGCTCTCTTAAGAAAAAGGTTGATAGGAGCATCAATATCTTCCTTATTCTCCTCCTCTTGTGGCACATGTAATGTCAAATTATGATGCCCCCTCCTGTTTTGAGGAGCAAAAGGCTACTGCACTAAAAGGGGCTCTATTGCAAGAATAAGTAAATGGGTTAAATTGGCATACACTTTTTTTCTTTAACTATTACAAGTATTTAATTAAGCAATGCAACATAACATGCATTTTTCTTACCTGACAATGCCACATCATGTACATTAACATCTTCATCCACCACCAAGTCAACATGCTTAACACTTGGAACATGCTCCACTCCTTCACCATGATGTTCAACATGCTCTAAAATATTCAAAAAAATATTACATGGGAAATTTAAATTGAAGATGTTAAATTGTATTCATAACTGCATAATTAATTTCCAATAGAAAATTAATACCACCACCACTATTATACACATCATGGCCTTCAACACGTGCAAGTTCTATGATAGGATATGAAGGCTATAGTGAAATGTTATGCAGTCAATCTATGTTCAAAACTAACACCAAAAAAGAAATTTCCCAACTATTCTTGATTTGATTTACTTTTCATTTGACCACTTTTCCTGTGTCTCATTTGGTGTACCAAATTATTGGGTATGGCTTTTAGATTCTGTCATGCCCAAACTACAAGGGCAAAAAAAAACACACAAATTTATTTTAAATTAATAATTATTATAATGCTCAAGTTGATAAGTTTGCGATCACATTACAAGAAAAGATTCACTTGATTACATCATAAGTTTATAAACTCTCGTGGAGGAATACATTGTTAAACTGAAGCTCTCGATATAACAATAATATCGACGTTTCCTTCATTTCATATTAATCTTGAAACAATAAATTTAAAATTTCCTCTATAACAATATAATTAAGATAGATTTAACGTTTATTACATAGCATCTTTTATCTCATATAAAGTTAACATTATAAGAAAGAAATTTTAATCAAGTTCGACTAGATCAAGTTCAATTACAAATCTCATAGACAATTATCAATTTACAATTTAATAGATATTGAAAAGTCCCTAAAAAAAAATGATTAACTAGAATTAAAACATATTATATATATATATATATATATATATATATAATTTATTAACTTTAAATATTTCGACTACTTTAACACAATAATTAACTAACAAAATCCTACTGAAAATCAATTAACAACTAACTAGCTCTAAATTTGATCTAATCATAAGTAGAATAAGTGACTAAATTTTAAATAAACCTTAACTTTAAAACTTAAATAAAATTAAGACTAACTAACTAAAGCATAAAACTATCTAACTACCCTTTTTATTAAATTAAATAATCTTAAAAGCAAACTAAAATAACTTAATCTAAACTAACATTTATCATTAACTTAATTAAAAACATACTAACTAACAAATCTACTAGCAATTACTAAAATAAAAGAATAACAATATTACATAAACTAAATTAAATTACAATGACACTAACTAACTATAACAAAAAAGAATGCTAACAAAACATTACTAACAATCACCTAAACTAACCTAAGCTAACCCCTACACCCCTAACTCCCCACACTAACCTAGCCCCCCCCCACGGTCCCCCATGCACTCTCCACGCTGCCCCAAAATAGCCTGCGAGAATCGAGGGTCTGCAATTCGCAGCCCTAGGAAGACCTGGCCCAAGTACGTGGGTCAACAGGTCAATCAAAAACAAGACCTCCCCTCCATGGTGATTGGTGGACGAGAAAGAGGGGGGGGAAACAAAATAAAGTAAAAACAAAATTTTAAACAAATTTTACATTCATCCAAAGGCAACGTCCAAAACAAGGAGAGACTAGACAGGTGACGTCATCTACTATGATGACAAAAGACTTTTCAAAATAAAACTTTTTTTTTAAAGCAAATCCAAACTGACACCCAAGGAAGGTGGTTAGACATTTAAGAGATAAAGTTTTATAGGTAAGAAAGGATATTTAGTTTATGTTAATTTTAAATTATGCTATACACAATTTCTATTATCATTATAATTTTAACTTAATTTTACAAGATTTTACAAATGATTTAAAAAAGGATATTTAAAAGAATATTCTCTGTAATGAAAAGGGCATTTAAGTTGTTTCCCCATACAAATTCCAGAGACTATATGGCTCTTGGATACAACTCTCTTTTTTTTTGAAATCTATCTAAGTATAGAATTACAAACAATGCATGTATATATATATATATATATATATATTTTTAAGGTGAATAATTTTCTAAGTATAAAATTTTAAAGTGATATATTACCAAGAGTGGATTAAATTTTTCTTTTCAAAGCAAATCTATAAGAACTTGTTACAACTTAATATACTAAGAATTTGGATTACCCGTTTTAATCAATGATGCAATTGCTTGATTTAAATATTCCTACAAACTGAATCTACATCCATGATCATAATTTTCATTTTCAACATAAGGGAAAACTTGAAAATTTTACCAAATTGAACATCATAAATTCCATCCTATTTTTGATATGCATCCATCTAATTTAAAATTTTGATTGAATCACATGATAAACAATTGTACTCAAACACCAATTTTATTGGTAAACCTGATTCAAGGGCTCAGCCGGGAAAGAATCAGGAAGGAAACTCGGCTTCATTGCCATTTACATCAAGTTTAAAATACAATTTACAATAGGATCTCAATCCCAAATTTCACAATTTAATCAAATTTTCTTCATAATCATAATCAAGGGATTTATAATGTTTTCTGAAACTCATTTCTAGAACCATGGAGGAAACAGAATCTGATCAGGTGACCAAAAGCATGAACAAGAGCAATTCAAAACATGCATATTTATACAAGGTTTTCACAACAAGATCTATGATAAATCAACAGTAGGGAAAGGTGGATTCTTCCAACTAGGAGAAGTCAAGCACAACACCAAATCAGATGCCCAATCGAGGCTAATTATCAAGAACTTCCGCTCTTCCATTTAGAAATGCCATACTCATACGAGGTTTGTGCTGATGGGTAGGGGCCCATAACACCCTACCCTTTCTCCCTCTTCTCATCCTGAGAAGAGACTCTACATTGGTTGGAGTCCAACTAAACATACCTTTCCCAAAATTGGTCACTTTTTCTCTCTCCAAGGGTGAGTAATACCAAAACACCCATGCAAGGAAAAATCTCAAAATTGCAAACATAAACAAGAAAGGAAAACAACCAAAATAACATGGTTTTCAAATCTTTCCAACATACCCACAACCATACAAACATTGAAACAACAACAAAGTAGCATGAGCATGAAACAAAACATAAAAACTAAAAAAGGGAGATGAGAATTTCCTACCTTCACAAAGAGGTAATGGCAAAGAACAAGTTTGAGTAGAGTTTCCACTTCCTTACTTCAATCTTCAAAACTCCTCTCTAAATGTAGAGATTGGGTAACAACCTCCACAAGTCTAAGAAGAGCCTCTAAATAAGCCTCAAACTCAACCACCAAAAGGGGCAATAACTATTTCCACCCATTAGCAATTCTAGAAACTCTTAACTCAACCTATACTATGGTTAAACCCTAAGTGGAGATGAGGTGAGGTAACACAAGATACCCACGGTCAATTTCCGCACAAAGGCAAAAAGAGACTTTTTGAGTGACCTCAAAAATCAATAAAAGGGGCTTAGGGGTTGGAAAAGACCCCTAACCCATACCCATACCCTTTGGGTATAATAATTTCATGTTTAAAGCCTTAGGAAAGAGGTTTAGAGCCAAATAAAATCTAGGAATAAAATAGGACCATCTAATTACTCCAACTTTGCAGATTAAACACTAATCCCGATTAAGGGATGACTAACCTCGATTAAGAACCCAATTAGCAAACTGACATCAACTAAACCAACTTGGGTCCAAAGGTTAAACAACTAACCCTAAACAACACACTAAAGCACATAAACATTTTATGAGTGTCAAGCGACACTGAAAGAACATAATTACGAACATTAACATTCACTGAACAAAGAAGATACATACATATATCTCACAAGACAATACATGAATTACGAACAACAAAGCTTCCAAAATTAGCACAAAGAGATCAGTTCTATTCCTCCATAGGGTTTCTCAGCTAAATATCTACACATTCATTGCACACATCAGTAGTCCTGTAAAACCATAAATGTATACGTATCAAAAATTCACATAAATTAAAACATACATCAATAAGGGTTTCTTCATCCTGCTTAATTCTTAATCATTTAAAATCTCTCAAATCAAAGTCTCAAGCCTACATTTACTGATTTCATCAACATACATATACATGAAACATTAAATGACAATCATCAAATATATCTGAAAGTAACGTCACACAACATGAAATAATAAAGTATGTTATAAGCATCAGATAATGTCTCGACATCTCTAGTCGTGAATATCAAAATAATAGTAATGTATCACTATGCTACGATGGGTCAGGGCGAGGCCTCACAGATTCTTGGTGTAGGCGTGGAACCATGACTTTATAGCCTTCCTTCAAGGAAATTTTTTATCTTCATCTGTGAGCTCTACATTGAACTCTGTGCACTATATTTTTTACTTAATATCATTAGTTTTGAATGTATGGTTTGATTAAACAATTTTTTTGCAACATTATATTAAAAAAATTATACAAAATTCTATTACTACTACTTACAAGTTGAGACTAAAGATTAATATAGCCATCAGAGCCAAGTTTGTGTTGGCCAACCTTTTCTAGTCTCACTTTTGTAGCCACTGATGTGTCCTGTATTCTATGAACAATTTGAAACATGTTAGATTATATATTTACAAAGATCACTAATTAGTGCATGATTAGATTCTACTTAATACTATCATGACATACCTTCTTTTTCCCTATTCTGGTTTATTTCTATTATTATAACGAAGCCTTATCTCTTTTGCATCTTCTATTATTTCATTGCACTCCATCGGTGGAATCATAGGAGGATAGTCATACTTTGGGTTCTCCTTTAGATCTCTTCTATATCAGTCCCTCACAATCTTTATATGTTTTGATGGTCTCTTGAGAAGTAGGACAGTGTCAAAAATGGTTTTTTTCCAAAAAGGTCCTCATAAGATATAATGAGCTAATTTTTAAATTGAGGACCCTGGTCATTCCACCTTTTAAAATAAAATAAAATTGTTAGATCAATAACTTTACTATAGTATCATAAATGGAAGAAAAGAAAAATATTCTAGCAATGATATGAAACTATGTACCTTTTACATATGGTGGGTCTAAATAGCCTCAATGCCATATAAAAAAGATGATCAAAGAAAACATTATTTCCTACAAAAATGTCATGAGATTATCAATCGAAAACAAGTTATGTATAAGTAAACTACAATTACACTATAAATAATAACAATTTTAATACATGTGGAAGCTTTCATAATTTTAACAGAAACATAGTTTTCTTGTTCAACAACAATATCCCCACAAATGAACTAGTACTAGTCACACAGACTGCTCTAGGAAATGGATTAGCTTCAGTAGTGCTGGTCTTTGTTGCTCTATCAACTACAGGTCTATCTATTAGTGCACAAAATAGGTACATGAGTATAAAATCCACCCAACAAAAATAATAATGCATGATTAGCACATTACAAAATATAGCAAAACAAGGTTTTACTACTTGTACTTGGCATAAATGAGGATGTTTGCATGCTCCTTGTTGCCAACAATGCACTTGACAATATGAGAGTGATGAACGAAGGAGGAATCCACACTTCATCATGAGCTAAAGAATACAATATTGTTAGCAAAGAAATTTGCAATGGATAAAGATCAAATGGGATACTAGCTAGAAGCATCCAAAAATAAAAGTTAAGTGTTATAATGTTGATGAAAACAAACAATGTTGCACCTATTTCACTTTCAACATTAGATGTCCTATTTCAACATTGAGTGATTTCCTTAAATAAACTCAATGGTGTAATAATATTGTAATTTTCAATAATGTGTAAAGAGAAAGTGTTACTTGCACAAAGGTTGTGCGCTACAACCCTCACCATGTTCACCATGCAGTATCACAGGTGTCACAAATTGCTGTAGAAGAACACATGATATTTTAGATCATGATCCATAAGATACTATAAAATATAAATATCTATTGAACATCTATTATTTCTTGAGATTAATTACTGCTTACCTTAAAATATTTGACTCTATGAGCCAATTCTTCTTTCAGTGCCTCTGTCTCCTCGCTTGTGTCACCCTTGATGACAATGTTAACAATTTCATCACTGTATCTTTGTATGAGTTGTTGGGCCATGAACATAGGGTCAGCACTAAGGGTGATGTCATCTAGAAATGATGCCTAAATTTTATATCGCATTTGATCTACTGTCATTTTAGCTTTTCCCTATCATTTGTGACATCAATATTAGAAAAATTCCATTAAAATAATTCCAAAGCCATAAAGAAAAGAATGTAATAATACAAATTTTTTTTCTATATAATTTGAACAATTACAATAATTAAGGTTTACCTTTGCTGAAGAAAGTGTGTAAGATGGTGCATCCCTGCCTATGGGTGGTGGCCTATCCATGTCACCCTGTGAAGAAGATTAGTAATTCTTAACAATTAGCAATGAAATGAAAGTAATAGACTTACCAAAAAAAATTAATAATAATAAAGTAGACTGTATATTAGAGTCAATATTAATTGGAGGTAATTGGTTTAAATGTTATACTTACTAGTCCCATGATAGAGATTTTTTTTGTATCTACACGATTCAAATTGTAATCTATTATAAGCTCTTCCCTGCATTTATTGATTTTATTGCACATAAAAAAATATAATTTCCTATCCTTTCATAACAAAAAAATTAGTGTTAACTAAAGGTAGTTCCTTGGGTACCCATTCTTTCTGAAGATGTGTGTACCTTAAGGGAACCTTTCTATTGCCTTCACTCTCATTATCATAAGAACATGACCCACCCCTAGTAAGAAAAAAATGCATTTGTTTGTTGAATTTTCTTCTAGTCTTTTGACCTCTAGTTGATCTCCCTATTTTAGACCTACTAGATGTCTCACTTTTGTCTTCTATTCTTGTATTTTCCTCACTCGAGGAAGAAAGATCAGACAAATACCTATTTGGTGATACCTGCAATCCATAAAATGAGAGACATACTAGGACAAAAGTTGATGTTGATGGCAAAGAGAAGATATACAAATAAAAAATTGTATCTATAGGGTCTATTGAGATATACCCATCGATCAATGTGACTATGTAAGATTTTGGTCAAAGGCGTTGAATAGCCTACATATGTAAATCATTTATCTTAAGTTAGCCAAAAAATTGGTATAATTAATGTGTATATCTAAAAAAATATTGGACATGTTGTAATTAATGTTTATATTTGCATATATAATTTTGAAAGAAAAAGTTGGTCTCCCGTTCATCAAATTCACCCATATTATAATGAATGAAAAGTTGTCTTCTTACAATGCTCTATAAACTGCAAATTATGTAGAAGACAAAAATTACATGATGCATTCATTGAAATCAAACAAATTTCTATAAATAAAATTCATGACCCCATCATACTTGACATTGATTCTACCTCAACAGATATTTCATTGATCATTTCATTTATTATCATCTTCATTCATGTCATCATCATCATCACCATTATTGTACTTGTCAATTACCACCATTATCATGATCATCATCATCATGACCATCACTGCCATGATTATCACCATCTTTATCAACATGATCATGATTGTCATTATCATCATCATCATCACCACCACCACCACAATTATTGTCAGCATGACCAGAATCATCATCATCTTCTTCTACTTCATCATTGTGTAACAATTATTCGTGATCATCATTTACTTCATCTTCTAATTTTTGAATATCGTCTTCTTCCATCACATTATACTTTACCGAATTTCCTCTTGGATCATGTCTAACAACAAATGACTAACTCAGTTTGTGGAACAAAGTAAAACACTTGCTCGCATTGTCCTAGAAGAACATAGGGCTCATCTCCAACTAGTTCAAATGACCTTTTATTAATCATTCTAAATCCACTATCATGTTCAATAATATTCCTATCAAGATCATTTTGATTTAGTCGTAACCTATACCATTTGACGACAAATAGAACTAATTTGAATAAATTAAAGTCACACTCAAGTATATCATCCAAAATGCCACAATATTAATTTTTAGATTTTTGAGTATGTATGTCATTTCTAGATGAAATATTGGTGACCATGAAGAGTGCACTTATCCCAGAATCACAAGTTTTCTTCATTTCGTCTAACTTTTTTATGCAAAATTTATGCCCATGGTAGTACATAGCTTTGTGGTGTTTGATCTAAAATTATTCAAGTCAAGATTATTTGCATCAATTTTTGAGTTGATAGTAAACTTAAAGCTCATGATTAGTAATCTTTTGCGTACCTTTCTATCTCTTAAGCCATATGCTAGATTAAGTACTATTGGCATAACATTGGGATCTCCATTACAGTGAGCTTTTTTAACCAACAATACAACATCATCCTATGTTAATGAGCGACCATTTTATTGAGACTATTGAATCCATATTGTCACCTAATCAAAGATTGTTTGTAATATACAAACGTAGTGCATCCCACTTATGACCAACTATAAAGAAAACAACTAGACCAGATAGAAACAACTTATATTGATGATGGATAAGAATTAATTAACTACAAAAAACAACTTATAATTACCTCTCACTCTCCTCAATCTACCTTTCCCCGTCAGGTACTCCCCTTCGAATTTGTTAATAGAGTTGGGATCTCAAATATGATCTACATGGATATTTTTTGCAAACTTTGGAAGATATTCACTAATGTACACCATAGTCTGGTATACCATATACCCCTCTACCATAGAACCCTTAGGACATACTCTTTGTCGAACCAAGTCCTTCATAAATTTCAAGTGCCTCTCAACCATCCACATTGACCTAGTTTGTACAGGTCCATACAATTCAATCTCCTCAACTTGATGTATGAGGTAGTCTTCTTGAGCATTGAAAAAGGTTGAAGGTAGACACTTTTGCATTTCACACATAAGTTGTGAAATTTTTCTCTTCCAATATTTTATATCTTTTTAAATCAATTTCTTTAGATGATAACCATTTAAAAGAGATTCAACATACAAGAACATTTAAATGAGATTTCAGATAAAATTATACAATAGATTACATAAAAAGTAAAGTAAGTCATAAATATAATATATGTGTAAAAAATCTAAGAAATAACACTTCTAACCTTATGTATTTTCTAAGATCATATATAACTTGTTTAATACTTTTGTCAATTAGTGTGGGAGGGATAGAGGTAGGACATATTGTAAACATTAAAAAATGACCATTTCAATATATTATGAAATAATACAATAGGTAGTACATTCAATTTTACAAATATATTGTAAATAGAGAACATGACTTACCTTGACGAAGGTATGCCAATCATGTGTTTTCAACCCTAGTCCAAAATCATCTTTCTTTGATACACGATTGCTTATATTTGCAACAAATCCTTTGGAATTTTTTTTATGACTTCTTTTAATGCATCACTTTGTTGCTCCATTAATAACCAAGGAAGGGCACTCATATTTATGCAGTCTCCATTGCTATTTGATTCAATGGAATCTTTTAGTGCATGATTGGATTCATGAATGTCAGTACAAATTTTGTAATTTTTTTCTCTATTACACCTTCCATCCAATATTTTTTATAGTGTCTATGTTACATTCTTTCCAATATGCATAGCATCAAACAAATGCATGATTGGGATATCCTTGTAGTATGATAACCTACTAAATTAAGTAAGATAACTTTTTATTCCTCTAGGAAGTTGGTCGTTGATGCCTTGATGACCTTCACAAACATCAATTACATCATTACTAAATAAAAGACAATATCAAAATATAAATTCCAAACTTCAAACCACAAATTGGACATTACCTCAGTGACTTAGTCAATCATATTCCAACTTCCATAGATGAGGTGTCATTCTTAATAGCCTTGATGGTGTATCTTCTTTCCCATTAAAAAAATATTTTTCAATAATTTGATACTTATGATTATTGTAGAGAAAGTGCCTAAACTCATCGAACACTTGCTTTCCTAAACTTTTTGAATGACAAGATTTCATCTTCAGACCACAACTGGACATGTAAATTTTTCCTATGTCTAAAGACCTAAAAGATCATGTACAATTATCATGTGCAACTTAAACATACAACAATAATGTGTAAGCACTATAATAGACCAAAAATATGTGACCTTAAAAATATAACATATCACAAAAATGAGTTAGCCCAGGGGCATCATGTATAGTCCATACAAGCATTGCATGGAATTGAAATTTTCTTTGTCCTATTAGTCTAGAGATGTCATACATAGTGACCCCATTCCATAACTTCAATAACTCATCAATAAGGGGCTCAATATACATGTTCATATCTTTAACTTGGTACTTAACTAGTAATTGAATGAACAAAAACATTATATAATTATTATGAATTTCATGCACTATTTATAAATTAATTTAGATAACTATTAAATGAAAAAATACATGGTACAACCATTGGAAACATTATGTGCTCCCTCTTTATGGACATCCAAGGAGGAATGTTATTGTTAATAACAAAAATAGACCACACTAAGTAAAAAAATTTCATAAGATTCCAAATGGATTGACAATGTTTGCTGCCAATGAAAGCTTGAGATTATGAGGTTCTTCTTTAAAGTGTGGTCATGTTTCTTCTATCTCTTTAAATATAGAACCATCCACAAAAATTTTCATAATGTCATCTTGACTTCTATTGCATGCATGGTAATCCATAAATTGTGCCAAGCTAGTGCACCTGAATAATCATTGAGGATGTAGAATAATGGGAATGTATCAAAGAATCTTGTGAGGCACCTTTTTTATTATTTTATCTTACCTATATCTAATAATATGACCATCAGGGCATTTTGTTGCAAATTCATGTTGTTTATGATATAGAATGTGAACATTGGGATATGCATATATTTTCTGATACTTTATTCCAATTTGATTCATAATGGTAGATAATTCTTCGTATGAGTGAGGAAAAATGTTTGATGGTGGTAACAAAAACTCACCTATCAACCTACAACAACAAATATGAATTTTTAATATAATGAATAGTAATGGTATGCTAACATTGGAGATGACAAAAATGGCATACCTTAGCATATGTGACATTGCTACATTGGATAAACTATTCATAAGCTCCAAGTTCACCAACAACACTATAGTAAAGAGAAAAATTGTTTAGGAGCCTTCATATAGGGGCTCATGTGCCTTCTCAAGTATAGATATATCAAGACCATCTTCATCATCATTGTTAGATGCACTGATACCATCATCATGAGCATCTTCATCAGTTGTGCCAATACCATCTTCTTCAATCATGTCCACTGACACATTATCATTTTCTTCCATGGGAGTGTTATCCTCAACTAGGATATTCACACTTCCATGTTCCTCTAGTAGGAAATCCATATTCAACAATCAACAAAAATCATGGCCCCCTTCAACATGACCATGCTGCCTAAAATGATGTTGGGATGTTATGACTAAAATTATTTGATTCTTTAAGCCCTTACACTTTTTGCAAGAACAATTACATTTATCATCTTTTCTTTGAAACTAAGACCACAATGTAGCCATTGTCTCATTATTTTGTTCGGGGTTCATATTGTCAAGCGTGGACTTTCTTCACAGGAAAATATATCTGCAAAAATATTGGACATGTTGTACTTAACGTTTATATCTGCACATATGGTTTTGGAAGAAAAATTTGGTGTAACTAATTTGTATATCTGCAAAAATATTGGACATGTACTTAATGTTTATTTTTGCACATATGGTTTTGAAAGAAAAAATTGGTCACCTCGCTCAAATTCACCCGTATTATAATATCAACAACTTTTGTTGACATAAATTCAACAACTTTCGTTGAGTCTTTCCATTACTCCTTTTTTGTCATGATTTGGGGTTGTTTAATAGGGCAAGTTTATATTCAGTGTAGAGTATGCACATATCGAAGATGTGACTATTTATTTTAGTAGTTCGGTATGATTCATTTTGGCAATTGTTTAGCTTTCCTTGTGTACATTTATACTTGATTTTTGGAAGTGCTAGTATTTTTGTTCTGTATCAAAGGCATTCAAAACATTCAAGCTTTTTCTTCTCCTATGACACAAAAATTAAGTCCACTTCTATATATTGGCCCGATAGGATAGAGAGATTGAATTATGGTTTGGGGAATTATGTGCTAGCAAGAGAGTGGCTCTATTTTTATTTACCCTTATCGCTATCACTACAGTATGTATTTTGAAGTATGTTACTCTATCTTAAACTTATAAGGAATCTTAAATAGAACACTTCATTTTCAAAACAAGAAAAAGAATTGAGAACCTGGAATACAGTGGCTACGGGTTGATGAAGAAGTGATCAACAAATAAATATAGAGTTAGTACACCCCCACCTTTTCCAACTTCCTACAAACATAAAGTTACATATATTAGCCATTATTCCTATAAGGTGTGTCATCAAACAAATAAAACTAGTTTGAAAAGATTGTAAGTGCAATTTTCATAGAACAAATTGACAAAATAACAAAATATGCTTTTCAAGTAACTCAATCTTCAACAAAGATGTTGTGGGTGCATATCTATCAATTTGATTAGATTGTCCTTCGACCAAAAAATAAAACTCTTGCTTATATTATGTTGAATTTTGAAATCTAGACATCACAAGTGTGAATGTAATTATCAGAAATGTGGCTTTAAAGTTTGTGAATGTTCAATGCATGAACTATATTAGGTTTATGCAAGTTATATACATTTTATACTATAATCTATAAAACTATTGTTAAATTATTTATTCACTAATTATATATTTTTCTCTTACAAGACCCTCAACACTTTACTTGGCATCTTTAAAACTTCATTTCAAATACAACTACACACTATTGAGTAGACCTCAAGTGTGTATACTACAAATTAAACACAAAATAATTTTAGGACATATAAGCTGTACTAAGGTGACCACTATGTAGTAGAGCCTAGGGTATAGTTCACTTAAGAATAGAAGTTTAACCAAACTGGATTTTAATCCATAGATTTCCAATCTAAGATCCAAATGAAAAGTCATCAACCTTTTATAGGCTTGTCAAAGACTTCATCTTAAATACAATTCAACATAATTGAATAGCTCATATTTTCCATCTTCATCTTCATATTTTCCATGTTGGCTGACATCTCATTTCAGCTTGATTTCAAAAGTGAATTCTATGAGAGGTTACACTTTTTTTAGACCTATGATAATAAAAAAAATTGACATTTTTTTTTGACAATCATACCTTATTATTTTAATGAGAACAATTGGCTTTCAAATTAGAAGAAAGAAACCCTATAACAAAGACTCTTTGTCCCTAATTTTGTACACTTTGATGATGGTGCATGAGCACCTAGGCAATCCTCCTTGTAAATAACATTGGCTTGTATCTGACATTAGCCAAGTCATATTAGTTAGTGTGCGTTAATTTTAGACCTTAGGAGGTTTTGCTATGTGGACTAGGTGAACAGGTGAACATATGTAATCACCGAGGATAAAAGATTTCTTGGAAACACATCAACACCACATGTTAATACCTTCAATATGCACTTGCATATTCTCCTACAATATATATATATATATATATATACACACACACACAAGATAAATATTCAAGTAAAATATCCGAATTTATATAAGTCATTGAATTAACAATTTTGCAATTTCCAGACAATATCATTGAAGGGTTTGCAAAGTATTCCATCTCATTATTATCTAAAAATTGAGTTCAAACATATACTCTACCCAGATCCTATTTCCTTAACAATGTTGAGGAGAAATGCTCCCTCATGGGGTTACCATTATTAGGGCTGAGGGGCAATGTCACTTCACTATCTAAGAACAAAATTAGGTGTTTTTGACTCATTGTCAACAGAAGTTAAAATCATGTACAAAATTTAACATTACATAAAAAATCATTGAGTCTAGTTTTCACAAAAACTGCAAAATTTGTGATTTTTGGTCAAAAACAACTTTTTAGGTGAGTAATTCACAAAGGCTTTTGGCTTTGGAACTTGTGGTGAGTTCTTCAATTATCCTATGAACCATAAAAAAATGCAAGACATGTGACCTACTTAAGCTTCTTTAAAGCATCATCATCAAAGGATATGCTATCTACATCAACTAGGGTAATGAGACAACGTACAATAGAACTCTCTTGGAATCAAGAGAGATGACGATCTCCATGGATTTACTAAAGTCTAATCAAATGTGTGTAGTCATGACCAAAATTAGAATAAACCAATTCAACAACATGATGACTAATGCTATCCATGTTGATCTTCTCAATAGTGTGTCCGGTTCAGGTATGATTTCATAAATATAAGTCAAATTTTTAGCCACTTGAGTTGTATTAGGATGTTGATATGATAAGACTCATAATTACTCTCTTTTGGGATTATTGCAGAAGGATGAACAAAGAGCCATGGTACGCCAAATGATAAAATAGAGACCAACTATATTAATGCATTTGAAACATCTCAAATAAAATCATCTCATACAAATAGAACATTTCAAGGTGCCAATATGTCCAAGTAACTAACTAGGATGTGAAATAGCAATGAATTGAATAAAAAACTGTTTCTTGATGCATGGATAGATTTGGAGAGCTTTGAATTTTTTTTCCAATGTTGCAAGAATCATGACAGTTGGAAACAATAGTAGATAATTTTTCAAAAAAAAAAAAGCAATATATTTTCCAATGATACATTATCTACTCTTGAGATGTCAAATGGTGAGGAAAATAGATTGTACATTAGGACTCCTAATATAATTGGGATTTCAAACCCCAAAAATGGAAATCTTAACCAGCAATGCAATTATGTTAGTATCTCCTTAGATGGACTCAAATGGGAATGATGAGAAAATTAGGACTTCTGGGCAGAAAAATAGAAATATGGATGAGAAGATGATGGAGGGTGTTGAGGAATATAGTAGTGCAACTTTATTGTCATCTCCTTGGAAAGGGGTTTCCCTAGCCCTTTGCAGGCCCCTGCAAGTGGAAACACTGGATAACATTCCAATGTGTGATGGGAGAAAAGTAAAGCATTTAGTAAAGGCATTTGAAAGTTTGCCACCACTTTTAGATTGTGGAGATATAATGGGTCCTCAGGTAAATAAATTATAACTATTATAATGGTTTACTATATTATGATAATATGTACAAAAGAAAAATTCATATCTATATAGTCAATAAAAACTTATAAATATTACTCCTTAATCGATCTATTAAAATAATTCTAAAGAATGAAGTAACCTAAATCTATTTTGACATTTAAAAAAAAATTGGATTTAACCATTACAAGATTGTCACTCCATGTACACATTGTTCACTTAAGAAGATCGCAAGGGGTATGGATGTTGTAGATCAAATGCTTTCATTAGGATCAATGCAATCACACCTTCATATTCCACTGTGCACATCATCAATGACAGAGCAATTGAATAATAAGGTAACTTCAGATGAGATAATGCATGACATCACAGTAGAGGTAGAGGGTGGTACTTGGTGTCCAATTATAATGACACAAGCATGTAATTTTTAAGTTGAATTTATACTGTAAAATTGAAAGCAGAATTAGTCTCTACATAAATAAAACCAATATTTTATTTTTACATGATTTTTTTAGGTAGAGTTAGTGGGTGATATTGCTAGCTCAAAAGTAGAGTAGGTACACACATGCACTTCAGTTGAAAATAGTGAAATGGTGTGATATTTATCATTGACAATATATGGTTGTGATCCAATGCAATATATTTTTATTGGAATCAATATTTCATATTTACTTGGATTTTTAGGTTAAGCCAGTTGATGATACTCAAGATAGTTCGAGGGTAGAGCATGCCCACACAGGCACTTCACTTGATAGCAAAAGACGAGTAAGATATTTATCACTTAAAATGTACATGCTTCTACAAGCAGGTTAAATAAATTATATGTAACATTAAGATATACCAAGAACACATCTTATATACATTATATTATATTTGAAACTAATATTTCATATTTACGCATTTGTAGGTTAAACCAATAGATGATACTCAGGATAGTTTTGGGCTAGAGCATGTACACATGCACACTTCACTTGACAATAGTATCACAATCTTAGGCTTTTTGGGTTTCTAGAGGAAATGATGATGTCTATTTTGCTCCATGATGCACCATTTTCTCCCCTCAAATAGAAATCTCTATCAACAAAGGACAAGTCATATGTTGGTGCTTTGATATCATATTGGCGTTGATTGTTGAATCCCATAGTTCCTAGAAATAACCTACAACCAAAACACTTATCATATGAAGAGAGACAAGAAGTAGATAATACACGTTCAACTTTGAGAATTAATTTGATGCGACCAAGTATTTGATTATGCATTGAATGGGATTGGATTGGATGATTACAATGATGAACATTGAATCCTTATAAGAGCAAAAATAAACCCTTGATGAAATTCTTGGTGAGGATTAAAAATTTTCACGATAATT
Source organism: Cupressus sempervirens (assembly GCA_028749045.1). Lineage (NCBI taxonomy): Eukaryota > Viridiplantae > Streptophyta > Pinopsida > Cupressales > Cupressaceae > Cupressus > Cupressus sempervirens. The sequence continues at coordinate 442,816,433 of CM053793.1, read as the reverse complement.
GTCATTATTTTATGCTCTGTGACAAAAAAACACATCACCTTAAATAGAGAAACAATTCCAAATTTAACTCAAGAATAATAAAATAAAAGGATATCTAATTAATAAATCAATTATGTGATTTATTAAAATTATACCGCTATTGATTTTATAACAGAATTTAAGACAAATAGAAAAATAAGAATAATGGATATGAAGACACAAAAAATACCCTGGGGAAACCCTCCAACTTTTTCCTAAAATTATATCAAATTAAAAACAATGATAAGAACTCCTCTAAAATGTATTGTAGATAATAAAATATACTTCTACGATATAATCACCCAGCATAGAATATCAAACAGAACAAATGGAATGTGATATGCTCTTTTACACAAAAGTTTTACTTGGTTATGAAGGTTTGGACTCTTCAGACAAGTTGCAAGGATAAAATAATTTTTTACAAAGTAAAATGACATAATGAACTTTTGTATCTTATGTGAATTAATCCACATCTTTTTGTGATTCCTACTATCAAAATGATACAACAAAAGATGATAATAAGAATACCTCCTACAATGACTGTATTGCTTTTACTTCAACACAATTTGAAGCAGTGACATAATACATAGATGACTTTAACAATCATTTATTTAGTTTGAATATGGAGAGAAATATCTCTTGCAGCTATATCATCAACAACTGTAACATCACCTCATCTTTTTGTTTTGTTGGCTTCTAGGGTAGGAGATTATGGAGAAACAAAAATAGCACATGCTAAATAGTAAATCATGCAAAGCTAACAAGTTTCCTTGAATTTGAAATTTTTTTAGGAGTAAGTACAAATATTACAAGAGTTGAGAACTTGGAACCATTTCTAGCACTCATTTAGCTATCGAGAGCATTCACATTTGAAATACTTTTACATCATCTTTATAGAAATTTTTACACAAGCAATGCACAATCCTCAAGTTTTCCTACCAAGCACTTAAAAGATGTCTTTCTTGGTTTTCTTATGGTGATGACTCTCATTACAAACACACTTTAAGTGTTTATTTCTATTTTGGGCTCTCTAGGCCATAGAAGTGCACAATAACCATGCTCATGCTAAGGGATGACTTTAGTGATTCTCCTAGTAGCCAATGGAAAATTAATTTGGAGGTGATAAAGTTGACTAAATATTCTTACATTAACTCAAAAACCTACTTGGTAAGATATATATTTTATTTTATATTTCTAGATTATTATAATGGACAATGTTCTTAATTTTATAAGACAATAGCAAATGCAAGCCACAAAAGGCATTTGATTGATGCATGGAATATCTTTTTGAAATTTGACTTGCCTTTTTAACCTGTGAATCTTTTAAAAATTTGAAATCATAAGTTAGAAAGATGATATAGCATTAAAATTGTATTCTGTAGTTTGTATTTTCATCCCACATATGGACTTCAATTGAGGGATTTAAACATCTCTCTTCTTGGGTTTTGAAATGTGAAGAAATAGGCTTTTGAGACTTTTGACGTGTAAAAGGTATCCTTACAATAGTCAAAATAATTGTGAAGCCAAACTATGAACATTAAGGATTAAGGAAAGCCAAGCTTAATCAATCCCATAGTTTGTGAGGTCAAAACAACACCTGCCATTATTGCAGTCTGGATCTTCTAATAACCTCACACTACAGGAGGGCTAGTTTTATGATCCTTGAGTTTGGGATATGAAAAGACAAATCATAAGCCAAAGACTTGTATGTAAAAGGTGGAAATTACTGAATAATGAATTCTAAAATTTAGTACGACTTATTTTCACTGTCTTATTTATGATAAGATTTTTTGTTTGACAATCCATGTTTCTGCTTGTTTGTGGGAATTCATGGCTAATTTTAGGGGTCATGACATTGGAATTAAAAAGTAAATAAGTTGTTGATCTTAGCCTAGTTGATATATCTCTAATATTGGAGGTGTCTATTTGAACATTTTTTAATTACAAACTGTTATTTTTGCCTTCTTAGCTCTATATTAAAAGATCTAAACTTCTGCTGAGTTTTTGGTAGTTTACAATTAAAGGGTGGGTTAATCAGTTTCATTTTTAAGGAATATGATGTGTTCATTGGATGCCTTCAATAATGATGCCAACTCTTATGAGTAAAAAATGATTTGATGTTCTTGACAAATATTTTAGGATGTCAATATATGCATTTTTGTTCCTTGCAGTGATGATTGTAGATATAAAAAAATTATTTCTCAAACTAAGCAAGATCAAGTAGATAGAGGTTTGACAGGAAGAATTAATGGGTAGGCCCCCCACATCTACTCAGTTCTTGCCAATCTATCTTAAGATAATAATAGCTTGAGTGGTGTTTGATTGCAAGGTTGTCTCTATCCTTTTAAATAGTTTCATGCTTGATAGTTGACCCTTAATGGATATTTGCTAAATGTACAATAGCAAGTTGAATCATGTTTAGCTAATTGTAGAAGAAAGCCATCAAAATTACATGTTTAATCAACAAAAGAAAAGAGCTAGCACTAAAATAACCACCATATGAAGGAATGTTGATCTTAAATAACATATTTCATGCCACAAATTAGGGTTTTGTCTCACTCCTATGTGCAAATCAACTTCTAAGAATCACTACAAAAACCACAAAAAGACTTACCTCAAAAAGCTCCCGTGATGATGTAGACAAAACCTCCTTTGGTTGATGTGAAATATAACATAACTTTTTTTTTTTAAAAATTGTTACGAACCTGAGTTGGTCAAAATTTTGACCAACTTAGGGATAAAACCCTAATTTGGTCAAAATTTTGACCAACACAAGGATTAAAAAAAAAAGAAAAAAAAGATGAAAGATAGGCCAATATGGCCTTTGGTCAAAAAATTTGGTAGAAAAACAAGGGGAAATGTACTAGTGTTGCAATCATAGATTTGTACTTCTTCTTCTCAACTGCATGTGTCTCATCTTTGCTAGATAACTTATGATCAGTTATTATTGGTGTACTAATAGGCTTACAACTTTCCAAGCCAAATCTCTTCAACAAGTCTCTCAAATACTTAGCTTGTGAAATGGAAATGCCATCACTATTTTTCACAATCTACAAACCTAGAAAGAACTTCATCTCTCCTATCATACTCATTTCAAATTCATTCTTCATTTCTAAAGCAAACTTATCATTTGCTTCATCATTGTCTCCAAAAATTATGTCATCAAAAAATATTACTACTATTAGTAAACCATTCTCAATTTCTTTCAAATACAAGTTACTATCTGCCATACCTTTAGCAAATCCACGCTTTACCAAATACTTGTCCAACCTTGCATACCAAGTTCTAGGTGCTTGCTTTAAACCATACAAAGATTTCTTCAATCTTCATACCATGTCCTTCTCTTCTATCAAAAGAAAACCTTCAGGCTACTAAATGGATACCTCTTCCTGAAGTTTTCTATTCAAGAAGGCTGATTTAACATCCATCTAATACACTTGGAATTTCTTATTTGCTGCATAAGCCAAGAACATTCTTACTACTTCCATTCTGGCTACAGGGGCATATGTCTCCTCATAGTTTATTCCTTCTTGCTGTGAATATCCTTTGCACATAAGTCTAGCTTTGTTCCTTACAACTTCACCTTGCGCATTCATCTTGTTTCTAAAAACTCATTTGGTTCCTATAACATTCTTGTCTTGTGCTCTAGGAACTAATTTTCATCTGTCATTCTTCATAATCTAATCTAGTTCTTCCTTTATTTCTTGAATCCAATGATCATTTTTAGATGCTTCATTGTGCTCTTAGGTTAAACTTGAGAAATCAAACATATTTCCTCATCAAATTTGTTCCTTGTCATCACTTCTTTGTCTTTTCTTCCAATTATTTGCTCTGGAGGGTGATTTTTTGTCATGTTCCTATTAGAGGTGGGAGTTTCTAAATCAACTCTTACTTCTTCTCTTGGTTCAAATATTCCTCCTCTTTTCTCAATAATTTTCACATCATTTTGTAGATCATTTTTAGTCTCAAATAATACTTCCACATTCTCATGATTAGTCTTTGGATTCTAATCATCAATAATAGTTACTAGAGATAACTCTTCTTTTACTTCCTCTTCCTTAACCATTCCAAGCTCATTATCTTTATCATTATTGTCATTCAAGAATCTTTCCATGCTTGCTTTAAATCCTTCATCATCATTAGAAAGTGGTCTCTTTCTAATTTTTATTAATCTCTTATGATAGCTAGATGAAAAATGACCAAACTCTTTACATGTCCAACAAACAATTTTTTTAATACCTTATGGCTATCTTTTCATAAGAAGATCAATACCTTCTTTGATCTTCTTATCTTATTTGGATCTAGATATGTCTTTACTTTTACTTCTATTCTTTTTTATGCAAAAAAAAGATTCTGGATCTAGAAACTCAATGCTCAGTTCTTTACACATTTTTTATGTCTTGCCAAGAAGCTCCATCTTCTGGGTGTCAAAATTTAAATCAGACTTAGGACTTTCTTTTATGAAAAGACTCACCATATATCTACCAAAGCTATTAATATTTCCCTTCAAGGACCTGAATCTCTTATAAAAATTGTTAGAATATATAGTCTACCAATATAACTGAGAGGGGGGAGGGGTGAATTAGTTATCCAACTATTATCACAATTATCAGCCTTATTAAATCTTAACCATATGAGCAATATAATCAGAAACCACAACAAGATACTCATGCACAATAACACTAGATATGTTAACTAGGAAAACCCTTGATCAGACGAAAAATCCTCATGGGGATGGTACCTACAAGATCATGTACTAATATTAATTTTCCTTGTTAGAGGATGAACCCTATTAGGAGTCTATGAAATACATTCATTATATATAAGTCCTTGTTAGTCGACTTTGAATTCCTATTAGGAGATTCCAACCCTATTAAGAGTTGTGCCAACCTTGTTAGGAGTTTTTGAAGGCAAATGGACCCATTGTCTAAACAACTTAAAGGGCAAGACCAATGAATTGACTGTCCAAATGATCTCTATATTATTCCTTGCATTATAATATAATTGTATTGTATTTCTCCTTCATCTTTCTCTATCCTGTCAACCGTATCTCTACTCCTTATGATCTCAATACCAAATCATGAACTTTGCATCCAATAATCCCTTAGATTTCTTACTCACATTTTCAAATACTCTGCTCTTATTCACACTTCTTTTATTGCTTCGCATACTCCATACATTTACAAACAAAGAAAATATTTTCCTTTATACCAAGTCCTCAAAAAAGCTCCTTGATTCGGCCTTGAGGCTTTCCCAATTAATCATAATAAGACCACAATAAGATAATTAATTATTTTGTAACCATATAGCACTGTCGGACCACAATCTATACAACTTCTCACATGTACGACTCCAAGACTTGCACACTTGTTGATGTCACCATTAGGCTATCCTTTATCACTGTGTAATTGCACATCTCCATATTATATCTCTATTAGAAGATATAATAGGATCATCAAAAACTTCTTTCCAGACACTTTGTCTCTGCACTTCTCTCTATAAATAGCATATAACTATTGTATATCTTCAACTTAGATAACACACACTTGACCTCGCTATTAGGACACAGTGTGGAACCTATCCTTAACTGTGTGTCTCTAGATAATCAAAACATTATCCATATGACCATGATCTCTATTTTATACTCTGTTAGTCTTCATAAAATTACTACTATGTTGACATCAATGACAAACACGATCATGAATGCAACATGTCAATCATGCTAACAATATCCCCAAGTCTTCTAGCAATGCTTAGGATACTCCCCCAAAGGAATACCATCATCATTCAAGCTAACAATAACAACTAGCATTAGCAAGTGTTTGATGATGACAAGTAGATCATTTCCTTTCTAGATGGTTGATCCCTTTTTTCTAGTCTAAATTTTGAAGGATTACAAAGTGATTAAATAAGAGATTCAAAGGAGTAACATGTGGAAAATCCTGACCTTATTCAATTAAAGGGTAATACCATCCCAAAGGGATTAATCACTCTAGAAAATATTTTTGATAGGGAAGATAAAGGAAATATAAAATTTGAGGACCTTAAACCTTTGATTTTTTTATATCAAGAGAAAGTGAAAATTTGTTTAGAGGAAAATCCAAAGATAGTCCTAGTTGGAAAGAAATTATCACTAAGAGAAAAAGAAAAGTTGGTAAGCTTGTTAAGAGAATACCAAGATGTATTCTCTTTGGGTTATGAAGACCTAAAATATTTTATGAATGGGAAGTTCAAACACCATATCCCATTGAAGCTTGGCTCAGCTCCTTTTTGACAAAAAATAAAGACAATTCAATCCCAAGGTTGTGGATACCATATTCAATGAAGTAGATAAGATGCTTAAAATATATTTATTCACCGCATTCATCATTCCATATGAGTTGCTAATATTGTTCCTATCAAGAAAAAGAATGGTGAGATAAGAATATGTGTAGAACTCTATAATTTGAATTAAGCATCACTTAAAGATAACTATTGGATCTCTGCAATGGATCATATTTAACAATTGGTATCTGGTTTCAAGGTAATCTCTATGTTAGATGGCTTCTCTAGTTATAATCAAATTAGTATCACCTCTTAAGGCCAATATAAGATAACTTTTACCACCCCATGGGGTACATTTTCTTACAATTAGATGCCATTTCATTTAATAAATACTAGGTTAACATTTCAATGTGTAATGGATCTTTCCTTTGTAGATTTTAAGAATAAGATCATTTTCATGTACCTCGATGATCTTACAGTATTTTCAAAGAAGAGAGAAGACATGTCTATCATGTGGAATCTGTTTATCATAGGTGTCAGACACAAGGGATCTCCTTAAATCCTAAGAAATCTGTCTTTGGATTAATAGAAGGTAAGCTATTAGGACACATTTTTTCAAAGGAAGGCATCCAAATAGATCCCAAAATAGTAAAATCTATCAAACAATTGACCTTACCAACTAGTAAGCCAGGAATCAAATCTTTCTTCGATTAGATCAATTTATTGAGGAAATTTGTTCCCAAATTTTTAGAAATCACAAGATCTATTGTTGACATGATGAAAAGAGATGTCAATTTCAAGTGGACAAAAGAAGGGAGGCTTTCCTTAGAAAAAATAAAAAAATCTCATTATTAATGCTCCAACCTTTCTTATCCCAAATTTATATTAAAAAAAAATCATATGTATTGTTATGCATCTGAGAATACCTTCTTGGCTATGCTAACCCATCCCAATGAAGAGAAATTCGAAGCTCCAATGCTTTAATGAGTATTCCACTTAAGAAACATGAATTGAAATACTCTCTGGTGGAAAAAATTCCTATTATGTGGTTAGGGTCATTAAACAATTGAAGTTTTATATTTTAAATTCTCATTCGAAGGTATTTGTTTCTCATACAATAGTCAAAGATATCCTAACACAACTGGAGATTGGTTTAAACAAAATATCTTCCTAGATAGCTAAAGTGCAAGAATATTACCTCTATTTCAAAACTACAAAGCTTGTCAAGGGGAGAGGTTTGTGTAAGGCCATTTGAGGAGGAGCTCCCTCATAGGAGGAAGAAGTAGATAAATAAATGTCATTGGTTCTATTTTTTAGTAATGTTAATGAATGGTTTTTCAACATCGCCCATTTTTTGACATATGGGTAATGAGGACCGTGAAATTGAAATCCACAAGGTATATTACTTGGGGTGACATATTGTACAGTAAAGGGATAGATGACACATTCTTGATGTGTGTGGATTCTGAGAAAATAAAGGAAATACTTCAATAATTTCATAATGAAACGCATGGAGGACACATCTCAACATCATTAACTACTTACAAAATTATGAGAAATTTATTCTATTGGCTTGGGATGTTTAAAGATGTTGATGAATGTGTCAAGAAATGTGAATCGTGTCAACACTTCAAAGGAAGAATTCAATTAGTGGCACTCCCATTGAAACCAATTGTGATTGAAGAACCCTTTCAACAATGGGGCCTAGATTTTATTGGTCCTATCCATCCTCAACCTAGCATTGAACACACCCACATCTTGATGGAAATTGATTATTTCACCCAGTGGTTGGAGGTCATTCCATTCAAGCTAACAACCTCAAGAGTGGTGTGTAATTTCATCAAGCAGATTATTTTGGTCATATTTGGGGTCCATAACAAAATTATTGTTGATAATACCACCAAATTTTCATCTTGAGAAATATTGACCCTTTTTATAAGTATGGAGTCATATTGTCTCATTCCTTGGATTAGTATGCACAAGGGAATGGTCAGACATAAACAAGAAACAAATTTTTTTTAATCTATTTTATGGAAGTTGATAGATGACAATCAAATGTCTTGGAAGAAACACTTGTATGATGCATTATGGGTGGATCACACAACTAAGAATATGGCTATAGGTCTACCCCATTTTGAAATTATGTATGGTACCAAATTGAATATGCCTCTCCCTCTTGAGTTGTCTACTTTGAAATTGCAAGATGCTATTGAAAATTATGAATTTAGAGATATTCTTGAAAAGAGAATACTACACTTGACCAAGTTGGAAGAAGAAGGATAAGTGGTGATAGATAGAATCTAGGAACATAAAGCCTATGTAAAGAAACTATTGAAGTTGATCAAAGATCAACCCATAGCTCCTAGGAGTCACATATATGCAAACACTTATCACAGAAAGAAAGTAGCAAAAGCTATGGAGGTTGGAATTCCTAGATCTACAGATGAGACATTCTTGATGAACAAAAAGAGAAATTACTATAATCTAAAGTGAATGAATTTACAAAGACAAATCAATCCTCATAAAAGGAGATAAAAAACCCTAAAAGGTAAAACCTAGGTTGCATGATAATAATTAATAAAAAATTTAATTGTTATATGCCTAAAGTTTAGCTTAAGTAAACTAGAGATAATAAGTGACTTAATAATTAAATTAATAAGAAAATAATTTATTACTCTAACACCCTCCCTTAAGATAAACTAAGGGAGTAGCTAAAAACCTAGAAATTACTACTGAAAGTAAATTTGGGTCCCAACAACAATACCTGATGAGGTAACCAAGCACAACCAAATCTCTAAAAAGAGGAGAAATATAGAAAACCACATGGGAAAAATAGTATTCCAAAAAGAGATGGAAATAATGTTGAAAAGAACTAGTGAAGGACTGAAGAAGCCTCCAAACTAGGGAATGTCCCATAAGATAGGAACAAAAGATGATCATTAAGAACACCACTAAAGCATGTAGAAGTTACAAAGCTCTGTCAAAAGTAACTGCTGATTTGAAAAACCTCGACTAAAATATAACCTTACCAAGTAGAGAAGACTATAATCTACCTGAGTGATCTCATAAGAAATACTTGAATTAGGAGGCAAACAACTAAACTCAAAGATACAAATGGAATAAAACACTAAAGCCTAAAGAGTTTCTTAATCAAAGATGGAAGGCTGCAACCAAAGTAGGAATGAAAAGAAGAGTGTCTATATGGTAAATGATCCATCTCAATGAAATGCATAGGTACCTAGTCACTGCATCTTCCTAGTACATATGAACCAAAATTGAATACATAGCTCACTCTATCAAACCAAGGAAGTATAACAACAAATAGAAGAATTCCCCCTGATATAGACAAGGGCAAGGTGATAGGAAACTGGAAAAGTGGGCCAAAAAAATTGCATGTCAAGGAACCATGATCAAGATGTAAAAAAGAATGCATATGTGTATACTAAGGTGATCAATCTCAAACACATCATGAGGCTAATGTCATAGAAGGGAAACTCACTAAACAAAGGAAGATGGAAAACAAAGGAAAAATGTCAAACCCCCATGGCACTTTAATCAAAGTAGTGCATTTACAATAAGACACAAGATATGATGAATCCCAAGAATACAATAATCTATATGAGTGTCCTTAGATGACACTACTTGAATCAGAAGAGAAAACAAGCAAAATAAAAAGACAGATGGAATATGACACTTTATCTCAGTGCGTTTTCAAGAATGTATAAAAATGATGTCTACATAGACTAGAAGAGACACATGAATAATACAATAGATAGTACAAACCATGACAAATCATCTAAAGCAACAAAAATGATCTTCGGACCTGAAACAACCAAGATATCCACCAGAATGCAAAAGAGTTAAAAACTAAATATAATGTGTCTAGAGCTAAATCAGGAAAAATAACTCATGTCAATGAAAAGAGTACAACAAGGAATTTCTAATGATATAAAGATTTCCCAAATCAAAGATTAGATACTCAAGATATGTCTCCTATAGTGCAAAATAGAACTCCTCACTTTGACAACAAATATAGGTACCACTCTAGAAACATTTTTCAATAACAATTAAACCAATGTGTCCAGCTCAAAATTAATTTTTGATAATATGTTGTTTTCAAAAAATGGAGTCTATATGCGCGAGATATGACCAAAAAAGTGAAGATAGGTCCAAAAAGAGTCAGGACAATAGGCAGAGGTGAAACACCTTAGTTTCTAAGCCAACATACCTTAGTTTCCATGCCAAAGTGCATTGATTTCCATGCCAAAGTGTCTCAATCCCTCTTCCAATATACCTCAATTTATGTACCAACTCACCTTAGTTTCCATGCAAGTGTGCCTCAATTTTTGTGCCAACATACACTGATCAACTTGATTTCCATGCCAAACATCTCGATATCCATATAAATGTGCCTCAATTTATGCACCAACATGCACAAATTGGCTCATTTTTGTGCCAAAAATCACAATTTATGTTCTAGAAAAATATCAATTTTTGTGCTAGAATACACAGATTGCATCAATTTGCATGCCAATGTGTAATGCCTACCCCTAGTTTACTTTTCATGTTGAATTGTCAAATTATTTTAGGCCAAATTTATGGTTATGTTTTATGATTTAGTGGTACTCAATTACCTGATTAGATTTGGATGTTATTTCATACTAAGTTATATGTTTGATGAGCTACTTGATACTTGGTTATTTCATTGTGTTTATGTTTATCCTTTCGATGATGATGTTTCATATGTTCATATAGTGATTTTAATTATTTCATGATGATAGTTAGATGGATGATTTATATGTAGTTTTCTATAGTTACTTACCCCATACTGGCATGTGTATGGTGTACTTCTATGTTTTACTTTATGTTTGACATTTCTGATGTGGTTGAGGGAGGGAGTCATAGTCACCTGATAGTTGGATCTACATGATGCACCGCTCCCCACCATAGCCTATTTAGTTTAGATTTATATGTATATATACATGCTCGACTTTTATGCAGATTGTAGGTATCGAGCATTGACTTCCCTGAATTGTAAGAATGAGTGTGCCCTATCGCAGTATCTCAATAGTAAAGAGGGGAGATAGTTCTTGAGTACAAATCCTAACCCTAAGCCAATTGTCCTAGAAAATATAACAAGTATCTGAGTTATTTACCCTTCTGAAATTGTTAAGTGACATGAATTCAAGATTTTGACCCTTGAGTTTGAATTTGTGTTGTCTTTCAGTTGGGTTTTCTTATTTAGATTTATGGGTTTGTTGTGATTTTTAGTTAGAATTAAATCAAATTAAAAGAGTATTAAATGAGTTAATTTAACAAAAAAATAATAAAGAAAAGATGAATTTTTAATTATATTTAATTAATTAAGAAATTAATTAAATAGAAGAATTGAATTTAAAAGATTTAACTATAGTTCTAATTTGGCATAATAATATTTATTTAATTTAATACTAATTAATTTAGGAGTTTCATTTAATTAATGAACTCTAAATATTATTATTACTTAAATTAATAAATATACTATTAAAGATGTCTTGTGATTTAATAAAAGAGAGAGAAAATAAATTTAATAAAGTTTATTCTAATTAAAATGCAAACAGTTTGCACATAAAATTAAAATAAATTAAAATAATAAAGAAAAGGGTTTGCGTGATTGTAAAACCAAAACCCTAAAGGGAGAAAGCTCTTTACTAAGAAATTAGAGCTCATTTCTCCACACACAGGTTTGTAGGAGCAAATTTTGAAAAAAGGGGTTTTCAAGAAGAAGGAAATTCTTGCAACTTTGGAGCATTCATCTAGTTAGTATCAGATCAAGGTAGGATCATTGTTGAGATTATCACCATAATTTCTGCTTCAAATTTCATCTGTCTCCTCCGTGTTTGTTTAAGGATATGTTTTCACAAATAGTTTTGGTTGAAACCCTTGTTAAACTTACGGTTCTTTGTTATTGAAAATATCTTTGAATGAAATCAATTTGAAACCCTTGTTTTAGAAATCTTGTTATTCGTTACTGAATTGATTGTGAGAGAAATCAATTGAAATTCTTATTGGATAATTGGAATGTTTTAGAAAAATAAAGATCGAGATAGGGTTGAAAAAAATGAAACTACTTTTAACTGTTAAATTTGATTGTTTCAATTTTGTTGCCCTATCAAATCTATCATGGAAATATATTTTTAAAAATATACGTTTACAACAGTAATTAAAAAAATTAATTATTGTGATAATTACATTTATAAATACATTGATTTTGTTTGGGAAGGTCATTATTTAAAGAAAATTATTATTATATAAAAAATATAATTAATATATTTTTAGGGAGGTGGGGCCACCACCACCACCCCCCTCCTTCTTTATTTATTTTTGGTGTCACTTCATAAGGGTTTGTGCATGGTAGACCTGCTGCAATAGCAGGACTGCCGTGATAGCCATATAGCCCATGGGCTTTAAAAGCAAAGGGGGTTGTTTTAAATTTAGTTTTATTAATTATTATTATTTTTAAATATGTTTTTTAAAAAAAATTATTATTATTTATTATTATTAATAAATCAATAAATATTATTTATTACTGATTTGATAATTAATAATAATAATAATTTAATATTTATTATTAGATTTTAAAAATATTTAATTAAAGATTTTATTAAATGGGTTATTATTAAAATAAATATTTATACGTATTAAATTGATAATTGTATTTTTGCTTTTGTTTAATTAAGAGAATTTTAAAGAGATTGGGATTTTGTTTAAATGGTAGTTCATTTTATTTTTAAAAATGGGTTTTATATTAAGATGATTTTAATGGATTGTTGAGTCTTTTGAGATACTTGTGAACTTGTAAAACTTTGTCAGATATGAAACTTTGAAAATGAAAACTTGAACTATGTTTGTAAATCGAACATGTATGCTTTCGAACCAAATGAACTATGAATCTACTTTTAGTGTGATGTATGGTTTATTTTGAGTTGGGGTTGGGTTTGACATAGTATGTAGACCAATTTTGGATGTTTACCAGAGGCTTGGGAGTTCCTATTTTATGATATTGTATAAGATGTCATGGTTTTAAGTTTTGATCTTTGAGTTATGGATCAATGGTTATCTTGTGATTTCTAGTTGCTTGTATAAGAATCAGGTGAATATTATGATTTTCTTGGTGTAACCTTTGAGTTTTCGATCAGTTATCTTTTGGTGCTTTCTAGTTGCTCGTATAGAACTGAAGTGAATATTGTGATTTTCTTGTTGTAACCTTTGAGTTTTGATCAATTATCTCTTAGTGCTTTCCAATTTCTTGTATAGGACTAAGGTGAATATTGTGATTTTATGAGTTGTACTTTTTATGAGCTTAGGGTAGGTTATCTATGTGTATGTTGGGAAGTGGCTTGCAATGGAGGCCAAAGCCCTAAAGAGGTTTCCTAGGTAACCCATTGTAAGTAGTATTAATAAGTGATAACATTTCATTAAATGGGTTAAATATTGAATTAATAAGAGTCAATCTTTTACCTGGCCCATGCCCTAAGTTCTAGTATAGGCTAGGATGGGAGTAGAGAGGATGCTTGGTTGCAAACTTTCCTTGTTAGTATGCCTTATTTCTACGAAAGGATATTGATGTCACATAGAGTCACTAGGGAGACAGAGTCTAGAGAGGCTGCCAAGGTAACCTTAGAGTTGACTCATGCGATGACACTTGCCCACTTACATAGTAAATTTCCTATTTGTCTTTGTTTCCTGTGGGATTAGATGTTACTTGTGTCTTGGTACCCTTTGAGATAGATTGCTATCGGGATTTCCTTGACCTAGATGATGGTTATGACTGTTGGATTTGATATCCATTTGGGACTTGAGATAATCTCCTCAACACGATGGGAGTGGGCCATTTAGGTTCCACAAGGTCAGATAGTAGTGTTTCTTATACCATTGAGATCTAACAGCTGGATGTCGTTGTTGGATGTACTTGTGCAATTGTTCTATTCCTCTGATCTTGTGTTTATGTTCAATGGTTATACTCTATTACTATATTTGATTACCTAGAGATCTTATGAGATGATGTATTTATTCATGATGTATATTCTTTGAGCTCTTCATACCTTGTGAATTGTACAATGGATGATTATGCATTCTAGTTCTACCATGTGGCATCTTATATAATTGTATTTTATTTCATTAGATTTGTACTTGTGATTATTCTATGATATGGATTTTGATATATCAGATTTAGTATTAATAAAACTTATGTATGTGATTCAACGTCATGCTACCTTTAAGAGATGTAATCTATTTATGGTTTGTTTGTATGTATGTGAGTTATTTCTTCTTCTATATTATCGTTTGTTGTTATAATCTTTCAAAAAGAAAATATTTGGAAAACTTAGTGACACTTTAGGTTAATTTCTTTTGGATTCCTTGGCGAGGTTATAGAAGGCTTTGAGAAGAAAAAAATTGCCTTAATTACAACTGTATCCAAATTGGACATGCCTTATATGGAAATAGGGATTTTTGGGCACTTTGAACTCAACGAAGATATCCTTTTGAGCTCAAAGTGACCTAAAAATAAGTGACCACCCAGATTCAAAAAAAAATTATTTTGAAGAAAAAAAAACCCTCTTAAAAAAATATAGATATGAAAGCCAAGACAAACCTCTCATAAACACAATAGGCATATGAAGATCTAGAGCTCTGATACCATGTTGAAGTTGATGAAAGATCAACCCCACAGCTCCCAAGAATCAACTACATGAAAACAGATATCCTAGAAAGAGAGAAGAAAAAGCTATGGAGGTTGGAATTCCATAATCCATAGATAGACATTCTTGATGAGCAAAAAGGGAAATAGCTATAATCAAAAGTAAATAATTTTACAAAGAGAAATCAATCCTTATAAAAGATCAAAAACCCTAAAAGGTAAAACCTAGGTTGCATAATAATAATCAATAAAATAATTAATTATTATATGCCCAAAGTTTAGCTTAAGTAAACTAGAGATAATAAGTGACTTGATAATTAAGTCAATATGATTTAATTAATAAGAAAATACTTTATTACTCTAACGAAAACTATTTGATAAGAAGGCCAAGAAAAGAGTGTTCCACAAAGGTGATCTTGTTTTGATTTGGGACAAACATAGAGAGTCAAAAGGTCTACATGGAAATTTTGATTCCTTATGGAGAGGCTCGTTCTAGATCAAAGAGTTGTGTGATCAAAATTCCTTTATTTTATCATACCTGAGTGGTGTATGCGTTAAATATGGGCCTCTAAATCCACACACACTTCAAAATTATCATTATTTGTGATTCACACCTCAAGATGAACATGAGATTGTCCATTTGACATTTATGCACAAGGTGATTTGTTTCCTTCTAACTAGACGAGGTTTTACTATTCCCTCTCAAAATTGAGAGTTCAATAACCAAACCAAACTAGTACGAAGGATTTTTGAATGCAAAATGCAATCTAATATATATTTTTGATGCTTTTCAAATGCAAAGATGTAAACTAATCTAAATGAATTTTAAATTAATCTAAGAATATTGAATAGTAATTTAAACTAAATGAATGCATTTTAGTCTAAATGATGAACATATAAAGATAAAGTAAATTCGAACGCAAGAAATCTCTAAGAAAATGATTTAACAATAATTTGATACTATTCATGTGTCCTCTTCAAAATGAGAGATTCAAGGTTTCTTTTATAGAATCTAGGAACTGATCAACGATCAAGATTGATCTGAGTGTATGGTCCAGATCAAAGGTGAGATTTAGTCCTCCATTTTGTATGCAGTTGAATGAGATAAAATAGGAGATAACCTTGATCCATTCAAACATGTGGTCATAAATATTTTTCTAATTAATTAAATAATCAATTTCAACAATTATGAGCACATATTTGATTTAATCAATATTTTTAATTCCTTTTTCATATGAGATGAATTAGGAAAAAATATTGATCTGTTCAAACATGGCATTATAATTGGGATTTCTAATCAATTAAATAATTAGTTTCAATAATTATGATATATTATTTTAATTAAACAGAGGTATTTTAATTCCTTTTTATGTGTATTAGCTAAAGAGGGTGGATTTAAATTTAATTAAAGTATATAGGACTTATAATTAAATCAATTCAATTAGGAGATTACTTTAGCTAATTTCAATCAATATTTAGGAATTAAATAAAGCATGTGATTAATACAGATTAATGATTTTCCATATTTGACACTTAGGTCAAGTAAAGAAGACTAAAATCAGAAATGCCTAGTACAATAGGACTTAGTTGATTAACATATAGATGTGAGATTGATGCACCGAAATTGGTTCAGAATGTCGATGTGCCAATTTTGGGGTATTACAAGTGGTACCCAGCTATCCTTGCCTTCAACTAGGAAAAATTCAAAAAATTATCATCAATGATGTGTGTGACCCATCACCTTTGTACATAGTTAACTAGGAGTTTTTGTTGTGCTCTTTGCTAGTGTCTTGTATGGTGTTAAGTATTGTTGTGTCTAGTCTTTCATTAAGTTGTCCCATTTTTAGTATCAGTTCAGTCCTTTGCAAAGTTTTTTTCTCAAGGTGACTCTATAGCCCAATTGATAAAGCAATGTTCTAGTTATTCTGGTTTTAAGCTTCATCCTTGTTAGTTTTTGTCCCCAGATAGAGCCAATTATTGCCTTGGTTTCCCAATTGTTAGATTATGCTCAAAATTGTATCTTATTTAGCCCAAGAAAATTCAAGTGTGTAAAAAATTCAAGTTTTAAAAGAGCCCACAATTTATCACCTTTTAAATAATCCTATGGTCTTAATGCCTGTGGCTCATCTCTAGCATGACCCAACACTTCTAATTTTTGAAATCTGACACCTGAGTCCCAAGTTATATGATAGGTTAAGGAAACCTCTTGAAACATGTGTTTTTGATTAGAACAATAACCTTTAAACATTAAGAGGTTAAGAAATGGGGTTTAAAACACGTATTTTCATTCCAATGCTTAACCTCCCTACCCAAAAAGGAGTTAAGAAAAGAACTTCAATCACACATTTTGAACACCAAACCTTAACCTCTAAAAATTGAAAGGGTTAAGCATGAGACCCAAAACATGTGTTTTGGAGACAATTTTTAATTGCTTTGCCCAAATATGTGAGGTTAAGGATCAATATGTTAATAAACCTAAATAAAAAGAATTTATGCTTTGAATGTGTCAGGCACTAAAATGTGAAGCTTTCCATAAGAGAAAATTAAAAGTTTGCTTCTACGTGCAAACTATTTGCCAAGCTTTGCAAATGAAATGTCTCAAATGAACTAATGAAATGAGTGGCTTGTATCTAATGCCTATCTTTTTCATTGATTCTTTGGAACTTTTTTGTTTCCATTCAAAATGATAAACATGGTGCTCAATCATTGGAGAAGATCCATTTTGGTAGACTACATAGGTGATGAGTTTGAAAACTGTGCCAAATCAACTTCTTAAAAGTTAAGATATTACACTGATATTTTTCCAAGGTGGTGATGATGTCAAAGGTCAAGTAAAGGATTGGACACTAACTATCTTGATGGAATGCTCTTAGAAATGGTGGAAAAATGTTTTCATGTGATTGCCTTCGATGCCCATTTCCAAGGGAAGTTGATCTAGTGGTATCAACGCTTCATAGTACACAATGGTGGATTAGTGTTTGTGTGAATTCTCTTGTCTAGCAGTTTTCCATAGGGACCACGTGACATATACAAAATTGATTGCTATTCCATTATGGGCCTTCCATTATACAGAGGATGATATGATAGTGTTTGACCAAATCCCACCACATGAAAGGTAGTTGTAATGGTATTAAATAGTTAAAATGATTACCATCTGCATAAAGGGGAATTGGAAAATGTAGGGAAAAGGGACATCTTATACTCAAAGTAACCTTATGAAAGTGTAGATGGTGGTATCTACACATATTAAAGGTCATGTAATGCGTACCCCTACTTGACTTTTCTGATTTGTTTTGACTGGATTCTTTTAGGCCTATTTTATTATTATGTTTTATAATTTTATGATTAGTGGTGTTGGATTACCAGAATTGATTAGTTGTATTTCATATTCAGTTGATGTGTGTGTGTGTGTGTGTGTGTGTTGAGGTACTTAGTGCCAATTATTTCAGTTATTGAAAGATGTTAGTTAGATGAATGATTTTAATGTGGTTTCTAGGGATACTTACCCCATACTTGCATGTGTATGGTGTGCGTGTATATTTTCTTTATGTTTGACATTTCTGATGTCGTTGAGGAAGGGCGTCGTAGTCACCTACTAGTCAGGATCTACACAATGAACCACTTCCTACCATTGCCTGTTTAGTTGAGAATATTGTGTTTGTACATGTGCTGATTTTATGCATATTGCAGGTATCAGGTATTGACTTCCCTGAATTGCCAGGATGGGCATACCCTATCGTAGTATTTTAATGGTATAAGTGGGGAGATAACTCTTGAGTCCAAATCCTAAACCCTAAGCCAATTGTCCTAGAAAATAGGACAAGTATCTGAGTTAGTTTACCCATCTGAATTCGTCAAGTGACCTGAATTCACAATTTTGACCCTAGAATTTGATTTTTGTCCTATGTCTTCAATTGAGTTATTGTATTTGGTTTCGTGGATCTCTTGTGATTTTCTATTATAATTAAATCAAATTAAAAGATAATTTAATGATTTAATTTAATGACAAATTTATAAATAAATTTGATATTTAATTATAATTAATTAATTGAGAAATTAATTAAATGAAAGAACTTAATTTAAAGATTTTATTAAAGTTCTATTTTGACCTATTTATATTTATTTAATTTAATAATTATTATTTAGAAGTTTTATTTTAATAATAAACTCTAAATAATGTTATTAATTATGTTAATAAATATATTATTAAAAATGTCTCGTGAATTAATTAAATAAAAGAATTAAATTTAAAGATTTTATTAAAGTTATATTTTTGATGTATTTATATTTATTTTATTTAATGATAATTATTTAGTAGTTTTATTTTAATAATAAACTCTAAATAATGTTATTAATTAAGTTAATAAATATATTATTAAAAATGCCTTGTGAATTAATTAAATAAAAGAATAAAATTTAAAGATAAAGTTATAGTTCTAATTTTGGCATATTTATAATTATTTAATTTAATAATAATTTATTTAGGAGTTTTATTTTAATTAATAAACTCTAAATAATATTATTATTTTTATTTTATATTTTTTTTAAGAGGGGTAAACGCTTTGACCTGGAGCTATGAACCAGTGAGGCCACAAACGAAGGACCTCATCCCCATGAGATTTGAACCTTGATGGAAAAAATAACAACACAACAACTTAACCATCACAACATGCCACTATTGGCAACTCTAAATAATATTATTAGTTGAATTAATAAATATGATATTAAAAATGTCTCATGATTAATTAAAGTGAGAAAGAAAATTAATTTAATGATATTTTAATTTAAATTATTTAAAGTTGTTGCATGAAAATTGTATATAAAAAATTCAATATTTAATTATATTTAATTAATTAAAAAATTAAATTTAAAAGATTAAATTAAAGTTCTAATTTTAGCATATTTATATTTATTTAATTTAATTATTATTATTTAAAAATTTTATTTTAATAATAAACTCTAAATAATATTATTTGACGAAAAAGAAAATATTAAAATATGTGAATATTTGATTTATTAAAAAATAACTAAATTTATGGTTTAAATAAAAAGTCCAAATTTAGATGTCTAAATTTAGAAAGTTGGTTAAAGAAAGATTAGAAAATGATGTTATTTGATTAATTAAAAATTAATTAAATATGTACTTCAATTTAAAATATTTATTTTAAAAGTCTAATTTAAGAAGTTGGATAAAAATCGAATTAAAATATTAAAAGATTAAAGATTTAATATTGTTTCATTATGATTATTTAATTAATAATTATTAAATTAGAGTTGCATTTAAATAATGAGCTTTAATTATTCTTATTAATTTAAATAATAAACTATGCTTAAAATAGTGCTTACACTAATTAATAAATGGAGGAAAAGAATATTTTAATTAAAATCTTCTTTAAATGTGCATGAAAGAATTAAATTTAAAATATTTGATTAAAGTTCTAATTTAGGTGTATTTATATTTATTTAATTTAATAATAATTTATCTAGGAGTTTTATTTTTAATAAACTCTAAATAATATTATTAATTAAATTAATAAATATTATATTAAAAACATCACATGATTTAATAAGGGAGAGAAAGCTTTAATTTAATATAGTTTATTTTAATTAAATTGCATAAAGTGTGTGCATGAAAATTAAAATATAGTAATTAAAGACAAAGGGTTTTCACATGATTGCATGATCAAAGCCTTGATTTGGGGGAAAAACTTTTTATTAAGGAAATTAAAGCTCATTTCTATATACACAGGTTTGGCGGAGCCAATTTCTAAAAAGAGGGTTTTCGAAGGAAAAGGAAGATTCTTGCGTGTTTGTGTGTTCATTGTTTTAGCATTGGATCTAGGTAGGATCTTGTGGGTTTGTGCAGTAGTTGCTTGTTCTTCGAATTCCTGTCTTCTTTGTGTTTGTTGTGTTTCTATTTTCCGAAGTTCTTTAGGTTGAAACTCTTGTTTGAGAAAATTGATTTCCATTATAGAATTGTCTGTGATTTAATTTGAAATTTTTTAGTAAATATTGAACTTTAGGGTTTTTAAAACCTAATGAATTATGAAATTCACTTTTGTATGCACTTGATGTAACGTGTGATTTACTGGTGTTGAGATTTTTGGATTTGACTTAGCTTTGGCCAGTCAAGATGTTTACCAAAGGCTCGGGAGTTCTATTTCGTGATGTCATGATGATGTTTTGTTCTTGATCTTTTATACTTAACCACAATAATGTGCCTAGTATGCTCTATGAGATGTTTTGATGCATTGATTGTTATTTCTTTCCATTGTTCTTGTGTGAAACTGAGGTGAATGGTGTGACCTATTTGATATAACCTTTGAGTCTTCGATCAGTTGTATTTGGATTGCTTTCTAGTCGCTTTTATAGGACTGAGGTGTTTGTATGATTTGTTCTTGGTAATGTCATTTTATGACATGGATTGGTTTATGTATACTTGATTTTGAGATCAATCTTGTTAAAATGACCGTATTGGTGGAATCCATGATTATAATTAGTGTTTTTTAATACTTGTCAGTTACTTGTTTAAAAACTGATGTATGGTATGTGGTCTTTTGTGATCTTTTGATTTTATTGAGCTTAGGGTAGGTTATTTGTATGTTAAGTTGGGAAGAGGCTTGCAATGGAGGCCAGGGCCCAAAGTGGTTGCCAAGCTAACCCCTTGGAGGTTATTTAATAAGCAATAACATTTCATCAAATGGGTTTAAAATGAATTAACAAAAATATTGGTACCACAGAAAGTCACTAAGGGGCTAAAGGATTAAAAGACTAGTTGGGTAACCTTAGAGTTGACTTGTTAGTATCCCTTGTCAGTACAAAAGGATACTAGTGTTGCATAGAGTCACTAGGGGGCCGAAGGATTAAAAGACTATCTACATAACCCTAGAGTTGGTTTGTGCGATGACACTTGCCCACTTGCATGTTAGATTTCCTACGTCTTTGTGTTACCTCTAGGATTAGTTGATACTTGTGTCTTGGTACCCTTTGAGATAGTTTGCTTTCAGGTGATTCCTTGAACCTAGATGTTGGTTTTAATTTTGAGTTTTTAATCCTATTTGGGACTTGAGACTATCTCCTCACTGTGGTGGGAGTGGACCTTTTTGGGTTCCATGAGGTCAAGTGGTAGTACTTTTTCTTATACCATTGAGATCCAATCGTTAGATGCCATTGTTGGATGTGTGTGTGCAGATGATCCTTTCTATCTGATCTTGTATTTCTATGATGGATGGTTATACTTACTATATTGTATTTGATTTCATAGCTCTTATGAGATGATGTTATCTATTTCATGATGTATATTATTTCAGCCTTTCATACCCTGTGACCTGTACAGTGGACGATTGTGCATTTTGTTTATTGCCAAGTGGCATCATATATAATTGTATATTATTTAATAGGATTCATACTGGTATATTATTATTTGATGTGGATTAATTATATATTAGATTTATTATTAATGTGATTGAACGTTATGGGACCCGTAAGAATTGTAATCTATTTTATGGTATGTGTTTATGTAAATGTTAATTGCTTGTGCTATGTTATAACTGTTGTTGTTAAGTTACTATCTTTAAATTTTTTTAAAAATGTTTGACAAACTTAGTAATACTTTAGGTTAACTTCTTTTGGGTCACATGGCAAGGCGTTATAGGTCAATCTCAGAGGAATGATGCCATGTATTTGGTAGAATTCCCTTTATTTCCTTTCGGCCTCGGCACATATGAAATGTCTTGAGTTGGGCAATAAACACGGTAATGTGAGCCGCTACAAGACAAGGTATCTTGTAAAAGGAAAACCACACCATGTTGGATGAGTGATGGATTGATGAATAATGCCAAATCCTATTATGGTGGGAAGACAATAATGTCATCTATGATGATTCAATTGTTCCACATGGGCAGAGAATTTTTGAATGCCAATATTATAATAATAATGAAACCTATGATCTATTTCACAAAAGGTGCCAAAGTGATGCTCATATCACCATTGCCTTGTGTGCTAATGGTGTTTTTTCCAATCAGTGTGAGTCATAGAATGGTTGAATGTTAATATCAATTAATTCACCAAGCCATTAGCAACATATCAATGAAAATGACTTTTATGAAGACCACAATGGAAATATGGAGTAATGGAAATGTGGAGTATTGGTGGGAAATGGAATTGCTAATAGAAAAAAATGTTGTTTCAAACAATGCTTGGATTTTATTGTGTTCAAACGGTCCATCGAAAAGGATGTAGGAACATTCGACTGGAGCAGTTTTGGATGTGAAAGTTGTGATCAACAATGTGATCCAACATTTTCCTTGGAATAAAGCATGGTGCCCACAAATGTTTTTATTAGTAGCTAAAGTCTGCAAGGTAGAAACCATTTGGCATAATATTTTGGTAATATTTAAGTACATAAGCAACCACAATAATAAGAGCCTCCTCTGAAAGCCATGGTGTAGAGAAATAGTACTTCTTTCATAGGTGTGCAAAGCTTAATGCTTAATAAGAGCCACAATAAGTCCATGAATTATTTGAAAAAAGACCAAAGAATGAGGGCACTCATCCAACATGATAAAAATCTAACCAGAAGCCCAAAATGGACCATCACATCAATTAAGTGATAAATTTCATATACGAAGAACACCTAGTAGTTGCAGAATACTCGGTGACTTACTTGTGTTTACATTGGCTCAACTAAAGAGAGTGCACGAGCTTAGCATTTGTGATTATGCAGCTAACCAGAAGTAGGAAAAGTGGCAATATTTTGATAGTCATTCATCATTCAATGTAACTTAGATTACATTTGAGACATTCTATTCAAGCCATCCTGTCTATATATGTACTTAGATGAAGATCTTGATAAAGAGATGAGATGTGCAAAAAGATGTTCCATTGTCTCCATTAAATAAAGAAGTCAGAGTAAACATCAAGAATCAACTTGAAAGATGAAGTATAAATATCAAAGACCATATTATACTCCTATTTTGAAAAGCTCTCTTCCCGATATTGGTGATACCATCCTAGGAAATGCCAGCTTGCAAGAGTTTTGGTCATTTATGGAAAGTGGTGACGGGACCTCCTTAGCTACAAATATATTGGAAAGAGAATTATTTCAAGCCAGAGGTCATTCCATCTCAACATAGTGTCCCAAATTGGTGTTGGAATGTATGAAGGCTTATCACCTAGACACTAGGGAAGTGGTTGCAGCAAACAATAAGGTGATGGTTTGGTTGGATCAAGTCTTTATTGCCATAGCTTCTAGTTGCCTATCATAGAACAATACGGTGACATAGAAAAAAAGGATGGCAAAGGAGTATTATGTTGCAAATCAAACCTAGTGCTTAAAAACCATTTCCACATCCTGGTTCTTACAACCAAGAAGAGGCAAATCCCAATTAGCAAAGTCCATCCACAGGTCATCATCAAAGGAAGATGTGGAAAACATGGTAATTCTTTTGAGTAGAATAATGTGACTTAGGGACTCACATGAGTTTGAAGGTTGGATGTTTTTGTTTATCAATATGATCTATTAAGGGAAACAACACATTGATTGGGCAAAGCTTATCAATGATAGCCTTCACAATCAACTCTTAGAGCTTTAAACTAATGATTACTTCTACTTGACTTCTTACCTCTTCTATGCTATAGGAAGTACAAAAAGTTGGCCTAGACTTAACAGGTAGGGCATCAACGATGATGCAACTCTCATTTATAATCACCTCCCTTATTTGAAGTACGAGAATAGCCTACATAATTTGAGGATAGCAAATGATGTGTAACGCCCCGCCAAGGGATCCAAAAGAATTAACCTAAAGTTTTACTAATTTTGCAAAACTTTTTTTTTTTAAACAAGAAAGTATAACGTACACATCAAATACATAGTAGTAGAAGCAATAACATGTAATCATCAACAAACATACATAACAGGTTACATTCCTTAAGGATCCCAAGACGTTGAGTCACATTTAAATTTAATTAATCTAAGTCTAACAACTACCACATCCACATGAAAGAATAATTATAAAGTCCAATGTCCATCTAATATACATTTGTTCCGAATGCCTTTTGGCAATTTAATTTAGAATGCTCAATCATCCACTGTACATGTCACAGGGTAGGAAAGGCTAAAAGAATATACATAAGTAGAAATAAAGATACATCATCCTCCAAGAATCCATGATACAAAGTATAGTAAAATAAATGAAACCATATACCATACATGATGGATCCATCCATAAAAGATATAAACATCCAACATGAAATACAACTATCCATCTATCATAAAACACAACTAATCTAAGTGTGTGGTTCCTCCCAACTGTCAATAGCATCATTAGACCATCATGGATCCTAGCCATCCCCCATGCATAACATCCCAAATCATCGAAGAGATCATCGGTTCTATAGTAATAGGGACATCACTCCTAAAACATACTACATCATATGCATAAAGAAATCTAACATGCTACCACATACGCATAAAGAAATCTAACATGCAAGAATAAAGCATAAGATGATCCTCCAAAGTAGATAACATCACCTAAACATGATGAACAAGCATCCCAAGAAGCTCCATCCACGGTAGCAACGAACAAATCTCAAATGGTAAGAGTAAAAAGCACTACCACTCGACTGCATGGAACCTAAATGGTCCACTCCCACCGCGCTAAGGAGATAGTCTCAAGTCCCAAATAGGATATCAAATCACATAGTCACAAGTACTATCTAAGTCCAGGAATCCTAAAAGCATACTAACTCAAAGGTTCCAACACATAGATCGACATCTAGACCTAGAGGCACCACAAAGACATGTAGGAAACCTACTATGTAAGCGGGAAAGTGTCATCACACGAATCACGTTGGAAGTTACTCGAGCAATCCCCTAGGAATCTCGGGTCCCCTGTGTTCTTGCGGCCACTACTATCCTCTCGTACAGATGAGGCATACTACGGAATGCAAGGTCGTAACCAAGCATTCTCTCTACCCCATCCTAGTCTTTACTAGCACTGAAGGCATGGGAGAGAACATACAATTATCTTATTAGGTTCATTTTAATCCCCATTTAGTGTAAATGTTATCACTTATTAAAAAAAATTACAATGGGTTTCTCCAAGCAGCCTCTTAGGGCCCCGACCCCCATTGCAAGCCACTTCCCGACACTACACATAGATAACCTACCCTAGGCTCATGAAATCACAAATCAAAGAATCATAATAAAATCACCTTAGTCCTATACAAGCAACTGAAAAGCATTAAAAGATAAGCCACAATAATCACATCAGTTCTCATGAGCAACTGACAAGCATCAAATAATAATCAATGATCACAACAGTTCTCTATCAGCAACTGAAGGCATCAATGATAAATCACAATATCTAATGGTTCTCTAATGAGCAACTAGAAAGTATCCCAAAATAAAGCACAATACTGATCGAAGACTCCAAAATGGTCAAGTCAAAACATGTCACACAATGACATCATCAAGGAAAAATCATACATTTCAATCCTCCCAAAGTGACTGGAAAGAAAATCAAGTATAACTTATCGATGACTTAAAAATGGTTAAGTCAGGTATCTCATATCATACATCTCAGCTTCACACAAGGAAACTGGAAAGCAATAACAACCAGTAAAAACATCTATATCATAGAGCATACCAACACATTACCAAGGTCAGGTATAAAAGATCGAGACCAACATCAGCATGACATCACAAACACATAACCTCCGAGCCTCTGGTAACAACCTAAGACTGGTCAAAACTAAGCCAATCCCCAAAACCACAAAGCATAGACAATGCATAGAAAACATCATAAACTCATAATTTGGTTTGATTGATAATATATATTGTTGAATTAATTTAACATTTCAGTTTTAGTTTCAAGGTATGTTTCAAGTTCAAAAGATTTCTAGATAACCCTAGAGGTTGACCCATTCACTTGTTTGAATGAAACTAGAATTATCCTCCCATCATATTTTAAATCAATAATATAATTCTACAATTTTTATCAAATAATATCCATTATTAATGAACTTTAATTAAACTAATTTTATTAAAATTAATTAATAATTATTGATCTAAATACTTATATTACTATATTCATTAATGATTAATTTTAATTAAACTAATGTTTAATTAAATTAACTAATGATAATCAAACTAAGTTCTTATATTACCCACTCTAGAATTATCAATTATTAATAATTAATATAATTACTAATAATTTTATTAATTAAAATAAACTTATTTTAAATACATTATCATTTAAATTAATAAACAATATTAAAACTGTGCTAATACTTATTATTTAAATTATAATTAAGAATTATTAATATTATTATTTAATAATTCATTAAAACCTTTTTATAAATAATTAAATTAAATACTAATTAAAATCAAATATTAAAAAAAAAACTTTTTAAAAAAAATGTGTGTTTTTAATAAGCCCGTTGGCTTAACAAAAGGCTTGCGGCCTGCCGTAGTCCTGCGGTCACATGGCCTGCGGCAGCAAGTACTTGGTACCTGACGTCGTAGTACCTGCAACATAGGTATTGTCGCATAGAGCCACGGTAGGGAGTGGGGCACGAGGTAATTCCCTCCCCCCCCCCATAATTACATTAATATTTTATTTTATTTTTTAAAATTTTATTGTTATTTAATTTAATAAAACTTTGCTCAAAGCAATACCCCTATTTTTAAAACCCAATACTTATATACGCATGTATTATTATATGTATTTTAATTTTAATTTTATAAAATTTTAATAAAATTAATTTCAACATTCTTCTTTTATTGTATATATATTTATACAATTTTCTTTATATATTTTTTTTAAAATCTTTTTTTTTTAATATCAGATAGAGAAGATATTTTTGACCATCTGAATATTCAATCTAAATTTTCATTTAATTTAAAATTCAACCCTTCCCCGATTGAATCTGGATTACTTTACGCTAGAAGACGAGGGTTTCCAACAAATTTATTTTTCTTCTAATCATGTTATAATAATACACCTAGCGTAAATTCAAAACCAGAGAAAAAGATTCACGCAATGAATTCCAAAGACTTGATTTTTTTACAATCACGACGAAGACAGGAATCTCAAATTACATAATTTAACCAGTGATCAAGCACAAGACCCTACCTACACCTGATGCTAACACGAAACCAACTGAGAATTGTGAGAAGATTCGCTTCCAAAATTCGAGTCCAATTCGTCTCTCCAAAATTCGTTCTCAAATTCATCTCCAAAAGCTATGTCCCTTGAAAAATGAACCTTCTCCTTATGATAAAGGGTTCTCTCTCCTTAAATCGGGAAACCAATTGTGAGTTCACCCGAGAGAACTCCGTGCTCACCTGAGTAAACTCTAAAATTAGCTTTAATTAATCTTTCTTTTATCTTGCATTAATTTTTTCATGCACGTTAAGTGAATTATTAAATTACTTATTTAATTTTCACTCGAATTCTATTTTTAATTAATTAATTACTTTAATCTCATGCAATATTTATGAATTAAAATAACATTATTGTTTTCACTTATTTTATCTTTTTATTTAATTTCTTTTATTTCAATTCTCATGCATAGATCATGCGAACTTACAACTTTTTAATAATTTAATATCTTTTCACTCTTTAATTTATTTTAGAAATTTAATTGATAAAATATTTATTAACTCAATTAATAATAATATTTAGCATTTATTTAAAATGAACTCTAAATATATTATTATTAAATTAAATAAATATTATCACATTCTAAATTTATCCTTAAACTTTTATCTCCAAATTTAATTCTTTTTATTTAATTAATTTCTCAATTAATTAAATATAATTAAATATTCAAAAATAATAATAATTTCCCATTAAATTAAATCATTAATTAATCTTTTAATTAGACTTAATTAATAGAAAATACACGAAAGACTCATAAAGCAACATACGAAAACCCATCAAAGCAAAACACATACTAAATCAAACTAAAGGGTTATAATCATGAATTGACGCCATTCGACGCATTCAAAGGGTACTTGACTCAGATACTTGTCCTAATTATCAATTAGGACTAATGGCTAAAGAGTTTAGTATTTGGACTTAAGATTTATCTCCCCTCTCTTACCATTGAGATAATGCGATAGGGTACACTCATCTTGGCAATTTAGGGAAGTTGATACCCGGTACCTACAACCTGCATAAAATCCACGCATGTACAAACACAATATTCTAAGCTAAACAGGCAATGGCAAGAAGTGGTGCATCATGTAGATCCCAACTAGCAGGTGACTACGACTCCCTTCCTTAACCACAACAGAAATGCCATACATAAAGAAAACAAACACGCACACCATATACATGCAAGTATGGGGTAAATATTCATAAGAAAACATGTACAATAACCATCTAACTAATCATCATCAATAACTGCAAACATTGTGATAATCATCATACACACATGAAGTATACAGTATCAAGTAATCTCATCATATAATCAACTGAATGTAGAACAATATCTGATAATCTTAAAACAATGCTTCTAATCATAAGCATAAAACTAACCTAAAAGAGTTTGGTATTGATAATAGAAATGTGAACTAGGGGCAGGCACTACATGATGCATTCTCAACATTAACAACGAGAGAACTTCAAGGAAATACAGGACTCAAAATATCGCTAGAAGCAATAGCGGTAATTCAAAAGTATGCAAATTACTTCATATAGTTCCCAAAGTTCACTTATATCTTGTTGGTGGTTTATGATGGATACCACCTCATGCTACCTAGGCTCATTGGTGATAAACTAGTGTTGATTGATATATGCATGTAGATCAGTCAAATTAATAGGCTCTAAAGAAATCATAGAGTAGATGAGATTCTTTTTCCCATTGGCATTTGGACATTATAGGCATGAGACATCAACAGATGCAAAGAACATAGAAATATCTATTTCTAAAATC
The DNA here is from genome assembly GCA_028749045.1 of Cupressus sempervirens. NCBI lineage: Eukaryota > Viridiplantae > Streptophyta > Pinopsida > Cupressales > Cupressaceae > Cupressus > Cupressus sempervirens. The sequence continues at coordinate 442,786,528 of CM053793.1, read as the reverse complement.
AATTTGTATCCCTACACTATGTGATTTCCTTATAACAGTATAGGTTATGTAGTTAATAAACTAGAGCTAACACTTGGCCTTGGTCATTTTCCAACTCTAGAAGACTTTTGGGAAGATTGTGAGAGTGATTTGAAGTTAGGAAACAAGAATAGATGAGGCTTACTATAAGATAGGTGATAAGTTTCAAATTGGATATTGATGTGATAGGTATAGAAGATGATGAATATTCATTGATTGATCATTTCTACCACGAGAAGATTGATTTTTTGGAACTCCCATCAATTGATTGGTCTATTCAAGAATTGAATAATTTTAAGGAAAAGATGGCCTATGTCATCAAGAGAACACAAGAATGGGAAAATAAAAGGAGGATACAAAATACATCTTCCAGACCTTAAAGTAAAAGGAGTTATCCTACTAGAAGGAGCAACAATCAAGGAGAATCATCATGTATGGCATCTGAAGCAATGTCAAATAAGAAATTGTAGTAATTAAGTTCTAGTAATAATGGTGGTGATAAAGATCCAAACTAGCCAATCGATTCATCCAAGGCATGTGAGGTTGAATTCACGTTCAAAAGAAGGAGAACAAAACCAAAAGATAAAATTGGCAAAGCAAACCAAGGGGAAATAGATCTAATGAGAACACTCAAAAATCTCCTAGAAACATTGAACAATCTATTGTAGTTGCTTCTTCACCTAAAATATTAGCTTCTCCTCTGGATTTTTCTCCTCCTGAGACATCATTAATTGAAATCACGTAGGTGGATAATCAGTTGCCTAATACCAAAGATTTAATGGTGATGATTGATCATCAAGAAGATAATACACAGATATTATCCCAAGCTCCTATGCCTTTATGGAAGTGAATGAGCCTACAAAAGAAGAAGGTGGTCCAAGTGGTTTTGCCTCTATTTGATGTGATTTATAGCTTTCTCCAAAACCATCCAAAGTGAAGAGAACTAAGATGATGTCTATAATCACCTTAAAATGGTCATCTAGACTATTAGCCCCCTTCTCAACATTTTGGCTAAATTATTTAATCATTTACATAGACCAAATTTCTAAAAATAAATTTATTTAATTATAACCTATAGTTTGACTATAATATTATAAGTCCATATTTGATTAAAAGAACATGTCCCCTTTTAATTAAATAAAAGACCCCATTCTTCTAACCCACTCAATGTGCACACATAAAGTCCTTAAAAGAAAATGGTTTTGTCTCACATGAAAAGACAATTCCTTTTCATTGGTTGACTTTCTCTTACACGTGGATCATGCCAAAAGTAAACCTCTGCCCTTGATTATCCACTTCCTTGATCTTGATCTCAATCGTCTGTCTACCTTTAAAAGAGAGAGCTCTCTCCTTCTCAAAGGATCCACTTCTTGAGTATTTTTATGCTACAGGTTTCTCAATAGACCTTCTTAGAACTTGTGGAGAACTTCTACATCTTGTCTAAATTCTCTCATCATCACTCTCATACTAGTTTAGATTTATTTTCAAGTATTTTAGTTCACTTTGCAATAGCTTAAATCACCTAGTTTAATTAGAATGTCTTTTGTAACACTCATTTTTTTAATCTAGTTGCATTGTATATCTCATTTTATCATATATCATACTTGCATTGTACATTTGAGGATTCCTTTTGGACATTTACATGATTGTTCTTGTCTAAGGAACCTCCCATTGCATGGTTTATTAGCAAGGGTTGCATCTCTAAGGCTCATTTGAGAGCTCATTTTATACTTATTTATGCACCTTTGATTTCCATGGATAGGGAGCTCTAAGCCAACATTCAAGCATTGCAATTCATGGGATCTCTTGAATAGAAGAGTTTAGAGAAGTGTACTTTCTTAGTGTGCATTTTTGGCACCCATTGTGGGACAGACCACTCTGGTTTTGCCTCTTAATCTATTCCTTTTCTTGCATTCTCCACTTTTTGTCTAGACTTTTTTTTTTTGTGTAGTCATTATTATCGTACGATATTTTCTTAGTATTGTATGATATTTCTTAGTGCTGACATGCGATAATTTTCTAGTAAAAGTATCGCATGCCCATACAAAGGTTTATCGCACTAGTATACAAGAAAGTATCGCCTAGGTATAGTGTGAAGTATCACACGAAGGAGAAGTATCGTATGATACTTTGTCAGCAAAAAAATATCGCCCAACATGAAATTTTTCATTGTTTGGATTCTTCAATCAATTTTTTTGGTCTGTAGTAGTCTATTTTTTGGGTTTTCCAGGTTCATTTATGTCTGACTGAGGTTTATTGCAAGGCTTCACCTTATTTTTGGGACTAACCTATGTTGGACTAATGTTTGTGCTTATAGGTTTTTGACCTAAGTGCTTGAAAAAGTGCCTTAAAAGAAAGCATTTCAAACCTTCAAATACAAAAAGACTACTAATAATTTTTTGTAGGGCTTCCTAAAAGAATAAAAACCAAACAAGTGCTTGTATTTCCCTTATTTGCATGTGTGACAATATTACTAATTCTTTATCTTTCATAGCCACATAAGACTTGTGATTGTGGTCTCTTGGTGGTAGGAAAGCATGCTCTTCACCCTTGTGGTGAATCAAAAATATTGACCCACCTTTAGATTTCAAAAGCAAGAGGGTTAATTGAACTTGTTTGGTGTGTTTGGGGGAAACAATTGGGATAGGAGAGTATGCTTGTCATTGTTGTGATGAATCAGAAATCTTGTCCCCCAAGAGTGGTTCAAATATGTTTTGGTCTAACAACCTTTAGAGGGCCTTCTCTTTAGAATTCAAGAGGAACAACCCAAGTGGGGACAAGAGAACCTAGCTATTCCAACCCACTATAAACTCAAGGCTACCAGGACACAAAACCTTGGTAGACATAGCGCTTGTCTGCACTTAGTGTGAGTACTTGTGGGATTAGGAACATGAGGAAAATATTAGGCAAGAACACTTAAGGTGATCTTGAGGCCACAAGGTATGTTACTTCCTGCAAGGCAAGGTGTCCCATAATTGGGTGCAAGAGTACTATGAAAGGAAGCCTGATCTAAACACTCTAGATTAGTAACTACCTTATTTTTCCACTCAACTTATTTGCAAAGGATTGATCCCAATGGACTACCTAGATCACCCCAAGATTTTACACTCACCATTTTTGTCCCATGGTTACGCTAATGGAATCTCCATGACAAAGCCACTATCTCTTGTGGAAAACCACTTAGTGCAAGGCAAAGGGGCACTTAGTGTGGGCCAAGTTGTTGAGTAATGAACTATAACTCATAGGTAGATCTGCTTGGCATGTGTTCTCAAATGTGCTAGACCTATGTAAACATTCTTTCACATCAAACATCTCATCAACATTGGTAAGAATTTTTTTTGATATCACAATTGTTTGTTGGCAAGGTTGCTTTGTCCCTTGTCCAACTATTTGAGACATGCGAATTACCCTCACTATTTGCAAACCATGTTGTTCTCTGATGAAAATTGAGGTCCTATATTTTCTACATAACACTGTAATCTAAAAAAAAATTGACAATAAACCTGAAACATAATTTTTTTTGTTCAAAACTATTTTTTTCACAGTTCACTAGCCCTCTATCGTATGACTGAAAATTATCATATGATAGTCTTTGCTGAAATTGTATTGTCTACCTATTGTAAAGTGTATCACCTAACTATATTGAAGTATATTACCCTCCTTAAGGAAAAGTATCATTTGGCACAACTGTATCGCCCAACTACTGTCAACTCTATTGTACGAAAAGGTTGCTATTAAAATATTGCTTTCTTCTCAGAGAAATATCATCTGGTTTCTGCTACTTATAAAACAGAGTTAACATTGCATCTTATCTGGTCTAGGGGTGTTGTCACTTTATCCTACTTGAATCTCATCAAAAATCTCAGTGTTAGGTACTGTTCTAAGTCAAAAAGATGGGTTTATTCTATCATATGTAAGCTAAAAACTATCACTAATGGTCACTTGTCAAAATTTGGTTACCTTTCTATGCTACCTACTTACTATCGAGCTTCTTTCTCACTCTCTTGGTTTGAGGCATTATTGTTGTAAATTCTTGAGCACTCTTGACAAGCCACTTTCTTATTCTATCTTTGACAAGTGATCATTCTTGACCCTAAAAGCTTCAAATCTAAAATGATTTTATCATCCTATTAAATGAATACATACCCTTACATGCCAACCTTGACTAGGTTCCAACTTGGTAAAGGTAATCATCCTTCTTTCACCTTCTAACAATTGGAAAATCTAACTAGGCACCCTCATGAACAAACTTGTGTGGATGATCATGTCTCTAATAAGCCACAAGTGGCTAATACTTGGAATAACTCACTCTATAGCTTTAATTATTCATTTGATACACCGAGGGTTGAAAACAATGTGTCACTCACCATGCATCCCAAGGAGATGAAACGTTGCTTAAAAGAACAAGCACAAGAAAGTGAAAGACTCAAAGAGGTCATACACATGGACATACACATGGAAACTAGAGAAAGATCTTATCATCAAGCTAAGTCTTATGCTCATGCACGTAATGATGAAAACATTTATGGCTATTATAGTAACCCTTTTGATAACATCCCTCTCAGTGGAAATGATGGAACTAATACACCTCTTAGAAATCCTAGAGAAAATGTAGGAGCATTTCCTTCACCACCTAGATGCTCACAATCACATCACGAAAGTGAGACCAATGAAAAAATTGCTAGTGAAGACATTATGAGGTTTCAACAAGATGAGGTCACCCAAAGGCTAATGCTCAAAGCCTTGTAATAAAATGAGGACCAATACTTTCAATACGTGATAGTGAAGGGATGGAAACTCCTTCAATAATTTTATGTGTAAAGAATAATCCAAAAGTGAGAACCTACTGAAGCTAAGATCTTGAGAGAGGAAATGCAAGAACTCAAAAATCAACTTGCACAACTACAAGTCTCCAAGGAGCAACCCAAAATCTCCTTTATTGAATCAATATGTGCTCTTCCTTTTGATAGGAGTCTTTGCATGCTTTCATTTCCTAGGGCTATAGAGGTTCCCAAATATGATAAATATGATGGAAATGGTGACACTCATGATCATGTGAGACATTTTATGCTCTTATTATGGACTTCATGCATGAATACACTTACCTAATGAGGTTGTTTCTTAGGATCTTGAGAGGCCAAGCTATGGAATGGTTAACAATATTGTCGCCTCCTCTCAAAAAATTTGATGAGCTCACACAATGCTTTATCCAACATTATTCCTATAACATTCAACATCCTATTACTATTTTGGATTTGTGCAACATTAAATGGAAACAAGGTGAACCCTATGCAATGTACCTCCAATGATGGAGATCTCTACATTCTAGGTACCCTCAAAAAATTCCTGAGACCAAGAGGATTGACACTTTTGTCAATACACTTGTACCTAAGCTCTACTACGACCTTAGAAAAAAACTATTCACATCCTTTAATGCCATGGTTGAAAGTGTACATTGCATTGAGGATGTTGCTATTAGAAAAGGTGGAATTGTCTTGAATAAAGACAAAAATGGTAACATGAATAGTAAAGACAAAAAAAAGCCTTGGAATAAGAACAAATATGTTATCAATGATGGAGTAGTGGATGTTCCTAAGACCGAGAATTTGACCTTTAACCTTTCCAATGTCATTTATGCTACAAAACAATAAGATATTTCAAAGTCTCAAACATCTAATAAAACTTTAAAAAATCCTAAGCCAAGATGTGTTTACACCTATGGTAGAATCTTACAAAGTGGTCTTGAAGACCTTGCTTGCAAATAAACTTGTCACACTTCCAAAAAACTCTTGGCCCTATGACCCACCCATTAGACCTACTTGATGGAGAGAGGACCATCTCTATAGTTATCATAGGAGAAAATCTCATAATATTGAAAACTGCTTCAAGCTCAAAGATATTATCCAAGATCTCATTGATGCCGAAAAAGTCATAATAGATGGCTTATTAAAAAATTATGATCAAAAGGCCTTCAAAAAATCGTTACCAGAATATGAAAAAGGGGAATCATCTAAGGTTAACAAGAAAAATCACAATGCAAAGATCAACTACACATACACTAACACTGGCAACATCATAAAAATGATAGAACCCATTGAATGTCTTTGCATGATGGGTCCTAAGTTTGACAAGGAGCCCAATTATGATACGGATGATGAAAAACCTAAGGTAGTCCTTAAAATACACAATTCTCAACAACAACATAGGGACACTCAACCTAAGGTAGTTCTTAGAGTGGAAGAACCTTTCTCCTCACATGGTGAGACACTTAATGTTGCAACTAGGGGGGCAATCTAAAGTTGTCCTTAAAGTTGAAAATGATTCTAAGAATTCCTCATCATCTAAACAAGTAGCTACCCCAGCTATATCCATCTATGACCTTTTTAGTTAGTTTCAAAGAACCCTAACACAAATATCAATCTTTGAGTTGTTAGAACTATCTCCCTTGCACAAGTAAATTCTCGAAAAATCTCTACATGCAACCAATGTTCCCACTAATATTAATGTTGAGCAATTCCAAGCTATGGTGAATCACCTATCTTCACCCCATTACCTCACATTTTCAAAAGAAAATGACAAGTCACTAAGTCATCCCCATAATCTATCCCTACACATAGAAGTCCAAATCTTTTGTAGTCGTGTTCGTCGAGTCTTAATAGACAATGATGCATGGTTAAACATCATCTCTTTCAATGTTATTCAAAAATTAGGCATTTTTGAATTTTCTATTGACCCTAGGTGGAAGATCACCATCAAAGCCTATGGTGAGGTTGAACGACCTTCTAAAGGTCTTATTGTGCTACCAATCCATGTTGGTCTTGTTGAAAAAGATGTGGTCTTCCAATGTTTAGAAATCCCACAGGCATATAATTTGTTGCTAGGAAGACCTTGGATTCATGATATGTAATTAGTTTCATCTACATACCATCAATTCATAAAATTTCCTTTTACTAGTACTAAGATGGTCATTCCTGGGGACAACTCAATATCTATCAACACACTGTTTGCTGTTGAAACGCTAGTCCCTCACAATTTCTCTTCTCATGACCTTAAACCGTCTCTAAAAGAGTGTGAACAAAAATTAAAAATGAAGAGCCTGGGTATGGGTGAGTGCACTCTAGACTCTATTTCTAATCTACCAGTTTCTCCTCAGTCTTACAGGAAACCTTCTACAAAATTGAAGCCCTCAGCTTCTACTATGATCATTTTTGACACTTGTGTTTAGTACTCAATTCCCTAGAAGCTGAAAAAGAAGACCAAGCTATTAGAGATTGGATATATAAGGAAGAGGAAGATATGGAGGAATTCACAATCACTACTTCTAGCTCTCCTAAGTGTTATGGCAAAGGACACAAATTTCTAAAAAACATGGGCTATCAAGGACAAGGGTCCTTAACTGGCAACAAGAAAGCTCATGTACAACCCTTAAGTCATACTGAGGGTTGCAAAAAAAGAGATACTATTGGCCTATGCTTTGGGCTAGAAGATGAATTACCAAGATTTGATAGAAGAGCCCCTATTTTTAGTGAATTAGAGGATGATGGCCCACCTTTTGTTGCTACTACTCTACAAGAAGAGGATTTCATGCCTCCCACCTCCCTACTTTGGGGAGAAGAACATATGGTTACCTCTAATGACATTGAGTCTTCCACCTCTAGACAACATGTACCTGATGAATTTGATTATGAAGATCCAAATAGAGGAAGGATAAGAGAGAACATGGGTCACTTGATCGCTAGGAACCAGCATACACATTCTGGTGAATATGAACGAGAAAGTATCTCAGATGCATCTTGTGACTTAGGAGTGGATGTCATCCATTCCTAGGCTACCCAACCAAACATAATCGAAGAGTCTAGTTTAGGGTCTAACAATTTTGGTTTGCAAAATTCTTTAGTGGGTCAAGATGATCCCTCTAGGCCTATTCCTGATCTAGATTCATTTGGAAATTTCACTATAGGCTTGATCTCTGATGTCACCATAGATAACTCTTTCCATATAAATAAAATTGAAGCCTCTACGTTCATCTCATTAATCCACCTTAATCTCGTAAATGTGTTTGCTCAACACCAAAGACCAGAACTTCCATCTTTTTAGAATGACTATGAGATTGCTTGCTACCTCAAAGCTATCAAACCTATAATATCTTCCACCAGTGAACCCATGGTTAACATGATAGAAATAGATATCAAGTACCTCTATCATAAAATCAAAAGAAAAGAAAAAAAAAATATTTAGATGGCAAAAACCACTTTGTGGCAGTGTTTGAACCTAAAAATAGTAAAAATAAAGATGTATCTAAGGGTGAAAACCTCTTTGAGGTGCCTATGGATGAGGTATTTGGTAGTCTGCCAAGCTATTTTTAGGATAGATATTCAATTCTCATCAAACCCACTTAGCCTATTAACTTGGGTATAGAAGAGTCTCCCAAAATCATTCATGTGGCTCAATCTCTATCAGCTGAAGAAAAGGAGAACTTCACTAAGTTATTTGAAGAGAAGAAAATCAACTTTGCTTGGACCTACTTAGATATGCCTAGCCTTGACACTGATCTCATTATGCATCATCTATTTATTTCTCTTGGTGTCAAACTTGTTATACAAAAGTTGAGAAAAATGCATCTGCATGTGGCTCTCTTGGTTAAAGTGGAACTAGAAAAGCTCTTAAGTGCAAACTTCATTAGAGCTATTGATTATGCAGAGTGGATCTCCAATATTATACCTGTGCCCAAACATGATAAGTCCATTTGAGTATGCACTAATTTTAGAGAGTTAAACAAAGCATTCCCTACGGATGACTTTCCACTGCCTAACATAGACATGATAATGGACATGAGTGCAAGCTAGGAAATGTACTCTTTAATGGATGACTTGTCTGGGTACACCCATAAAAAAATTGTCCCTAGAGATTAGAAAAAAATAGATTTTACATGTAAAAGGGATACCTTTTGTTGGAATGTCATGCCCTTTGGGATAAAAAATGTAGGAGCTACCTATCAATGAGTCATGACCACCATCTTCCATGACATGATGCACAAAAATATGGAAGACTATGTTGACAACACATTGGCCAAATCTAAAAAAAGAGATACACATTTGCATGATCTTAGTTTGATAGTGGATTGTATGGAACAATTTCAGCTTAGATTAAATTCCAAAAAGTGTTCTTTTGGTGTCATGTCAGGAAAATTTTTAGGTTGTATCATATCAGCAAAAGGCATTGAAGTTGATCCCAAAAAGGTGCAAGCCATCATGGAAATGCCTCATCCCAGGAATATCAATCAATTAAGAAGTCTCTAGGGATGTCTGCAATCCATTAGGAGGTCCATATCTAAGTTGGTTGATAAATCTCAATCCTTCAACAAGAACTTGCACAAAGGCTCCACCTGTATCTAGAATGAAGACTGTCAACAAAGCTTAGATAAAATCAAAGGGTCTTTGGTTGAACCTCTAGTATTGATGCCACCCATACCTAGAAAACCTTTAATACTATACATCTCAACTACAAATTCTTCCCTAGGAGCACTTTTAGCACAAAGTGATGAGACTGGAAAAGAGCATGTTATTTACTACATCAGTCACACTTTGGTGGCCTATGAGATGAACTACAAAAACATTGAAAATGCTTGCCTTGTAGTGGTATTTTCCTCCCAAAAGATTTGACAATGCATGTTAGCTCACACCGTACATCTCATTGAAAAAATAGATCCCCTCAAATATCTATTGATTAAAGCTATGCTTATTAGACGTCTAGCTAAATGGATGATGATTCTCTCTGAATTTGGCATCTAGTATGTTGAATGCAAAGATCTTAAGGGGCAAGCCATAGCTGAACAACTGGTCAATTTCCCATTGCAAGACACAACTCCTATGCAGATTGAATTTCTTGATGCTTCCATCATGTGTGTTACACCAAAACAACCTGGAAGAAGTTATTTGATGATTCTCACACCCAGAATGGGGTTGTTGTAGGCCTTCTATTTATCACACCTCATGGTTACACGATCCCTAAGTCCTACAAACTCTTATTTCCTTGCACTAATAATATAGCAAAGTATGAGGCCTTAACAAACAGGATTAAAATGGCTTTAGAATGGACGATCATAGAGCTACATATCTATGGCAATTCCCAACATGTTATTAACCAAGTTAACAATGATTATCAGACCAAAGATGACAAGTTGGTACCCTATAAAAAAATTGATTGATACTTTATAAAACTATTTCACATTTGTGACATTTCAACAAATTCCTAGAGCATAAAACAAGGCTAAAGATGCTATGGTCACCCTAGCATCTATTCTTTATATACAAGAACATAAATCATGTTTTGAGTTCCTGGTGGAAGAATTACATCACCTCGCTTATGATTCCTCCAAAAATCATGTGATCTACACTATTTTTGGTCATGACTCCTCACGTTACTCCACCATTTTCTCCTAGCTACATGATCAAGTCATTCCTAAAGATCTCACGCAAAACCAAAAATACCAACTCCTTTACAATGCCTCACACTACACCCTAGTCTCTTGTGACTTGTATAAGAAGGGTCTAGACAAAATACTTCTTAGGTGTATAGAACTAGAAGATTCTGAAAAGGTATTAGTTGAAGTCCATAATGGCATTTGCAGAGCACACTCCAATGGCCTTGCACTTTCTTGGAAACTACTTAGGGCAGGCTACTATTGGCCAACCATGTAGGATGACATTATTCAATATGCTAAATCTTGTAAGAAATGTCAGCTTCACGATAACTTGATTCATGCTCCTAGACATGATCTTATACCTTTTGTTACATATTGCCCTTTTCAGCAGTGGGCCTTTGATCTAGTGGGAAAGATTCACCCAAGTTCATCCAATGGTTACAAGTTTATTATTACAACAACAAAATATTTCATGAAGTGAGTAGAAGTTGTACCTTTATCTACTGCTATAGGAAAGCATGTTGCCCTATTTATTCTCAACCACATTATTTGTCGTTATGGAATCTCATCCTCCATTGTTATTGATAATGGAGGACAATTCAAAAATAAGGACCTAAAACAACTTTGTAAGAAATTCAATATCAAGCAACACTGGTCCTCAATATACTATCCCCAAGGGAATGACCAAGCTAAGGCCTCTACTAAGACATTTCTCAAAATCCTACATGGAGCGGTTCACAAATCAAGAAGAGATTGGCACCTACAAATCAATTTGGCACTATGGGCCTATAGGACCACCATACGTACTCCTACATGTTCTACACCTTTTTTCACTAATCTATGGTTCTGAGGCTATCTTACCCTTAGAAGTCAAGATTCCCTCACTACAAGTCTCCTTACATGGGTTGATAATTGATGAAGACCATAGGGCTATTAGGATACAAGAGCTAAAAACCCTCAATGAGTGTTGCAAGGCTTCTTTTGATCACATGAGGGCTTATCACAAAAGGGTGTCTACTACTAACAACAAAAAGGTCCATCCTTGTGGGTTCCAAGTGGGTGACCTTATGCTTCGAGAAAATCCCAAAAATTAGCAAAACAAAGAGCAGAAAGGGAAATTTGATCCTAACTAGTTGGGTCCTTACATTGTTACCACAAAATTTGGATATGGTGCATATTAACTTTCTACTCCTGAAGGGGAACAACTTGTTGAGCCTATCAACATTCTACATCTGAAGAAATTATATGCTTAAGGCTCATTGCTCAGCTATATATATATATATATATATATATATATCCTAAAAAATCCTTAAAAATAAGAAAATGTCTTGAACAAATGATCATCTTAGTGAAAAAATAGCACTAGGTGTTTTGATGTATCACCCAAAAAAAAAAAAAAATCAAAAAAAAAAAAAAAAGTCTTGAAAAAATCTACCAAGTGATGAAAACCTAGAAAAGGCCCCTGACACCTATGTCTATCAGTCTCCCTCATTTCACAACACATTTCCTAGCTTGGAATCGTCTCTTGTCCTCATCTTGGGGGCACAACTATTTAGCTTACCAGGGTCTCCTTGTGCATTAGGGTTTCTTTGGCAACTCATGCAAAACAATGTTTCTCAACGCTACCCACCCCCTTGACATCGAGTGTTTGTCAACACTTTCTAGATACCTTACCTATAGTCTAGGATCATGGATAACTTTAAGGAAACCCCCTTTGGAAAAAAAGTATAAAATTTTGGCAAATCAAACAATACTTAAGGGGAAATTTTTTGGATTTTTTTGGTGAATTTTTTCTTTAAAGTAGGAAATTTTTTAATTTTATTGGTGATTTTGTTTAATCGTATGAAAATTCTATAAAATCTTCGTTAATCTTTTATTATCACAAACAAAAGTACACATACCTAGGAACCATGATTTTATTATTATTATTATATGGAGCCTAATTAATTATCAAACTTGAAGGTTAAATATAGCCCACTTTCATCATTACAATTTCCCTCCAAATTATTGAATGGTGGTTTGGGGGCAACACCCCTATTATTTATAATCATTCAATGATCCTAAATCAATGGCCTAAATCCTATTTTGGACCAAAATTTTAAAAAGATACCAAGTATTAAAGAAAGTCCCAAAAATAAAGACACATGTTCCCAATCAAATTTATTTTCGCCCAAAGTGAGAAAGGATAAAAAAATTCATGGAAAATCTCCAAAATAGAGACACGTGTCAAATTTACTTATTATCTTGTAACCTAACTTAAATTCTTACAAACTCTTGGAAAATATGACCATCAATTAAGATAACCCTTGGAAATTGTAGACAAAAGTATTTAATTTACATGTGGAAAAATTAGATTCCATTGGCGAAGCCATCACTAAAATATAAATACTTCTATATTATTATTGGTGATCATCCTAAGCATGAGACCCAAATTTCATAAAGTGTGGGCGACATGAACACCCAAAAAGTGCAACCAAAATAACCAAATTTGGGGTCCTTGATGAGTAATATTTGCCAATTGGAGAATATTAGCCACTAAAGTTATCCTTGTCTAGGATGCTATGATATTTCTCACTATCAGATTCAAATCTTGAAGAAATGGCCATGTGACATTCACACATGCACTTAAACTTTAAAACTCATTGATCTATGATGAACTTTATCTCCTTTATGTGTTGTTTATGAAGATTTATTTTCTAATTGTTCCCTCCCTAATAGTCTTTCAAAGATGTCATGAACTAGAAGACCCTCGGGGCACGAGGCATGTTTACTTGCTTTTTGCTTGTGGGTATACTTTGTTAGTCTAAGGTGTTTAGAGCATTCATGCTTGTCCTACTTGACACTTTGACTTGCAACATGTCATCCTCATCTATTTTTACAAGACCACACTCGAGGGTTATCCTAGTGCTTATACCTTGATACAGGTTTAATCTTTCTATACTAAACTTAGGGAATCTAATTGTAGTAGTCATCTTGACTTACATGTCTTTGATGCTTAGGTTGAATTCCCACATTCCTATCTAAAATAGATCATATTTATAGCTTCATAGTTATACTAGTGATGAATATTGTATGATCTCTTGATGTCCGTAATAAATGCTCAATGATAAAATTAGAGTCTAAATTTTTTGTGTCCCTTGCAAGTAAACCATTTTGTATCCTAGTTTGCATCATAGGTAGATTTTAGCTTAGTCTTACATTTCTGCATATGGGGAGAGCTCTCTCTTCATCTTGCACATACATATTAGCTAATTGCTTTCATCTTTGCTTCACTTTCTTCTTGAGCATATCTTTTCATTTCTTGATCTTTTATTTTGCTTATTTGTTATCTTGTCATGACAAGGGATTAATCTAAATCATCACATCTAATCTATCCAAAGTACCACATTTTTAGAACACAAGTCTATATCATAAACATGAGAGATAAAACTATCCATTAGAGAAATCTATGAGCATATTAAAATGAACATAAGCATAACATGGAAACATAAACTCAAAATGCTAAACCATCCATATATAACATCAAACACATGAGCATAAAGATGAGACAAATACACAAGTACATTGATCAAATCCATATACATATATAATATAGGATCGAAAATCAGGATAAATGTCTCAAAATACATATGGTACAACAAAATGTCACAAGAACATCATCCTAGACCTAATCCTAACTCTAGGACTAACTCTCGCCCTCATAGGTTGGTGGTGGTTATGGAGGTGGAGTCTGTCTCCTGTCTAGTGGTTGAATTGCACCCTCTCATCTCCCTACCCACTCTGAGTAATCTAACAACCCTTTTCTTAGTGGCACCACACCTCTATATGCAGCCCATGCACCATGATGCTCTAACTCTCACCTAGCAACATCTTGCTCCCTATTGAGCTCCTCTCCTTGTGCTAGCTTATCTATCAACTACTAATCTTGCATGGATAAGGCAATCTATGTTGCCTACAACTCTTCCTCTAGGGCTTGAATCTCGATATCCCAATCATCCTCTTCCCCATCTCCTCTAGTAGGCTTCTTCTATCATGGTACTACTCACCCCACTCTCTTGCATCTTAGTGGACACTCCTCCTCCTCCTCATCCTCACTCTCCTCTCTTGTGGTATGGGCTCGTGTCCATCTCCTCCCAACATCCATACACCTACCATCCCTACCTCCACCTCCTCCACCATATCCACTATCCCTCATGTCCTTCTACCACAGGTGGTGCATCTGTTTGTGTGAACCTCAAAAAAGGATGCCTCTGCATCTCATACAAATATGTCAAATTTATCCCTGCATCTCCCAACTCTAGGTGGTAATCCCAAGGTTCTTGCATCAATGTTGATGTGTCCCTCAACACAATTTAGTAATCCAACATGGGCATCCAACCCTATGCCACCATACTCAGTTGATCACAAATCAATCTATGATCTTTGAATGCCTCCCAACCAGTGGCTGACTATAGTGCATGTACTCAAGCTCCCATGCCTCAAACCATCTATGACACTGATGGTAGATGGTATAGCCCTCAGACAAAAGAGGTAAGCTCATAAAAAATGCATTCATAGTAAGTCACATCCTTACTATTCACATCCTCGCTCTAACTTTGTGGGATGAACCCTGTGTATTTGAAAATGAAGGGTTTGTTGCGCTCTTATAGATGCACCCATGGTTAGATCACTGCAATGTAATCCCAAGCTGTTATCTAGGCCAGAATTGTACCACATGCCCATGTCCACCTAGATTGGTAGACTATCTCATGGAGCTCATGATACATGTTCATAAGGATAGCTAGTTCCCATGCCATCCTCCTAGGCCGCATAATCAAATTTGCTACCAATCGACCCCATCCTAGTAGGAAGCCCTTCTGGCCCCTATTGCTGACTATAACCTGGGAAACTAGTGAATGAAGAAGGAAAGATAATAGATACTCATCTATGAGCCTCTCCTAACTCAAGTGACGATCCAAGATAGTGGCATCCTGAAATAGTTGTTGAACCGCTAGTCTCCTCTTTATCGAGGTTTGATCATAATAAACCTATGATATGCAAAAACTCCCATTAGTACACCTCATATGAATTTCAAAAACTTTTTAAAAATGAACACCAAAACCTAATGATCATACTCATAGGGTCTTCATAGCATGGTACCCGAAGGATGTGATATACATCCTCTAAAGTGATGGTAGCCTCTCCACTGGGTAGATGGAAGATGTTGTGCTTGTTGTGCCACCACTCAGATCAAGTAGTCAACAACTCATGGTTCATCCATATATGGGGCCCGTGTGTCAACCATCTCAATTCCATACTTGTTATGATGGCCTTCTCATCATCATCTGGATGACAAAGAATTTGCAACCCCACAACCTTGGGGGCTCTAATTTAAAGGGCAGGAAAGAAAATCTACAAAATTGAATCACACAAATATCAAAAAAATTAGTATCAGCTATGAACAAGACCAAAAAACATCATCAATACATTGAAATGACAGAAAAAAGTGCTCAGACATGCAAAATTTTACACTAAACAGCTAAAAAATGACTCATACAACACTTTTCATTGTAGGAAGGTGATACTTTTTTCTGATCCAGTATCGTGCAATACTTTTTATACTACCTAGGTGACACTTTCTGCTTGGGTGATAATTCGCACTATGCCATACGATATTTGGGTAGGGTTGAGGTGATAGAGTTTTTAAAAATATTTGATACACTTTGTGTGATAGAAGTATAAGTATTGTGCGATATTTTTGTCAAAAACCCTTAAAACCAAATAAAAACATGTTGAATACTCAAAAAAGTGAAAAAAAATTGACAACTTATGAGGGCCTCATACTTGAGTGGTCGATTGTGCAACCGGCTAAACTTGAAATAGTGTTTGTGGGTCGGAATGCCAGCTAGCACCATGATCTCTCTCAAAATCACTCAAGAGCTCTCCAAACTCACAAAAGACAAATGAATTGAAAATGACTCTTGGACCCCTTATATAGTCCTCTGCCTTCATTTTGACTCATTTTTCAAACTCCTCAGAATTCCACAAAAATTGCACCCTTGGCTAATTCTGACATCTTGGATCAATTTTTAGGATCGTAAACAAAATCCAAGTTCATCTTGATAGTCAAAATTGCATTTCAAAATTCTTAATTTCTTTTATGCAGTTAGCTGACCTTTTGATGTCTAATCTTCAAATCTTCACTGGGGCATCTTCATTTCTCCATATCTTCATCATTTCTACATTCTATACCAACTCAATTCAAATATTTATCTTCTAAATCCTATTTTTACTTGATTTGACCTAATTATCATACTACATCCTTCTTGGCTCTAGTTAAATTGGGGCATTCTATCACTTCTTTATGGTCACTCTTTGGTTCTAATCACTTATCTGTCATCATGGATGTACTATATCTCAAATTTCTCACATTTTTCTCATTTTTGCATTCTCTTTAACTCATTTCAATTTTGACCCTGAGGGGGCAAAAATACTCTATCATCACTTGCTACAACTATCTATTTCTCAGGAGCATTTGTTTAATATTTTCATTATCTCTTGATCTATCTACTTTTCTTAGGTGTTAGTACTCTTCTTAATGAGTCTTACTATCTTCTCTTTCCTATTGTTCAATACTATCACTATCAAGTTGTACAGTCCCGAACTTGTTATCTCTTTCTACATTTTGAAATTTGGAATCAGATCTCTCTATCTATTGTTGCCTACTTGGCTTCTATTTTCTTTGACATCATGTGTTTCCAAATCGATCACACATTAGTCAAAGAGGAGAAAATGTAATCACCTAAAAATGGTCATCTAGACTATTAGCCTCCTTCTCATCATTTTGGCTAAATTATTTAATCATTTACCTAGACCAAATTCCTAAAAATTAATTTATTTGGTCATAACCTATTTTTTTACTATAATATTCAAAGTCCATATTTTATTAAAAGAACATGTCCCCTTTTAATTAAATAAAAGACCCCATTCTTCTAACCCACTCAATGTGCACACATAAGTCTTTTTTCTATTTACAAATTAAAAGAAAAGGGTTTTGTCTCACATGAAAAGTCAAATCCTTTTCATTGGTTGATTTTCTCTTAGACATGGATCATGCCCAAAGTCAATCCCCACCCTTGATTATCTACTCCTTTAATCTTGATCTCAATCATATGTTGTTAGCATTAACCTTAGACAAAAATAATAGCTACATGCAAATATAACCAATATCAAAAAAATAATAGATCACACATAAGAGAACACAAGACACCAAGATTTAACGTAGTTCACCCAATCCTTGGGCTACATCCACCAAAAGAAAATCCAATATCATTATTATCCAGTGATTACAATCTGTAATACCTTATGTTGGGCATTCATTTTCCACGAGGTCAACGGCAGGAATCCATAGTGTAATTCCTCTCTTGAAAAGCAAATCTTTTTAAGGATCTGCTCCAAGGTTTAGTGTTTGTCTTGTGACATACCAAAATCTGCTCAATAGAAGATAAACGTGAATGTTCACAAGGAGGCCTTTGCTAGTTCTAAAAACTCTTTTGTCTTGGAATCAAAGTAAAATCTATTTGCAGTCTCAAAATATCACACCAAAAGAATAATATTTTTGTATTTTCTATTTTTTTTCAATGAATGCAATTCTAACAATGCAGCTACTATGAGGTCCTATTCTAATAGGGGGTTAGCAAAGCAAATAATGAAACTGTAAGCAAATAACATGAAATCAAATGACTTGAAATTGAAATTCCTAAATGGACATAAGCTACAGAACACAACATACTGCGAGTTAAACCTTCGAAGAAATCGGTAGGAAACCAATGAAAACAGGAGCAACGCTTCCTAGAATCCACTGATGAAATCATCGATGAGAATCTTTAACAAATTGAATGATGTTTCACTCTTCATCAAATTGCAAGGCCATGGAAAGTGCGCTCATGCGAGACAAAAAGCTATGTAGACACAATCGGGTGATCTCTTCTCAAGCTCGTTACGTCAACGAAATTCATATATCTATAGCAAACACCAGAACTAAAATATCACACTACCAGAAACAATGCAATAAACCTTTGGCTCAATCACAATCTCATGAATAAAATTCACAAAACAATGACACATTCAGGCAAGAATAACTACACTCTGAATGCTAGCACCAAAATCATACTTTATTGCATAATAATGGCGGCCCTTGTTACATTTTACAATGGGGTATTTATAAGAAATCGTCTCCTCAATTTGTGTTGAGAGTGAGAGATATCTTAATGCAATAAAATACTTTTAAAACAAACTAAATATATACAAACTGATAATCTAACTGGTGCTTAGAGAAACTCCATCCATATTTTATTCATTAATTGGATGCATGAGCCCTTTACATATCAAAAATAATGAAAGCATGAGAGAGAAAGTAGGAGGAAGCCATCAATCGAAGTAGAAGTGCATGGAGACACCAAAAATAGAAGTTGGCCCTTCACTTGATGTGTGTCGAAGTTAACTTGCCATCAAAATGCACTTCGAATGCATGGAAAGTGCTATTTTTGGAACTGGCAGTCAACTGTCAGCGCACCTCTATATTGCAAACCTGTGGACCTACAAACCTACACTGGGTCAAAATCTCAAAATTTTACTAAGTGTCAAAATTGAAATTCTGGCATCTGGGTTTTGCTCATATTTATCCTAAAGATATGTTTGGATGTTTTCCCTTGAATTTATCTATAATATCAGTAATCTTAGCAACATTGAGAAGATCTAAAGCCTCATACTTGTCTTTGACCTTTTGTCTACAGTTGTCCACCTCAATTCGAGTTTCTACAAAATCTTCGAGTTTGGTGTCCAACTCTAACAATGCTTCTTCTATCCTGAAGGCTTGTCTGATGTCTTCATCATTGGATGCTTCCTCTAAAGTTTTTTTGAAATTCTCTACAACTACCTCAACTGGTAAAAGCTTCTCTCATTTTTCATCTTCAAAAATGTCCAAGCATGCATCATTGTACAACTTTTTTGCTTCCAAAATTTGCTCTCGGGCTTGGTCCTTGAGCCTATGTATCTCATCATGCAATGTTTCCATCACTTTATTTCCATCTGCAATCTTTTCTATCCAATCATTTGTCATGTCTAACTCTTCTCTGGTGTATACATCAATTAGAATGTGGTACCTTTTCCCTTTTATGGCCTATAGAGTTTGTAAATCCTTGCTCCATACCCGTACCTCATCCATAATACTGAAGTCCTGCCTCAAAATTGCCACGATCTTATCAACATTCTCTTGTGTAGCATGCAATAACTTCAAACTTCTTGTGATTATAGTGACACCCTTATCCTCAAGGTTGTCTCGCCAATCCTGACAAGCTCTCAAAAATGGACTGATCCGTACACCTTCCCCTTCTCTAAGAATGGTATTCAAAGTCTCCTTAGGGCATTCAGAATCAAGAGGACCAATAACTTCAGCTAAATATCCTTTTAAGATCTCAACTTGCCTTTGAAGTATTCTGATTTGAATCTCATCCTGTTCTATATGGTTAAGAACCTCCTTGACTCCCATAGTCATCATCTATCGTGAAGTATCCCGTGTAGGCTTTCCTAACATGATATCCTTCACTTCATAGTCCTGAAGGCTAACAGCTTCTTCATCTGTACTTTTGGAGGGTAAGCCACCTATGCAAATAAGTCCTAGTTCCGAGTAGTAGTAATGAATGCAAATGGTGTTGCATCATGTAATGGAGAGTGAGGCTTGTTCAAAATCTCTGCAATGTCACAAATATCATCCTCTGAAGCAAGGAATTGATGTTTAGCACTTCTCATTATTTCTTTTTGGAACCATCTCGGGATATGTCTTTCTATAACCTTGGCTCTGGATGATGAAGGGATGTGTTCAACTACCTCCTTCCCTTTATCACTCTTGCTTGGAGTCTCCTGTTGTGAGGGTTCTTCTTCTGTAGTCTCAATTTCTGTAGATCCCTAGTTTGATCCTCAATTTCCTAAAAAGGTTGTTGTATACATTCTACTACCTGTGCCTCTTTTGATGGCTCATCAGTAACCCTTGGTTCTGGTTCTCCTTGTAATGATGATTCCTTCTGAACATGTTCTTCTGAACTCAGAGGTGGAGGTGTCACTAAAACCTTATCTACCATCATAACCTCAGGTGAAGATGGGGGAGTTGGATGAGGACCTTGTGTCTTGGGCAGCATCTGCATCCAATCTTGTTGTTGAAGTTCACCTGTAGGAGTATCTCTAATCTTATCTCCAACCAATTCTGTGAAATCAAAATCTGGGATGGAGAGAACATCATCACGTAGCTCCCTTTGCTCATTCACCCATCTTTGTACTTCATCTTCTGAAGAAGAGAGTTCTACCATTTCAACTTGGGTGGGTGGTGGGGTATCTGTGACACTCTTCTTTCTTTCCAATTCTATGGCTTTGGCCAATCGAGTTCTCCTTTGTAGAGGCACCTGCTCCCCCTCATCCGACTATGTTTTCCCCTCATCTGATTCTTCCTTGGGAATGGTTTTAAGAACATAAGGATTAGGCACTAATCTTTTATGAACTCTTTGCCTCTTGTTCATTCTAACCTTGACCCTCTTTTTCTTCTGTGGAACCATAGGAGAAGCGGGCTCTTCATGTATCGGATGAACGAATGTCTCTGGAATCTCTCCCTCCCCTTGTTGGCTTGACAAAATAGGAGGCAATGGAAAATCAACCTAGACATGAGAAATTCCAGAGTCTTGGGGCTCTTGGGGAGTAGATTCTCATCGCTGCAAAGGGGCCTATTCTTCAACATGCTCTATCTAAATCCTCTGAGGAGAGGCTCTCTTCCTCTTTTCCTTCTTCTTCTCGAAAGGATGGTAGTATCCCACTGGCTGATCAATCTGGTAGACTGTTTTTGGCCTAATAGGAGATTGGAGTGCAAAGATAGGAACTATAACTTTCTTCCCCTTTACCCTTTCTAGGTGAGCATGTGCATGAAATATCACTATATCTAGAATTGGATCAAGTGGAAAGGGTTTCTTGATCCAAATCTTTGTCATTTTGATGACATGTCTCGCTCGATGATTAATATCATCTCCTTCCTCTCTATCAATTTATGCATTCAGGATGGGCCTCTCACCAACTTTATCTGTATTGAATAAGGGATCTAGTAGCTCATGTGAATCCTGTAGCCTTATCTCATTTGAGATGGTCAAATGGAGAGCCTTCTCCACTAAATACAAAGTCATTCTACAATAGTCCCTAATATGAACATCATAGTCATTTGTGGCATTCATCCAATGATCTTCAATGGCGTCCTCATGATAGAACTCTTTTCCTGCCAAGTTTTCCACTTTACCAACATTGTCAAAGAACGGCTGGGGAGAGTTATATTCTTCAAGAGGATAATTCTCCCATTCCCACTTGAAAGTCGAGATATCTTGCTTTCTCTTTACCTAGTATGCTCCTATTACAAAAGGCCAATCCCAACAAGGCCTCCATTGTTTTTTGATCCTCTCATAAGCTGACTCAATCTATTGAGAAATTTCCATTAGAACCAACTTGTCACTTGGGTATCTAGGGAGCTTCTTTGGATGGATGGATGCACCACCAACCCAAATGTATGTGAATGTCTGGAATTGGATGAAATATGCACTAAGAGCTATGATATGTGCCTTGGCCTCATCGGACAATCTCTTCCCATAATCTCCTTCGATGAATCAAATGATGGCAAAGATGAAGGCATCATTCACAATTATGTACTCCTTGCTCTGCGGTGAGAGCTTCTTCTTAACTAGCTGAGGATAGACTATATACGGCCATGCATTAGGATCCTGCATACTGCCCTTCTTGTATAACCTAGGATAGTTGGTGGCTCTTGTTGCAAGTAGATATACCACATAAGAAGTCATATAGAACTTCTTCTTGTCATTTACTGTCCGCAACTGGTCACACAGGTTCTCAGTGAGTGTGGTGGCCCAATCTAGTGGCATCTTTGTGTGTCTGATGGTCTCAATGAAGTTGACCATGAATGGAGTGAGATGACCTACTGCAAGCAATCTCATAACTCTACTTAGGAAAATGATTGAATATCCAATGTCATCCCTCATGTATCCTCGAGTCATATCTACTTTGCTAATTTTCTTCCCCAAAGGTGGTTTCTCAATGAAGTATGAGGAATATATGATGTCGATGGCCTCCTAGTAATGATCCTTATGCCACCTCTCAGCTACTTCATATGAAAGCCTAATAAAATGATCGGCTCTAGGTAGGTGAAAAACCCTCTCGATATTATCAAGTCATAGATCTAAGACCACTTCCCCAGTGATGCTCTTTATCACCCTCTCATCAGGAACAAAATGTCGAGATAGGGTCATAATCAATTCAGCTGACTGCACAGTCCTGAGATGTGATGCTGCATTTACTAATCTAGAATGGATTAAGGCAGATCTCAAGGATGATCTCTCGGTTGGATTGTTACAAACTCTCAAGAACTCTCCCAAGTTCGTGTGTCTTTGATCTCAGAGTATTCATCATGCAACTGTGATTTTGGGGTTACACCTTGGAACTTGTACACGACTGGTTTTGTTGTTGATCCAGATGTGGAAGCCATCTGATTATATTACCTGCACGTCACAAAAAAGAAATATTTTTTTATTAATTATTGGATATATAAAAAAAATGTAAGAAAAAAAAATGTCCTTGTAGAAAACTTATTTATTTTGTTTTTTTTTTATATAATTTTTTTCTTTTCTCTTACAACTAAATTAAATTAAAAATAAATTAAATAAAAAAAAGGTGGGTGAAGGTGTGGCGGCACGCGCGGCTAGGGTCTGTATGAGGGTAGCGCACACTGCCATGTGTGCCCAAAAGAGGGGAGGGGGCGAGCGGCGCCGCAACCCAAAAGGGCATGCGCAAGACCGCATCACACGCCCAAAAGGGCACGACAGTGACAACCGCGCGCAACCCAAAGGGCACGCGCAACGTCACACTACCCCCCCAAAAGGGGCGCGATAGCGACGACCGTGCGCAGTGTCGTGCTACATGCCCAAAAGTGACAGAGGCAGTCGCACGCGGTGGCTGCTGCCGCATGCAGCCTTTAAGGATGCATGCAGCGGCCCTTTCTCGAGCTTCCTCCCGTGGGCGTGCGTGCGTACTGGGGTTTGAGTGGGAAAATGGAGGTTGGGGGGGGGGGGGGGGGGGGGATCTCCATACCTCTCCATCTTTTCCCTTCTAAAAAATGAACAAGTAAGAAGGGGAGGGGGGGTTTTATAAACCCCTCTCTTTTTTGCAAAGTGTGCACACCTCGATGGGCGCACACAAGATTTTTTTTTTTTTTTTTAACTTTTTGGATTTTTTGACTCTAAAATTCTAACTTATTTAACTGAGTTTTCTACTCTCGACTCCTGAACTATGAGTCAAGGAGTCAAAAAAAGTAGGGGGTCCCCATTCCTAGTAAGGAATGGGGCATGTGTTGTGGAGACCACAACACCTTACAGCTCAATACCATCATAAGAACCAAATTTTGCATTACACATTATGAAAATCCCTAACCCTAAGCCTTTTTATACAAGCTTTTTGTCGCTTACAAAATTAGGGCTAGAATAATGGAGAAATAGTAGCTAATGCCTTTTACAATATAAGGTCATTTTTGGCTTCAGGGGTGCTACCCATGTAGGGGTGTTGTGCCTTGATCCCACCTTATACTGTGACAGGGACCACACTTGGGGCACTACCCCAAGACCCCATAAGGGCGCTACCCTTTGACCCCATCTTGGGGGGGCTACCCCCAAACCCCCGTAGAAATAATATGGGGAGAAAAATGTGCCAAATAAACCTCTGAGTCTGATTAGGCTCCACAACACAACAATCTCCCACTTGGAACTGATCAGACTCCACAATAATAACCTCCCACTTAGAGACTGATCATAGTACTGCTAAACCTGTAGCTCCCACTAGAATATATCAAACCACCCAAGACTCTATTGTTCTTTTATTTTGTTCAATCTAGAAGATCAACTGAAGCTAAAGAGGAGTTCAACTTCTCCCTTGTTACTACCTTGGTAAACATATCTACTAGATTATCATCTATATGTATCTTATCTAGCTTTAATTGCCCATCATCCAAAACTAACCGAATGAAATGGTACCGCAACTATATGTGTTTTGTCTTTGAATGCAGAGCTAAATTCTTTGCAAGATGAATGACACTCTAGCTATCTATGAGAAAATAATTATCCCTCTATGGATGTTCCAACTCTTCCATGAAGAATTGAAGCCATATCATCTCCTTGGTTTCCTCTATAACAGCAACATACTCTGTTTTTGTAGTGGATAAAGCATTAATCTTCTATAACCTAGAAACCCAACTCATTGTTGCCCCCCCAACAATAAATACATAACTTATAGTACTCTGCTTGGTATCAATATCCCCTGCTAAATATAAGTCAACATAGCCCTATAAATTAGTAGTAGAACCCCCAAAGTGTAAACACTTACTGGATGTTCCTCTCAAATATCTGAGAATCCATTTAACTACATTCCAATGCTCAGTTCTTGGATGACTCATATACCTGCTAACAACTCCCACTGCATGTGCAATATCTAGCCTCATACATACCATATCATACATCAAGCTTCCTATGGTTGAAGCATAAGGTACCTTGGACATCTTATCCTCCTCTTCTTGTCTCTTGGGACACATCTCCTTAGTCAACTTCAAATGACCAAGAAAAGGTGTACTGACAGCTTTAGCATTCTCCATAGAGAAATGTTGCAACACCTTCGCAATATAATCAGCCTAAGATAATGTCAATTTCTTGTTCTTCCTATCTCTGCAAATCTTCATACCAAGGATTTGTTTTGTTGACCCCAATCCTTCATAGCAAATGAATGTGCTAACTATCCCTTTAACCCCTTAATGTGATCCATGTTAGACCATGCTACAAGCATATCATCAATGTATAAACATAAATTAATGTAGTTGTCATCATCCAACCTCTTAAAATAAACACAATGATCTAAATGACACCTATTGTATCCATGCTCATGCATAAACCTATCAAATTTTAGATACCATTGTCGAGGTGCTCGCTTCAAGCCATATAAATTTTTCTTCAATCTACACACTAAGTTCTCCTTACCTTTGACCTCAAATCCCTATGGTTATGCCATATATATATTCAAATCACCATGAAGGAAGTTTGTTTTAACATCAAGTTGCTCTAAATACAAATTTTTAGTAGCTATAATACTTAAAATAGTGCAAATAGAAATCATTTTAACAACAGTGAAAATATCTTATCAAAATCAATACCCATTTTCTATGCAAATCCTTTTACCACTAACCTAGTTTTAAATTGTTTCTTACCTCCATCCTCTTCTTTTAACCTCCAAACTGATTTATTCTGTAAAGCCCTTTTACTTGCAGAAAACTTGCATAAATCCCATGTCTTATTTTTCAGCGAAGAGTCCATTTCTTCTTTCATTGTAGACTTCCATTGAATCTTTGTATCCACCTGCACAACTTCATCATAACATTCAAGTTCACCAGCATTAATAAGTAAAATAGAATACAAGGAAGGAGAAAATCTTTTTGGAGGTCTCCTTAGCCTTTTTGATCATCTAACATTCAGTGGGATGTGTGGTATTTGTTGTTGTGGTTGTTGCAAATCATGAGGAATTGTTGGAACATTAGCTTTTGGAGTATCATCTAGCACTACATACTCATCTTCTTTCTTCTCATGTTGTTGTAATAGATCTTTGTACAACACTTTTTCATTGAATATGACATCTCTGCTTCTTACAATTTTATGATTTTCAAAATTCTAAAGCCTGTAACCAAATTCATCAATGCCATATCCAACAAATACACATTTTATTGACTTAGCTTCTAGCTTGGTTCTATTTTTAAAATCTATATGAGCAAATGCTTCACAACCAAAGGTTTTGAGAAAAGAATAACTCATCTTCTTACTAGTCTATACTTCCTCTAAAATACCACATCCCAAAGGAGTAGAGGGACCTCTATTAATCAAATATACAACAGTTTTGATAGCCTCTTCCCACATGTTTAAGGGAAACCCTTCATGCAACCTCATGCTTCTTGCATGCTCCATTATAGTCATGTTCATGCATTCAACCACTCCATTTTCCTTTTGAGTCCTTGGAACAATTTTCTTTCTAAAAATACTATTAGCAAAGAAATAATCTTCAAATTCATGACTACAATACTCACCACCATTATCAGATCTAAGACATTTTAATTTCTTTCCAATCTCATTTTCAACAAAGCATTTCTATTTCTTAAAAGTTTGAAATACATCATATTTTTGTCTAAGGAAATAAAACCATACTTTTTTAGTTGCATCATCAATAAATGTAACATAATAATGAGAGCCATCAAGGGAAGATACCTGAGTTGGTCCCCACACATTTGTATGCACAAGCTCTAATCTCTCACTTTTCTTTTCCTTCCCAGTCTTCACAAAACTCTCTCTTTTATTTTCTATACACACTACTTTCACAGAAATTCATATTGACATATTTTAGAACTGGTAAAACTTTCTTTGAATGATGTAATTTCATACCTTTCTCACTCATGTGCCCAAGTCTGTTGTGTCACAACACTGTATTAGAATCTACAACAACTATTTGTTCTCCCTACTCAACTGCAACAACTATTCATGAACATTATTTTTCTCTAAAAAAATCAAAGTAGAAGGAACAATATGACTTGTACAAAGATATAAGGTGCCTACTTTCACACCTTTTGCTACTACAAGGGAACCTTTTGAAACCTTCCAATTTTTATCATTAAAAGTAACTACACAACCCTCATCACCGAGTTGCCCTATTGAAATTAAATTCCTACTCAGCCTTGAAGCATGTCTTACCTCATGTAGTAGTCAATGATTCCTATTCTACAATTTAATCTTAATTTTTCCCTTTCCAACAATCTAATAGGGTTCATTATCCCCCAAATAAATAAGCCCAAAATCCCCTTGGACATAGTCAATAAAATAACCTCTATGAGGTGTAGCATGAAATGAAGCACCAGAGTCTAAAACTCATGAATCATCAATACTTTCTAAAGACAGAAGCAAAGCATTCTCTTTAGATTTGTTACTTACCATATTTGCCTATTTGTTCCCTTCTGGTTTATCTCCTTTATTGTTCTTTCAAGTCCAGTAATCTTTCTTCTTATGCCCTAGTTTTCAATAATACCATTAATCTCTCAATCCTCTAGATTGAGACCTCTTCCCCTTTGACTTTCCTCTTGATTTCTCACAATTTTCATAATTATTTCCTCTCTCAGTCATTCTGCCTCTACTTTGTGTATTCAAAGCACTTCCTGGTGTAGATCCACCTGAGGTTTTCCTACGAGTTTCCTCACTCAAATAACACTGATCACATCATCATATTTTAGGGTATTAGAACCAATAACAAAATTATTCATAGCCATTACCAAGTCATTCTAGCTTTCAGGCAAAGAACACAAAATCAAGAGAGCCCTAATTTCTTCATCAAAATTAATACCCATAGAAGATAACTGACTAGTAATAGTATTAAACTCATTTAAATGGTCTACAATAGATTCACCTTCTACATTTTTATATTAAATAAACGCGTTATGAGAAATACCTTATTTGAAGTGGAGGGCTTTTCATACAATTTTGCTAAGGTTTCCATCAACTCTTTTGTCGTCTTCACTTTTGTAATGTTAAATGTCACCGATGGTGCCAAGCATAACCAAATGCTTCCAAGTGCCTTTATGTATAAAATCTTTCATTCCTTATTTGTCATAGTTCTTGGTTTTTAGTTTTTCCTTCTAATGGTTTCCATAAATCCTTCTAATAAAGATAGTCCTTCATTTGCACCTTCCATAACTAAAAGTCCTACCCATTAAACTTGTCAACCCTTAGCTTACCCTCATCTACCATCACTCCCTCTCAACTGTGAGACCTTCTTGTAGAGGATCACCAAAAAAAATGACGACGGTTTGGCTATAAAAAAATGACAACTGTCTAGCTCTGATACCACTTGTTAGGATTAACCTCAGATAGAACTAACAGTTACAAGCAAATATAACCAATATCAAAAAATAATAGATCACACATAAAAGAACACAAGACACCAAGATTTAACATGGTTCACCCAATCCCTAGGCTATGTCCACCAATAGCAAGTCTAATATTATTATTATCTAGTGATTACAACCTGATTATAGTCTGTAATCTCTAATAGCTCAATACCACCACAAGAACCAAATTTTGCATCACACATTATGAAAATCCCTAACACTAAGCCTTTTTATACAAGCTTTTTGTCGCTTACAAAATTAGGGCTAGGAAATAGGAAAATAGTAGTTGATGCCTTTTACAATATAAGGTCATTTTTGGCTTCGGGGGTGCTACCCCCAAAAACCCCCATGGGGGCGTTGCTCCTCAACCCCACCTTGTACTACAATAGGGAGCACACTTGGGGTGTTGCCCCATGACCCTACAGGGGTGCTGCCCCTTGACCCCATCTTGGGGGTGCTACCCCCAAACCCTTGTAGAAATAATACGGGGAGAAAAATGAATCGAATAAACCTTTGAATCTGCTTAGGTTCCACATCACAACATCTATCTACCTTTAAAGAGAGAGCTCTCTCCTTCTCAAAAGATCCACTTCTTGAGTATTGTTATGTTGCAGGTTTTGCAATAGATCTTCTTAGAGCTTGTGGAGAACTTCTACTTCTTGTATTAATTCGCTCATCATCACTCTCACACTAGCTTAGATTCATTTTCAAGTAGTGGAGTTCTCTTTTCAATAACTTAAATCACCTAGTTTAATTAGAATGGCTTTTGTAACACTCTCATTTTCTTAATCTAGTTGCATTGTACATCTCATTTTAGCATAGATCATACTTGCATTGCACATCTGAGGACTCCTTTTGGCTACTTATTGTAACGCCCCGCTCGGGAACCCAAGAGAAATAAACCTAACATGTTACAATGTTTACTGAACTATTTTTTTTTTAAAGTTTAAACAACATCAAGATAACATTAATGCGGAAGCAATATGAACATACACAACAAATACACATTTGCAATTACAGATATAGTTTCAATTCCTCAAAGGTTCCTTTACGTTGAGTCACATTTAATACTTTTAAATTAATTAGTTTAAGTTTCCAAGTACAATGTCTCATGATCATAAAGAAATAACAGATACATAATCACATAACCAAAGCATAAGTATATCTAATACAATGAAAGTACATCCACTAAATAACATCCACTGCACATGTCGCAGGGTATGTGAGAATAGATATAATATATCAGAATACATGATAACATACATACATCATCTGAAAAGAAGTCTCTGAGATAAGAAATAAGAATGATAAAGTTACATCTTCTGCAACGAACATCCAACAGCTAGCAATGTAAAGGGGAACCCAAATGGTAAGAAGACACTACCTCCCGACCACGTGGTTACCTAGTCAGGCTTCCACTCCCACCGTGCAGGGAAGATAATGAACGATCCACATACGGCAAATCAAACATAAAACATTCCTAGGCAAGGTACCCCTAATAGCCAAAACTACCTCAAAGGTAACACATGCTACTCAAGAAGATAAAATAATCCAAAAGTAAGAACACTCACTCCAATACCGACACCACATAATCAAACATCATACATGAACCAAGTATAAACCAAATACCAAGGTCATAAGATAAAGTCAACAAAAGATAATCACCTCAAGTCAAAAGCCACACGTCAAAAGTACAACATAATGAAACACCAATCATCATCAATGAAAGTAAGTAACCACAATAAACACATCCAACAATAGATACACCACCAGAGGTACACAAATTCTACAGAGGAGACTCAGGCTACATACTAGGGAGTGTCATCACATGGCTGCTTGAGTTACCCTGGACTGATCTCTTAATAGACCCCGGACCCTCAAGCGTTGAGTTACCCTGGACTAGTTACTCTGAACCCCGGACCCTCAACATCACACATATGGAAACTAGAAAGCCCTCTCAAGAAGACGAGGCACTCATCTCATTCTCATCCTTAGTCTATACAAGCACTCAAGGCATGGGTAGATCAAAAATCTCTAACTTATCTTTTTAGTGCGTTTCCCCCCATAAATTTTAATTACTAGATTATCACTTATTACATAACTTGCATTAGGTTACCCTGGTACTGACCACTTTGGGTCCTGGACCCCTATGCAAGCCACTCCCAAGTCATGTACCTAGACAACCTCTCCTAAGCACATAAAAAACACAGTTGTGTCTCATACCACAACACCCATAAAGATCAAACTCGGTTCCTTAACAGGCAACCTGATAATAGGATGGTTCTCGCACCCAAGTACACATAAATGCTCCACAAGTAAATCTCACAAATACAATCTCAATTTGAATCACATAACACATCATGACATCTAGTCCCATAAATAGTATACAAGAAATCTCACAAAACCTCTAGTGTACATCCTAGACTGGTCAACACCTAATCAACACCAAAATCTCAAAGCATAGACAGTATAAGCAAAACAGTATAGTTTCATAGTTTGCGTTTGATTTACAATAATACACAATAAGGTAAAGAGTAAAGTTTCAGTTTTGTGTTCAATGTATGTTTCAAGTGAATGAATTCTCAGTTTATTCCACAAGTCAACTCTATAAAATTACCCCCATTTATTTATTTGACTTAAATATGTAAAATTACCTTCATAATAATAGTCATTTTCCCAAAAGCATTATCTGAAGATAATCGATTATTTATTTAAGTTATAAAAATAACAATTGCTAAATTTAATAACATCATTAGAATCTTATTAAATTTACACATTTAATAAAATTATACATTGTTATATAATTTTCGTATTAATCATTCCTAATTAAATAAAAATTTAATTAGCTTAATTAATACTCATTTACTATGTCCGACTCATTAATAATCCTTAATTAGATCCAATTTAATTAAGTCAATTATTAATTATTATTTTTTAAATATCTCTCAGTTATTAATAATTAATTTAGTTATTAATACAAATTAATGATAATATAATTTTAAAATTTAATAATTAAAGTTTTATATAATTTAAAATTTAATAACTTAAAAAAAATCTAACACAATTTAAATTTATTAAATTATAATTAAATTACAATTAAAAAAAAATGCATAAATTAAAAGAGACGTTTACAGCCCACCGGCTTTTGGCCGCAGCCTTTGCTGGGCCGGCGGCAACTCTGCCGTAGCAGGCTGCTGCCGCAGCAACAGTACATAGTACTGCTGCTGTTGCAGCAGTTATGCCGACCAACAAAAAGGTAAGGGGGGGGGGGGGTAAGTTTGTAATATATATATATTTTTTAAAAAAAATTAATTTTATTTATTTTTAATTAAAACATTAAACAATCCTCCCTCATAGTATGTAAAAAGATATATATACTATTTTATTATTTTAAATTTTATTTACTACAAAAACTTTTAAACAAATTCCCCTCTATTAAAAAAAAAGTGTGTTTTATTTTATTTTAAATTTCTATAATAATAATATTTTAAATAAATAAATAATTTTTCTTTACTTTATTTTATTACTTTTTAAAAAGAATATTAACAAATATAATCTGATAGAGAGAATACTATCAACCAATCAAATTTCACATTTTAGAATTTTCTTTTCTTTCGAAACGCTACCCAGATTAAATTTCTCAATTCCATTTTAATTCAAACCCATATCTTGATTTAATACTAATTTCTTTCAATTGTAGAACGAGGTTTTCTAAATAGTTTTTTTTTAATGTAGATTCACAAATGAAATCGAATAGCAAAAGATTTAGAACGGAAGGTGGCAAAATTCATACAATGAAATTTGATAAAACAATTTTCAATAAGCACGAAGAAAACAAAGATCCGAAAATATTTCTACAATGGTTCACAAACCCTACCTTGATCTGATGCTAACAACTTGTTGAAACCTTTGCTAATCCAAACCCTTCAAAGCTTTCAAAGATTTCTTTGTTCCCCTTCCAAAAGTGTGTTCCCTGAAACCTGTGTCTGAAAAACTTCCCCCAACTAATGACACCAAAACCCTCTAATATAGAATCTAATTACCCTTTAGGGTTTCTATCTCCACAACTCTAAAATAATAATTACTTTATTTAATTAATTCATTCATGCACAATTAATTTTCTTTTAATTAAAATATTCTTTTATTATTCCTTCATGCACTTTAAGTGAATTGTTAAATTACTTTATTTAACTTTCCACTTTACTTTGCTTTTAAAATTAATTTATTAACTTTTTAAATCTCATGCACACTTTAAAATATCCTTATTAAGTTCACATATTTATCTTTTAATTAATTTCTTAAATTTTAAACTCATTCATGCGAACTTAGATCTTTTTCATAATTTAATACCATTTCACTTTTAATTTCATTTTTAGAAACTTAATTGATAAAATATTTATTAACTTAAATAACAATAATATTTAGCATTTATTTAAAAATGAACTCTAAATATATTATTATTAAATTAAATTAATATTATCATGTTCTAAATTTATTCTTAAAACTTTTATCTTCAATTTAATTCTTTATATTTAATTAATTTCTCAATTAATTAAATATAATTAAATATTCATAATATCATAATAATTTTTCATTAAATTAAATTATTAATTTAATCTATTAATTAGACTTAATTAATAGAAATTCATCAAAGACTCACAAAACAACATACGCACAAAATACTCACGAGTTTTAACAAGGGTAGACAGTTTGTTACGAGTCCTCCTTGCAGGACAAGTATTTTAGGCTTATGGCTAGGATTGGACCTGATCATTATCTTCCCATTCTCACCATTTGAGTATTTGTAATAGGGCACGCTCATCCTGGCAATTCAGGGAAGTCGATGCCCGGTACCTACATCCTGCATAAAAGACGAGCATGTACATGTATATAATATATCTAAACTAAACAGACAATGGCGGGGAGTGGTTCATCGTGTAGATCCCGACTAGCAGGTGACTACGACTCCCTCCCTTAACCACATCAAACACGTCAGACAGAAAGATAAAATAAACACGCACACCATACACATGCAAGTATGGGGTAAGTATCGTAAAAATCACAAGTCTAACATCAAATGCGTACATATAATAATGCATCTCTATCAATACAACATAATCATCAGTAAAGACATCATGTTAACATTTTTATGAAAGAAACCACATTTACTAACTAGGAATCATCAAAATACCATTAACAACACATGAATGAAATCAACTAAGCAATAATAACCGATACATTTGTAATCAAAATCATGAAATAATATCATAATATTACAAATCTAGTATCTCTAAAACTAATCAATGCATAAAATCAACCTAAAAGAATTTGACAATGATAACAGAAATGCGAACTAGGGGCAGGCACTACACTTATGTTCTTGTTCTTATTTAAGGAACCTCTCATTGCATGGTTTACTAGCAAGGGTTGCATCTTTGAAGCTCATTTGAGAGCTCATTTTATACTTGTTTATGAACCTTTACACTCCATGGATAGGGAGATTTAAGCTGACATTCAAGCATTCCAATTCATGGGATCTCTTGAATAGAAGGGCTTAGAAGAGTGTAGTTTCTTAGTGTAAAATGTCCAGGCTGGCCATTAATGAAAATTTGGGTAATTTATGTGTAGAAATAGAAAGGCCCATGATAGAGAAGAATGTAGAAGAAGCCACATAATTAGATTCCACTTTGAGAAAAATATATATCAATTCATCAATCGCTGAAGGAGATTTTCATAATTTCAAGTTATCTGTGGCACACATATTACAAAGGGAAAAGAAAGGAAGATGACAGAGGAACAACTCAAGGAGTAGGTTCAAATATTGGTATTAAGTACATTAACTCAGTTAACAATTTCTCTGAGGACCAAGCAATAATTACTTCCCTAGCTCTAATAGATCCTGAAGGTATTCTTGATCGTACTAAGGTAGAAAATGTAAATAAACACAAGTCTCACAACATGATGGTAGAAGCATGGATAGATAGAATGATAGAAGATGTTTCATAGTTCATAAATAGAGTAAAATAAATATGTGGGGAAATCACTGTGTAGGAACAAAAGATGTCCAAAGAACTTGAAACCAACAAAGAACAAAAAGTTGTTTGGCAAGAAGTAATTGATGAATTACAAGAGATGTTGATGGTAGAGATGTGAAAAATATAATCATTGAAAAGGTTATTTCTAATCTGAATGATAATCAAGTATACATGTGGAGTAAGAGTATTAACTGGAAAGTAGTAAACATCAACAAAGAGATCATTGAATTCATACAAAATGATAACTATGTGTGAATAGGAAAGAGTGGAAGTCTCAGAAGAAGTGATCACAATTAGTACAGGTGGAGCAAAAGTAAATGATCTTCAACATATCGATTGTCAGTTTCTTCTTGATTCCTTCACTGTTAGAATTCATTCAGAGATAGAAAATTTAGTGTTATATGGTGAAACTATGAAGAAGCTTAGTCTAGTCTCTATCACTCTTGAAGATTGCAACATTCCAATATATCAATAGGAATTAGAAGAGAACCAAGACAAGAACTACACAACCAAGCTCAGAATGGAAAATGTTTTCATTCCTAAGTATGAGTCAATGGTAGTGATCCTTAATGCTTACAAGGCTTTTAGGAATAAATATGTCATGTCTTAATTGATGGACTCCGATAGCCAGAGATTTTAGTGATCTAATATACACTTCATGCATTTTTTATGAGTTTTGGCTTGAGACATGGTTTTATATGTTTTCCTTGTATAGTTTTATTTTTGCAAGGTTAGTTAACCTCACCAAAAAAACGTGATTGGGAGGTAGTTATTAACCCCATGAGTAATTACTTGAACCTCAAGTCTATATAAGGGATCATTTTGCTTTGAAAATTTACTTTTTGAAACTATATGAACTGAAAGAACAACTTTACCATCGAAGTAGAGTCACTTCATGTATTAAAAACCAAGTAAATTTGAAAATATTTTAAATATATCTTTGGTTTTTCAAATCTTATTAGTTTTATTCATTGTATGATAATATAGCTTTTCATGATTTCACTTTTATGATGGCAAATAGTCAAACGAAATCTAGCCTATGTGATCAAGTGCCTTTTCTTGGTATTATGAAAACATGCTTGTGATATAGAAAGTTAGAGTTGTTTCATTTGATACCTATATTCATAGTTCATTGATATTCTTGATAAATTTTAAACCATTCTTGGTTTGAGTTCTTGTTAAAAGTTTGTACATTTTGGTACCAAGAACAAAGTGCAAGAAATCTTAATATTTGTTTTTTCCTTAAAGCTTTTAAAATCCAACGAGAGAGTTTCTCCTCTAAACACAAAGATATCAAGGGCCTATCCAATTGTTGGGAATAGTTTGCCATATACATTCCATTGGGCTATTTAAATATTTTACAAGTGACAAATTTGTTTACTAACACAAAGTAAGTCACTAGAAGTGAAAAATCATTATATACCTAACAAGGCATCCTCTTACTAGAGTACGGATGGATTTTTGGGTATCATCCCCATTGCAATTTTCCCTCTAATAAAGGGTATTTGCATGACCAAATGATTGTGTTATGAGTTATGGTTTTATGTTTATATTTACGTGGTTATTACAATTTATAATAGACTAAGTTACTTTCATTTACAAGTATTGTGATAATGTTATGTGATTACCATTATAGAAGTGAAGGGGAACATACCAAAAAAATTTAAGGATTAAAATTTGTAGAGGATACTAATTCACTCACCTATCAGCATCCTACCTTTCTTAACATTCCAACAATTGGTATCAGAGCTTAATTCTCTTGTTGAATGTTTTTCTAGCAAAGAGTAAAGATTCAAGTCATGGAGAGGTATAGGCTTTATAAGACTACTGAGAATTAGATAATAGAGTTAAGGATGGTCATGCAACAAATTAATGACATGAAAGACACACTGAGACAATCATTGAAAAGGAGGAAGGAAATTGTCTAGCAAACAAATGAAACAACATATTAGGAAGAAGATATTGAAGAATTATCTTATGGAAACATGTCTGATGAATTTGATTCTACCATAGCTGATCTTTTAGAGAAAAACCATAGTCTCACCAAGTAGGTTAAATTACTAAAAATAGACCAACAATTACAATATACTAGGATGTGTGAAGTAATAAAACAAAAGAGAAATGCTAAGGATGGAAAGTGAATGATGGAAGATGATAAAATTTAAATCACTACAAGACTAGATGTTAAGGATGAAGAAATATCAATTTTGACTCATAACCATTTATGATATGGTAAATCATGTACTCAGTGCAAATAATTATATTGGAAGAAAGATGGAAGAGATAGTTGAAATAAGAAGTGAGAATGGAAATTTGAAGAGTGAACTAAAATTCTGGAAAAAAATAAACTATTGAGAAAATGAAAAGATCATAAGAAAGTATCAGGATACAGGATGAACAACTTAGAGAACAAAGACAACACAGAGATACAACTAGACTAGGCTATACTAAGAAATCTACTACTGAGCATGAAGAATCTTCCAAGAAATTTGAATAGAGGAATGTGTACACCAATCCAAAGTCAAAGAAGCTTACATGTTATCATTGTTGAAAGCATGGACACATTGTCAATGTCTAGAGGAAAAAAACTAGTTAGTCCAATGTTACTCCCAAGTTTGATGGTTATTGTTTTCATTGCAATAAGTATAGTCACCAATCATATGAATATAGATATAAGTTCATTCGGTCCCCATAGAGGTGTGCATTCAATGGATATTTTCATACTTGCAGCAAATCTGGACATAAGTTTTAAGACTACATGTCACAAAAGAAATTTAACTAGTTATTGAGAAAGAAAGGTAATACAATTAATTGGGATTATGATACATGGTATTCTTGTACTACATGTGGTAATTATTCTCATTTTTCTACAAACTACATAACATTACACTTTGGAGGAAGATCTACTAATAGGAGGAATCCTAGAATGACATATTATCACTACCACAAGGTTGGTCACTTAAGCAAGTATTGTAGGTACCAAGTGTCAGCATCTAAAGAGGAAGATCCAAAAGGAAAAATAAAAGTGAAAGTGGATGAATATCATGAACAAATAAATAAGATATGGATCAAGAAGATATAAGAGAATGAGACATCAAATGCAACTGACAATGGTACCTCATCCAATGGATTAAGCAAAACCTCCATCTCCAAATAAAAGCCTTAATAGAAGGTTTGTAACTACATTATCATTGATACATCTTAGATCAATTCCTAGAATATAATGGTTGGTAACTAAAGATGTAGTGATGACCGAGTAAGTAATGATGGTGTATTATTCGAGCTTAAGACAACTTTATTGTGCTCATCAAGCAAGTGATATAAATGGTGCTTGACTGAGTAAACATTGGTAATTAATTTTATTAATGACAATATAACATGGGGTAAAAAGCATTTGATGAGCCCTAATGCACATTAAAAGACAACTTTTTGCATATTAATAGGAAAGAGAAATTGATTTTGTTACCCTACATTTTTTAGAGCATTGAGTGAATTTGAGTAGTCTATGAGTGAGATTGAATTTGAGAAGTTTGTGAGTGTGAATTTGGTGAATAATCATGGTGCTAAAGTGAGTTTGAAGTAAATTGAGTGAAGTGCAAAGTTTGTTCATTGAAACCCTACTTTGCAACAATGGCTTCAAGTTCTAGGACCATCAAGAGAAAGGTAAGAAGAGAACTTTGGCTACTCCCATGAGCCCAAAGTACACTAGGTCAAGGACCCAAGCTACACAAGAGGTAACTCCACAATTGAAGAAGGGTATATTCATAATCACAAAGCCTACCCAATCACAAGTCAGGAATTTTCAAAGGAGAAAGAATAAAACTAAATCTTCCAGCAAGAAAACCAAGAAAAGGAGGAAATTAATTCTAAAAGGTGACAATGGAGAGGACAATGAGAAAACTAAATCAAATGAAGAAATTTTTTTTGAAGTTTTTGTACACAAGAGACCCAATACTATTGAGGAAATAACTGAAATTATCAAAAATATTACATAACTTTCTACATTTAAATACTACAAGTACGATGCTATGAGTGAGAAGGAAAAGAAAAAGGTAGAAGATGTTGTGATAACCATATTGACTAGAATTAAATACTTACTTTTACAAATTGGAAATCAAAGTCTTGATGAACTATACCAAAGGATTGATAATCAATGGAAATGTGCTCTAAAGATTGAGAAGGAAATGAGAGGAAGGACATTGGCTACTCTTGTGCCAAATTTTGGACTTGAAGATATAAGTGAAGCATTAGAGCATTGCAAAGATAGAATTTTTTTTTAAATAAAGAACTTTATTTATGTTTTGACAGGAAATTCACAATTAGTCGATGAAGACTTAGAAATGATCTCCAACCAAATATATCACATTAAAGATCTAGAAGAAGTAATACAAGTTAACAACATCGAGGCCAATCCAAATTTTGAGCTAAAAAATAAA
The DNA here is from genome assembly GCA_028749045.1 of Cupressus sempervirens. Taxonomy (NCBI): domain Eukaryota; kingdom Viridiplantae; phylum Streptophyta; class Pinopsida; order Cupressales; family Cupressaceae; genus Cupressus; species Cupressus sempervirens. Next base: position 442,747,582 of record CM053793.1, on the reverse strand, counting down.
GAGGAAGAGTTTATCAATATTTCACCACAAGAATGGGCAAATTATATGCATGAGATGGTAGAAGATATAATCAGGAGACACAAGAATATCACTATTGAGGATATGATAGAGGATGATCTAGCCAAGGAGATGAAGAAGGATGAAGATATCATAGTAGTAATCGAGATGAACATTGAGGGATCAGCACTTATCAAGCAAGCTCACACACATATACCTGGCTTTCCACCTGTAATCAAATAGATTAAAGATTTTCCCAAGCGAGTGGTACAAATTGTAAGTGATATTCTCATTGGTTCTCTACATATTTTAGTGGACACTATGCCTATGGATATCGAAGGATAACAAATGGATGCAGATATTGAGCAAAAAGATCAAGAAACATAATGGGGATAAGGGAGAGAAACAACTACAATGTAGATACCAAACAAGTGAATACTAATGTTGATGTTGGACTTGCTCAAACTGGAGGAGACTCTATGGAGCACAAAGTAGATGATTCTACCATAGGTGAGACAAAACCAACCCATGAACCTTTGAGTGAGGGAATTATTGGGCATGGCCAACTCGTACTTGTAAAGAAACAAAAGTAAAGATTTGACATTTTAAGCCTTTATACCAAACTATGTTTTCAATCCTATGTTATTATATTCTACTGACCCAAAAATACCAAAATTGAAGATAGAGGATAAACCAAGTGAGGAACCAAATAAAGATGAGGTTTTAAGTACTTTATCAAGCATGGCTATAGTACCATTTATACAACCCTTGGTAGTCTCTAGTATTGATCCACACAATAAAGGAGATAAATCAAAGAAGGAAGTTGAAATGAAATACATAAATCTGGATGTACAAGTTCATGTGCCACATAATGTACCATCAAGCACAAGTGCTATAGATTCTAAGGGAAAGAAATGGAAGAAGAAAATGAAGGTGAATGCACCAGCTACAAAGTCAAAATTAGTGACACTTGAGGAAGTGATTGTTATACCAAACTGGGATCCAAATACTCTAGATGAAGAGAGAATGGCTATATATGCTGAGCTATGTGAAATAAAAATTGAGAAGATAGACTGAGAAAAGAGAACAAATAGAAATAAGTATTGCATGATTTAAAAGACATATTGCTAGAAACATTGCCAAATATTGTTCTGAATGAAAAAATGCCTATAATAGATCAACTAATGCAAATTGTTGATGTATCATCTTAAAATGGAAGAACTTCCATGTTGAGAGTGTTTAGCCCTCCAAGTAAGTGGTTTGGGGTCATGTCAAGTGCCTTGAATGGGTCTTTGACTTGGATCTAGCTTTTTCCCCTGCTCTTCCCCCTTTTGCACTTTCTTTCTGCACTTTTCTAGCATTCTGGATTGAAATCTTGAGATTCTTGACTTTAGGGTCAAGGACGACCTCAAGGTCAAGGATGACCTTTTAGGTCAAGGTTGACCTCAATCTTGACCTAGTTCAAGGATAACCCTGACCCTGACCTAGGAAGGGTTGACCTCGTCCCTTTTAAAGTTCTATGATTTCCAGATGTCAGGTTTTAGAAAGAATTGTTTTCTTGCTTTTGGATTAGTTGTTTTAGTCTCCAAAATAGTAAACTCTTAGATTATATTTTAATCTAGGTCCATTTCTGGGGGTTAAGGTTATTTGGGATTTAATGCTCCTATGTCGGCCTTCTCTACAAGTCCATTATCTTGCGCATCCACCTATTATGAAGTTGACACTCACAAGTTCTATGAAGTGAAGAACTACTATCCATCAAGCATTCAAGCATTCAAGACTTGAAGTGTCAAGCATTCAATTCATCAAGGAGATCAATTGTTAGCCATTGAAGGATTCAAGGTCCATGGAGCCCTCTTGTTGAAGATTTCTCCATCCATTTCCATTCAAGCCTCTTCCTAATCCAAGATCCATTCAAGATTGGTATTGAAGATCTAATGCCATTGATTTGAGAAATCCTACATCCTATTCTACATTCATTTGGAGCATCCATACTTGTGGATTCAAGGATTTGAATCCTCCACAAGGATTTCTATATAAGCAAGGTGAATAGTTCCATTTACTTTGTTTATACAGATTACAATTTCAATTCAATTTCAAGATTAATTTCAAACTGGTGTTTGACTAAGGAAAACCCCCCATCGAACAAATAAGACCCTTTTTCTTATAGATACAGGTGTGGAACAATGAATTGAAGTTTTGATTTGGATACCCCTTTCAACAAACTTTCGAGATCTGCAAGCATAATTTCCATTGGAGCAATGTAGGTCAAGGTCAACTTTTGGGTCAAGGTTGACTTTGTGGGGTCAGGGTCAACTTGGTCATCCTAGGTCAAGGTCGACCTACCCTCATAAAAGAAAAATATTTTTGGGTTTTGAAGACCTCACAGTTTTAATTCAGTTAAGTGAAAATTGATAGTTTCTGAGACCATTTGACAAGGTTTTCAGCTTATTCTTTTTCAGAGGTAAGTACCCTTTATTTCTTCATTTCAATATTAGTCTCTTATATTTACATCCCATATCATAATAATCTGTATGTATGTGTAAAATATGGGCGTAGGGTCTCTTTCATGTGCATTATTCTAAACCCTATTCATCATCCATATTTTATCCTATACATTTTGGTGAACCTGACACACTTACCCCCTCTCTTTTGTGGAATTAGATGTCCTACTGTGTATTTGGTGTTAGATTTCCCTTTATATTATCTTGCATTTCTTTAATTTATATTTCAAAAATACTATTAAAAAAAAAAAAAAACTTTAAAAATACAAAAACATTTACATTTTCATGCTTTTAGTATTTCAACATGTATGATTCTTGTTTTGAATACTTTGATGAAGCTTTTATTATACAAGAGGATAGATACCATAATGAGGTACATAGAAGTGAGGATGAAAATTGTTCAAATGTGATCTCCATTGATCCTATTCCTATTTCATCTACCTCTACAACCTCTCCAATTGACTTTTACCTTAGGGTGTGTGCATGGTTGCCTTCATGTTCCACCATTTGCAACATTGATAAACCTAAAATGATATTTCCTAGTGTGTGTGATGTTGTTTTATCCTCTTTTTAATTACCTTGTAATGATGTATTAGAGAAAGAAGATGACCTTAATCTATATTTCCATCATATTTCTCTTTATGGAGATGATTTGAGGATTGATGTTAATTCTTCTCCTACTATGTTCCTTTCTATGAACCTTCTTTAGAATATAATCCTACAATGTGCTTTATTGATGATAATCCTACTATTTGGGATTAACCTTTGGATTTAGATGTTGATTACTCTCTTCCTTATTAAACCATTTTGACTGAATCTACTTTTTGGGATGAACCCTTGGATAAAGACATTGATTTTTCCCCTCTACATAAAGAAGATTTTATACAAGAGGGAAATTTATTAATGGATGACATATTTATACATGATGATAACTCTTTTTCTAAAACACACTCCCCTTATATAGACATCTTAGTGAACAAAGATGGCATTATAGATGCTTTACCTCCACTTGAGATTCCTTCTAGTGCTGAGGCATTAGTGGAGAATGATATGACTTCCCTTAATGCTCTCCTTCTCAGTGATGATATTATGGAGAATCAATATTCTACCTCATCTCCTCCTAGGATGTCTTCTTTGCTTCCTTCTTGTGAATTTTTTTGTAGTGTTGAGATGACTAACATTGTTTATTCATAACCTTTGTTGACTATCAAAGGTTAATCCATAGAGTCTCTAACGTCTTCCAGTAACCAAGATTCTATAGCTCACTCATATCGTACAAGGAGTGACCTTTAACCTAATCTAGTGGTTTTTACTTCATTTCCACCTTCTCAATCCATTCTTCCTCCTCCACCCCATCTTGCTGGCAAGGAGTATGATTTTATAAGTCTAATTGCAAAATACCCCTACCAGGATTTCTTAATGGGAGCTTCTTCAAACTTCACCTACCTACTACGAAGCATTGCAAAAATCTCTAGCAACTCTTCCCACTACACCTCCTGATCAAGAGAACATCAATAACTTCTTGCAACACATGCATACTACCTTGAGTGTTCCTAACATTGTATTTACTCAAAAGGATTTACCTTCTAATAAAGTTCAAAATTAATATGATGTTCTTATGGTGTTTGTTACTATCAATAAAAGTATCATTTGTAGGACCTTATTGATAATGGATCTAAGCATAATGTTTGTAGCATGGACATGCTTAAAGTAATTAACATTGATCTTTCAACTATTCAACTTGATAATGTTCCTATATGTTGCTTTGATAACATTTCTAAGAGCACTTTGGGAATCATTACCTTACCTATCAAAGTAGGTTCGGTCATCCTAAATACACCTATTCATGTTATGCCTAGACCTCTCAATTATAACCTTCTTTTGGGTAGACCTTGGTTTCATATGATGCATATTATCCCTTCCACCCTTCACCATTAAGTCAAGTTTATATGTATAGCAACAAGACATATATACTTCATGCGGATGATGCACCAAATCCTTATATGAATATTCAAACCCATGCTACTCCTATTTCTAATAGTAATCCTTCTTCTTATAATGTTCTTCCTGGTAATGCTTGGGGAACCTTGGATTTTACTCCTACCTTTAATAGAGAGTATAAGGTTTCTGATCTTGATTTTATGAAGCAACAAAGAGAATTTGAACAATGAGTATTTACTTCTAAAGTTCTTCGTAACGACTTTATCACTACTTCTATTCAAAATGAAACTATCAAACCTACTAATGATGACAAAGTGACTAATGAAATTTCATTGACTCCTTCTGATATGGCTTCTCATTATGGTCTTGGTTAGCATTTCCTAGTTTAACAAGGATTCAATGTTCAAGCATGTGGTAAGCATAAACAGGGAATTCAAATGCCCTTACAAAATGGGGGCATGAGCATTCTTATGGATTGGGATTTAATCCTCAACAACAAATCAATGTTAACAACATCTTAAATAACATTTCAAAACATGATAAAACTATGAAGGATTTTGACCAAGAAGTTTTTTTTGCCTAAACTCCTTCATGCTAAGATTATTACTAGACCTAAACACAAAAAGAAACATAGTCCACACTTAAAGACTTCCTTTTTGTTTATATCATAGATTTCATGATCAATCTACTAATGAATGTCAAGCTTTATATTATAAGATTAGGAAACTCATTGATAGTGAAGTTCTATATATATATATATATATATATATATATATATATATATATATATATATATATATATATATATATATATATATATATATATATATATATATATATATATATAACATGTTGCAATGAGTTGTACTTCAATATTGTTTTCTTTAAATAACATTTATGTTCCTATTATGGAGCTCTGCATTATGTAAACAATGTTATCCTAATCTTTGGGGGCTTGTTGTCTTGTATAATTTTGTGAGTGATATAATAGGTCTTCTTCCATCTTTGTTCCTACACTTGGTGGGAAAGGATGCTATCTCCTTCTTTTCTGTCTTTCCAGGATCCACTTTTCCTTGGTTAAGTAGTATCTATCTATCATGTGACATCCAGTCATACATGAAAATTATGGTTTGCATTGAGGATCTTTTTCCTTGATCATAAACTATTTCATTGTTTGACATTGGGTTTCCATGGTTGATATATCTCCCACCTTAGAAACTGAATTCTGTGCTATCCCTCACAAGGGTTACTTTTTCACTTCTTGCATGATATGTCTTTGCATTTGTCCCTTCCATGGCCTCATAGAAGCTATAACCTTCTTGGCTTGGACTGGGTGTTATTTGTGGATATTGTCTTGATGTTGAAGAAGGATTTATCCTTGTTCTTTTCTTTTCTTTAGATGTCAAAATAGTATGTATTTTTTCCATCTTAAGGAGGGGGGCATACATATGGCTTCCCTCATTTTATATTATGCATTTTTGTTCTAATATTTTGTTTTTCAGCATGCTAAATCTCAGAAGGTAACACACATAAGTTGCTAAATCTTGAAGAGATATGCATTTTACAAATGTATTCTATGGTGATATGAGAATATGGATCCATGGGTACTTTATAAAAGTCATTAGAAGATGCACTACATACATGCACAAAGCCACCAAAAGGCACATAACTTTATGGGGTGACTATCAAGTTCTTTCTTGGTGGACGATTAATTTTGTGGTTCACAGAGAGATAGACACATCTTACTGGGCAAGCTAGTCACTCCTCTCTCCCTCCTCTCTTTTGTCTAGTGATGTCTCTCTTTTTGTAATCTTGGAGCTAACAAAGGCTTGGGTCCCTGGGGGCTTAAGGATCTCTTTGTCCCTTTTATTTTAATAACATTATCTTTTCATTATGATCTACTTTACCTAGAGTTTGCATCGAGTACATGCTCTTGCTAAAGTGGGGGCTAAATGTATCATCTTAAAATGGAAGCACTTCCATGTTAAGAGTGTTTATCCCTTTGACTAAGTGGTTTAGGGTCATGTCAAGTGCCTTGAATGGGTCTTTGACTTGGATCTAGCTTTTTCCCCTATTTTGCCCCCTTTTCCACTTTCTTTCTGCACTTTCCTAGCATTCTAGACTAAAATCCTAAGATTCTTGACTTTAGTGTCAAGGATGACCTTTTAGGTCAAGGTCGACCTTGACCCTGACCTAGGTCAAGGATGAACTCAACCCTAACCTAAGGTAGGGTCGACCTCATCCCTGACCCCAAGTCCAAATTTCAAAGTTCCATGATTTTTAGATGTCAAGTTTTGAAAGAATTATTTTCCCATTTTTGGGTCAGTTGTTTTGGTCTTTGAAATGGTAAACTCTTAAATTACATTTAATCTAGGTTCATTTCTAGGGGTTAAGGTTAATTGGTATTTAATGCTCCTATGCTAGCCTTCTCTAGAAGTTTGTGCCCTAGATCTCTATATAAGGAAGCCTTCCTCTCTCATTTTATCTAACTATTATCTTGCACATCCACCTATTGTGAAGTTCATGCTCACAAGTTCTATGAAGTGAAGATCTACTATCCATCAAGCATTCAAGAATTCAAGCCTTCAAGTGTTCAAGCATTCAATTCATCAAGGAGGTCCATTTTTAGCCATGAAGAATTCAAGGTCCATGGAGCCCTCTTATTAAAGATTTCTCCATCCATTTCCATTCAAGCCTCTTTCTAATCCAAGATCCATTCAAGATTGGTGTTGAAGATCTAATTTCATTGATTTGAGACAACCTACATCCTATTCTACATTCATTTGGAACATCCATACTTGTGGATTCAAGGATTCAAATCCTCCACAAAGATTTCTACACAAGCAAGGTGAATAGTTCCATTTACTTTGTTTATACATATTGCAATTTCAATTCAATTTCAAAGTTGATTCCAAACTGGGGTTTGACTAAGGAAAACTCCCCATCAAACAAATAAAACCATTTTTCTTGCATATACAGGTGTGTAACAACGAATTGAAGTTTAGATTTGGATACCCCTTTCAGTTTGAGATCTACAAACAAAATTTTCGTCAGAGCAGTGCAAGTCAAGGTTGACTTTTGGGTCAAGGTCAAATTTTTGGGGTCAAGGTCAACTTGGTCATCTTAGTCAAGGTTGACCTACCCTCATAAAAGAAAAATATTTATGGGTTTTGAAGACCTTGCAATTTCAGTTCAAGAACACAAAAATTGACTGTTTCTAAGACCATTTGATAGGGTTTTCAGCCAATTCTTTTTCAGAGGTAAGTACCCTTTATTTCTCCATTTCAATATTAATCTCCTACATTTACATCCCATGTCATAATAATCTATATGTATGTGTAAAATATGGGCTTAGGGTCTCTTTCATGTGCATTATTCTAAACCCTATTTATCATCTATATTTTATCCTATATAGTTGATAAGAAAAATGAACCTAATATTGACACCCAATCAAAATTGATGCAAATAAATGAGAATAAATTTGAAAATAAGCTATTATAGAAAGTTTCTACTGACATTGCAACCAAACATGTGGCATTATCCACTTATACTACTGAGCTGGAGATGATTATACAAAATGTTTTGTTAGTGTTTCACAAATTGTGTGATATTCGCTCTCTTACAAATGAATTCAAAGAAAAATTGCAAAAGATAAATGAGTATATGAAGGTCAGTGTTGATACACTAAAAAAAAATCCAAGCAGCTCATCAACACAGTATTCCTGTGTGAAATATCTAACTGGATTTCAACAGGAATTTTTTCAAGAAGAGAACAATTTGAGGGCCAAGATAAATGAAGTTCAAGCATTGTTATTACCTCATCTGGAGGTTATGCAATCTCATAACAAGATTTATAGATAAATTGTAGCTACCCCAAGCTTATCTATTGCTGAAAACACAACTATGTTGAACACTCATAAGAGGTTTCTTACCCACTTGGGATTACATCCAAAGTAAGTATTTTTCTTCTTTTAAATTATTTTGACATCAATATTAAAAAAGGGGGAAATTATATATGTTTATATGTATTATGCTTATTTATGGAGTTATTAGGAGGTGATATAATACTACAAACAAAAAGAATTTTGAAAAAGAATTTGAAAAATAAGTCATATCGAGGCAGCATATCTAATGGGGGAGTTTGTATAAAATTTCAAGTTCTTTTGAAGCATAATGTTTTTGCCACTAATGTCAAAGGGGAAGAATGTTACTCCCATATATAATCATATTGCCAATTAGTGTCAAAAATTCAAGTGAAGGTGAACATGGTAACCAAGTCACCATACTACATGATCAATGAAGAAAGAAAAGGATAAGTGTATACCAAGATCAGTAGTCACTAAGCTATTCTATAATTGTCAAGCAAAAGATATCACTAAGTCAGAAGGAGGCATTATCAAGCTAGAAAGAGGTCACCAAGTAGAGATACACTAAGTGACAACATATAGAGCATTGTATTTACCGAGTGGAACATAGGCTCTATACAAGTTTAAATTGGCACAAAATATGATAAAAAATGATCATATTGAGTGGGAAAATGGTTTACACAGTTCGAGGTAAATATTTACAAAGGTTTATTGAAGATTATACATTGGTTTTTTTACTATTATAAGGCATAAAAGACCAATGAAAATGATTAGTCTAGACCATTAATTTTGATCAAAGAAGCATTCTAGAAAGTTCCCAAACTCTAATTAGGTCAGATAGCAAAGAAAACTATAAAAGGACCTATATGGAATAGTTGAATGTTGTTGTTGAGAGAAGTATTGAAGCGAGAAAGAAGAATTGATGATAGAGCAGAGTATGCATAAGTACAGAGATCAGAGATTAGAGATTAATAGAGAGTTAAGAAGAATTGCAGATCAATCATAGAAGGTGATATACTAGTGAGCAGAAGATGGGTCTAATTAAGAAAAGTAAGTCACTACTAAAAAGATCATTTGATGTCACTTTATAATCATTTTAGTAGTTCTAAATCCTTGAAAAAGGTAGACTTAACAATCTTATGTAAAATCTCTTAACCGAGTGAACACTTAGAAAAGTGTTGTAAAATACTTGAGAAAGGTAGATCCTAGTAGACCCGATTGTATACTCCTAAGAGAGTAAGTCACCAGAAGTGACAAAATATTGTAGCCATAACAAGGCACTCTCTTACTATAGTAGTGATGGATTTGTGGGTACCATCCCCACCACAGTTTTCCCTCTAACCAAGGGTTTATGCATGACCAAATGGTTGTGTTATGGGTTATGGTTTTATGTTTATGTTTATATGATTATTGTAGTTTAAAATGGACTAAGTTACTTTCATTTACAATTATTTTTGTAAATGTTTTGTGAAAACCAAGTTACAGAATTGAAGGGGAACATAACAAATTTGTTTAAGGATTAAAAGTTTTGGAGGATACTGATTCACCCTGAACCCCCTTTCTTGCCCTCCCCCACCGCATCCCCACCCCTTCTTAGCATCTTGCATTTCCTAACATTCCAACAAATACACATTTTAATTTTTTCTAATAACGGAAAAGATATATGAGAGATCTATTAGATTTCCACAATCCATGCTAATGCTTTCAAAATTTTGGATTTGATTGTGTATAGTTTTTTTACATCAACATTTTGGATCATACTACATGATCCATCATCAGGATGCTAGAGAGAAAAGAACATAAGATAATAGAATGCAAATTCACCTGACCTAAAAGGAGTGGGGAGGGGATAAGGGAGGAGAGAGAAGGTACAACACAAAGTTGAGAAGACCTAACTCCAAACATCAATGAGAATAATAAACCTTGGAAGGGGGACAAAAAAGTAAATGGAGAGAAAAGTCAAATAGATTGATTAAAAAATTAAGTAAGCTTGTCTGTGTGTGTGTGTGTGTGTGTGTGTGTGTGTGTGTGTGTGTGTGTGTGTGTGTGTGTGTGTGTGTGTGTGTGAATAAATATACAAATATCTATCTATATAAGTGAAAAGCAAGAAAAAGGATAAAAGAAAAGTCAAAATAGTGATGATAGCCTTCAAGACAAAAGAGCACGAAGATAAAGATATCTCTGTATCTTCTTAGCTTCATCTATTTTTTGTATTCTTGCAACGATGGCTTTTGTGTTTTCCTAACTAGATCTATTATTTATGTTGCAAGATTAACTTCAAAATTCTACTAAATGGTCGAATCAAAGGACAAATTAACCACATATAGTATTAGTATCAAATTCATAGTAGGTCCATCATTTGTAGATAGAGAAAATGGTTAGTATAAGAATATGAAAATATTAACAACAAAAAGCATTAGAATCCCAATCAATTAATCAATGAAGTGAATAAAATAAATTTGTGTAAATCATTAAAAATCAAAATATGCAAACTTTTTGTTTGCGTTTCATTGTTCTTCTCTCTCCTTTATATTTGATGTTGCTCTTTCTTTGACAAGAGCACTAAAACCAAAAATAAACAAGTATTAAAAAACATAATAACAAAATGAGGATAGGCAAATTATAGTAAGCCATAAAATGGGAAAGAAAGTCCATTAAAAAGAAATCAAAATCAAAATCTGAATAATCCCAAAGACAAAATGAACAATCAAAGAGAAAAGAAAAGATAATAGAACAATAGAGCTAATTATAAATTTTCCTCCAAAAGTTCAAGAGATGCATAAATAAATTAAAATGTAAAATGTAAAATGAAAAGTCAATTTGAATATTGTATTATTTGAATGTAAATTTAAAGATATTTCATGCATAAATAAATAGAATTCATTTATGTCTAAGGGGATATATGTATATTAATTCCTTAGAGAGAAAACTGGATGAACATTAAATAATTGTTAAATTATTTAATTAAACAAGTCAAAATATGATTGAATGACACAAATAAATGACAAGATGAAAAACAATTGAAAATAATAATAAATGATAGAATTGAGCAAAATCAACCAAGGACATAAAATACTACTAAAAAGGGTGGAGGAACTATCACTATTCTTCGGTGCCTATAGTACCTTTTGTTTTTGTTTAGAGTAGAGTTGTACAGAGGGGGCTTCCAAAATAAATTAGTGAGTGCTAATGATCTTCTTTACAATTATTTTGAAGCGAGTTGTTCCATGAACTTCATGGTGTTGTTTCTTAAAGTTTAAGCTCCAAATTTTATGGAAGTTGGTGATCTCAAGAATTTTTTATTTAGCATATTCATGGAGATGTCTATCCAACCATCATAAACTTACATCTTACCAAGGAGAGACTTAGTTGTTTTTCTTAACTCTCCTTGCTAAGAGGTAAGTTTCTAATGGATGAATAGACACTGGCAATTTCTAGCCCCCACATTTTTCACCTGCTCAATATGAAACCCTAATGTAAGGTTTTTATATTTCACAAATAGATTTTAATCGATTCTAAAGTAATGAATATGTCCCCTCCATCCTAGCTAAAGACAATGAATCCCACATTCCTTCCAATCCAAGTCTTTATTTGAAATTCCTTAACCATATGCTATGAGTTCATTTCATATTGCATCAATTAACCATTTGTTTAACCCTTATTTGTTTACCACTTACAAAGTCGTAAATCCTCTGCTAGGCAAATGCAACACTCCTAATTCAATTATAATCAACCAAAGTATCATTTATGTATAGTAATACTTGTTTTCCACAAACTTGAGTTAATATAAATTGCTTCAAATCATTGTAAAAGGTTAACTTGTGGTGCAAATATCTAGAACAAAGAAAATGCAATATAACAAACTTATCAAGCCTCAGTAAAAGTAATGCATAACACAAACATAAGAACTCAAAATAGTTATAATACTTTATGACAAGAAATATAATGGTACCTTATATGTTTCATATGTACAAAAAAAGATGCACAATATATCCATCTTACACTCCCCTATCCCTAAACTCATTACAAGTCTTAAGATAAATATATCCTTTCTCTACAAAAAAAGTCTTCGTACCCAAACAAAACTTTAAATCCTATTCTTAGTAACTACATAACAATTATCCCCACTAGTTTGTGTCACTTTTTTAACTATTTCTAAACATGGGAAAATAAGGTTAAATACATCTCCCAATTCATAGAAAACGTTTTCCAATCAACCCTATGATTGTCAATATTTGGTATGCATCATGCACCCTTTCTTTTCAAAAATTTGAACCTCCTAATTCAAAGCTCGTTTACATGAAAGCAAACTACAACAAATAAATAACCTATCCATTACATTTTATCTTTTTGTGTAATGTGGATTTGTTGTTTTACCCAAGATGCTCCCACGTCAAATCTATAGAAAAGATTAGAATAGAGGATAGAACCATCCATTTGACTTGAAAAAAGAAACAACGATGTTCCCTTCCACCAACTTAGATATATTTTCATATGGCCGTATTTTTTCAACTTCTAACCACTTGTTGGAATAGAGATACCCGTCATTCTTCAATTGGTCTTTTTCCTCTTTCTATTGAAAGTTTAAGAGTCTTCATCCATTAGCAAATATTGTTACTCTTTGCATCACTCATACTCGTTGCTATTACACATGCACATATATCATTAAAAGCAACACTAAAGCTTCTCCGTGCGAAATTTTGCCTTTTAATTTTGATGCACATGTAAATTATGGAAGATTCGCTTTGGCCGAGTGGTTAAGGCGTGTGCCTGCTAAGTACATGGGGTTTCCCCGCGAGAGTTCGAATCTCTCAGGCGACGTTTCATATATTGCTTTGGGCGTCGAAGTTCTTTTATAGAGATCTGAAACCTATTTCTAAATAAAGCCTTGTTTTGAATTTGCGATCGTGTTCCTGCTACTTTGCACTCCGAATTTGCGATCGTGTTCCTGCTACTTTGCACTCCGCTTTTACCCAATAAACTTACTTATGTGAAATTGACCCAATTTACATGAGAAAAAAGATGGGGAATTTAGCAAGAGAAAATTAAGTGCCCAAAGTCGTGAAAACCGATCTTAATAAGATTTGTAAGGAGAAGATTTTGTCTGGTAAAATCGAAGATATAGAAGGTGAAAATTGAAAGAAAAAGGGGTACTGAAGTTATGTGGCCAATTTCCAATTTCCAAGCGTTTTTCAGTAGATCTGCTTATGATTTTTCCTTCTTCTTGCGGGTTTCTTGGAGGAAGATTCCGACACTTTTCACTTGGATCAGATATCGCTTCCAAAATGTCATGCCTAAACTATGAGGGCAAAAACACACTCCAAATTTTTTTTCGAATAATAATTAATAATTAAGCATACTCTAAGTTGAAATGATAGATAAAAGTTTTAGTACAGGTTCTCTACATTACGTCTTAAGATTATAACAAGAGGACGGTTTTATTAAGATTTGAAACTTTAGTTATAAGATTTATATCGATAAACTTATGTTCTTACATTAACTTCTAACAATAAGAAAACAATTATTTAAATGACAAGCAAATGTATTCGAGTTTAGATTCATTGAAAATGTATAATCAAAATCAACTATAGAACTCTTAGACAATAATCAATTTACAAACTAATCGATATTGAAAAGTCACTTTAAGGAAAACCAATTTAACTAGAATTCAAACTGAATATATGTATATCAAATTTATTAATTTTAACATTTCAACTATTTTTAACAAATTAATAAACCATCAAAATCTTACTAAATATAAATCAAAAATACATTTAAACTAATTAAAATCATATCAGTATAGCACTAACGTTACACTAATTTAAAAGATGGTAGATCCTATATCTTAATATTAATTTAACATGATATTAATTCATAACCACACCACACTTATCATTTTGATTTTTATACAGTCGTAAATCAAATACCGAATTCAATTGTCACAAAATTAAAACTATAATAGCAACTAAGCTATATTCAAAATATATATATTCAAAGACTAATTTAATATTAATCTTAAAATTAACTAATCTTTTAACTAATCATTATGTTATGGCTTTCTAAGTTGATTAACGACTAAATCAATTATAAAACTAAACTAACGTAATCTAATCTTTAGATTAATTAAATACTATACAAAAACGAATTAACAAAAATATAGCTAAATTTATTTAATAATTAACAAAACAATTCTTTAAGATTTAACTGAATTAAAAGCTAACTAAAATAACATAATAAAAAGTCTACTAACTAGAATAATTTTAATAAATTAAAACATATTTGTAAGTAACATACTAACTTAAGACAAAAAAAAACAACACATACTAATCTAATCTAGACTAGCTCAACATAAAACTAAACTAAAACTAACTTACAAATAACAAAAAAAACTTAATAAAAACTAATCCTAAGATCTTATTAAATTAATTAACAACCATAACATAAACTAAACTTAATTCTAATACTAACACATTAACTAACATGAATACAACCTATACTAACTACCTACTAACTCCCTACCACTAACTCCTAACTCTATACTAACTCTATGCTAACAATCCTACTCTAACCTCCCACACTCAACTCCCCCTACACAACCTACCTTACTCCCTCCAAGTCACGTCAACCACTTAATTCCTGTGCGCATTCCAAGCGCTGACCTCAGCAGAGGGTACTGACGACCAAAGGGAGAAGGCAATCACTAACAAATGAGACAAGACCCCATACCAACTACCCACGTTAAACCCACAAAGCTTCCAACATAAAAATAAATAACTCAGCGCTTTCCAAGAGAGAAAATCGACCCCTGCACAAGTACAGGGTAATGTACAGGTGACGTCACCCTAGACTAACATTTTTATCAGCAAAGGGCTAAACAAAACCTTCTTAAGCGCTGGCATCAAGTGGATGCAAGGAATAAATGCATAAAGTTAATATGGTAAGGTAGATATTAAGATATTAGGAAATAGCATAATATTAGTTTAGTTATTGATATTCATTTTATTGATGGTCTATTATTTTATTAGACTGTAATAGAATGAATTATATTGTGATTGTCATACAATTTCCAGAATGATAATTTGCTACTACAGGCCCTCTTTTTTTTTTTCTTTTTACATGCACTTTGAAACTTTCTTGATTGGTTAGAGTCTTACTAGGGAGTCTTAAAGGGTTGGTATTCTATTGATTAATGATATTAATTAATCATCTTATTTTACAACATACTCAACAAAACAATTATTGCAAGATCATCAAAATCTACTTAAACCTCTTATGATTTCCTGGTTAATAATTTTCATGAATCTCAGATGCTATGCATTTCAACGATACCCACATTACAAGTAAACAATCATCTACATATTCATTTAACTATCTATCATAACTGAAGGAGCACAAATTAAATGACATAGTGACTAAACTAGTCTTAAGGCAATTAAGAACATAAGGAGATCCAGCTTTTACATAGCTCTCAAATTACAATGACATAATCAGTTCATCTCAAGGATGATACAAATACAATAAAACTAAGTTAACCTTTTTTGGTTGTGTTCTTCAGTGTAACCTATCTCCAAAGCCGTAGGACGTCATCCATCTGCTATTTGAGACAGGAGTGTGACCTAGGCGCTTTTACCCCGCCAACCACAGAGTGATTACTCCCTCGAGATTCTTCCTAACATGAAGAATACCCTGACCTTGGCACGAGAAGCCTAACTTCTTGGAACAAGAGGGATTAGATGGAACTAGTGCGGCTGTGAAACACACTACATGCAACCATGTGCCTAGTAGCCTAATCACAGAATGTAGCAAGGACTAAAAAATAAAAACTACACATCTACACATGTGTAGTAAAACCAAATAAGCATAGTCACATACACACATATGCATTATCTAGGTAATCAAGTGGCTTGGCCAAGCACTTTACAGAGCCAGATTTAACAGTAGAAGAAACAAGAATAGCATGTATCCATTCCACATAACTAACAGATAGAAGAAACTAAATATGAGGTATCCATTCTATCTTTCCCATTATTGCTACATTAAACCCAACCATGAAGGAAAATACACATCTCAACGCTGCTCTACAACAAGATGTTCAAACAAAAATATGGTTTACATCTGAGAAGAAAACACATGAATACTTTTGCAGAGGAAACACGTAACACGTATGTTCATTCTTTTCTATGGTTCAGCCAATCATGTTAAAAACGAAACTGATTAGAACACATAAGATTACCATTTTTGTATGGTACAGTCAAACATATCCATGCTGTATTTAGGCTTTAAACATCCAACAACAATGTATTTAACACTCATATGTAAGAACAAAGGAATGAAAAGCACCAAAATCTACTTAACCTTAAAATAAACTGAATTTCACTGGTGAAATCATAACACTGACAAGAGTACATTTTGAAGCTGAAATTCTTTGGAACATCAACAATTTGCCAAAGTATTTATCTTACTTTGTTTATTATGTGTGTGTGTGTGTGTGTGTGTGTGTGTGTGTGTGTGTGTGTGTGTGTGTGTGTGTGTGTGTGTGTATTTCAAACATTAACAGAACTCCTATAGTCACATGCCACATTTGTTTTACTTTGAGTTTTTATGCATTAAAGAAGAGTTTTGTAATGGTAGGAAATTCAATTGTCTAGAAAAGTTTCATTCATGATACATCACACATAGTTCAACTTTTATCCAGCTAAGTGGAAAGATTGAGAAAATACTTTGACATACAACTCAAACAATTGATGAATAACCTGCAATCAGCGTACAAGAGTGGTCTAGATTTATACAATTTTAACATGAAGGGCATGGTTATAAATGTGGGTTTTAACCAACATTCATCAATGTTGGAGCCCAATCCTAAATCAGAAACCCCATTTATGTGATATGTGCATAAAATGCAAGATCAGCTAGTCCAGTAAGGAGCCCTTCCTCATATACGGCTAAGGAGTTCATATTGAGTGTTTCCCGATTCAGGGCTAGGGTAGAGAGCAATTGCTTATCGTGCAAGATTCAAATATGCACCTAACATTCCATTTACCTATTGTTCTCTGAATCTAATCAGTGCTAAAGGAAAAGAAACACCCAAGTTGTTTTCAGAAACAAAGAAATCAATGTGTTGATTGATATTGATGCCTAGTTTTAGAGTTGTGCTTTTCGGTTCATCATATCTTCTTTTTACGTCTTCACCCTAACAGAGATATCATAGGATTTCCGAGGATTTATAGTTTTCAAACAATTGTTAAAAAAAATTACACTATGTAAGGAAGAGAAAACTAAGCTATGCCCTTAGTTGACCATAGCTTTGATTTTTTGAACTAATCTCAAGAAGTTTCAATGTGTCGCAGATAGATAATATACTACAAATTGGAAACAAAAATAAGAAAGAAGTAATATAAGAACCAACAAGCTTCAATTCACTCAATGTCCATATTTATTTCCTTAATCTTTCAAGCAATAAGTTCAAAAACAGAGGATAAAACAAAAGAAGACCTAGTAAGACTCGTTGAGATGCCTTCTCTCCTTCTCGCCCCTCTTCTCTAGCCCCGTCTATCATCCCTCTTTTTTTCGTAAATGCTTCTTTTAATTCCTCCTGTAGAGTAACTGACCTAATTTCTCCCTCCTGACGACTTTTCCTTTTTTTGTAATGTGTGTGTGTGTGTGTGTGTGTGTGTGTGTGTGTGTGTGTGTGTGTGTGTGTGTGTGTGTGTGTGTGTGTGTGTGTGTGTGTGTGTGTGTGTGTGTGTGTGTGTGTGTGTGTGTGTGTGTGTGTGTGTGTTTATTTAAAAGAATGAAGCATCTTAAACAATTTGTTTTATGAAAATGTATATGTATGTTACTTCAAATATTTGCTTCTAAGTTCCTATTGTGCAAAAGCCAAAATAGAACTTTATTCATATATCATAAATCAAAACATCAAGACTCATCATTAGTGATTTAATATAATAAAATAATTATTTCTATCCATCTTTCATAAACAATTTAAATCACAACCTCTATATTTCACTTAAACTTTCAAGATTAACTTAGTAATGTAACGAAAAGCATAAACAATCAACATGAGATTCTACATGATGTGTGTGTGGCAGCATGGTATCTGATGCATCCCCTTCTGAGAGGCTAGCACTCTCTACCTCAACCACACTCTCGTCGTGATGATCCCTACATCTACTCAGACACTCGCAACCAACAAGGAGTCAGTACCCATCATAATCAATATATCAAATCTTAATTACATAATCATTAAGAATAAATACATTATCATAATCACATTGCTATTGAATCACGACATTTAAGAACAAATCTTATGACATCATCATCATAACATAATAGATCATGTATTTCCATATTAAAATAATTCATTTAATTTTGGTATAATCTAAGATGTTAGTTTTCATTTATTTTAAATTAAAATTAAACTATCTTTGACCAAGTCAACATTTGACTATTCGTCACATAAGTAAAAAAAGAAAATGATTCTAAGGCAAGATGTGACATCCTTCCCCACTAGGAAAAGGCATCATCCTGATGTCATTCACAACAAAATTAGCATACACATATCAAAATTGATATCCAATTGAAATAAAACGGCTATACAAAAAGATGGGGAAAAGATTTCTATAAATCCTCCGCATCCTCCCAAGTGGCACTATCCATGCCAAATTGATCCCATTGGACCTTATACTGAAGAACATCCCTATCTTGTACCCTAAAGGTACGCTACTCAATGATTTGGGTGGGTTGAATGGCCATCACCCTGGATCACGTACCTGCAACGCATGCCAGTCAAGAACATGAGATATCTCTGGATGATAGGTCTTAAGCAAAGACACATGGAAGGCGTTATGAATACAAGCCAAAGCAGCCAGCGGAGCAAGCCGATAAGCAACTGGGTTGATAACTTCTAAGACCTCAAACGAACCAACAAATCTCGGGGCTAGCTTTGAACTCTTGCCAAACAAGATTGAACTCTTTTGCGATCTAACCCTCAAAAACACTTTATCCCCAATTTGGAACTGACGATAAGTGTGTTTCTTGTCCACATAACTCTTCTGTCAATCTATTGCCTCTTTTAGCCGACTACGAATTAAGATCACCTGCTCTTCCATCTATCTTAGCGTCTCAGGACCCACAATAACCTTGTCCTCAACCCTATCCCAGGTGATAGGAATCCAACATTTTCGTCCATAAAGAGTCTCAAATGGAGCCATACCCAAGGAAGAATGATAGGAATTATTATAGGAAAACTCCACCAATGGAAGATACTCCTCCCATTTGTACTACTAATCCATGCAGTACATGCATAACAAATCTTCTAGCACCTGATTCACCCTCTCTGTCTATCCATCAGTCTCAGGGTGGTATGTTGTATTGAAATTTAGGCATGTACCCAAGGTGGAGTTCAAGGTTGTCCAAAACCTTGAAGTCATTTGGGTGTCCCTGTCAGAAATAATGGTCTCTGGAATACCATGCAGTCGAAAAATCTCTTGGACAAACTTTCTTGCTAACACTGGAGATCCATCCTTTAGATTGCCAGGAATGAAATGGGCAACTTTGGTTAATTTGTTGACTACGACCAAGATGACATCACGCCTGTGTCGAGTAATGGGTAAACCCTGTATAAAATCCATGCTAATAACCTGCCATTTATACTGCAAAATCTCATGTGGATACAGAAGACCTATCAGATGGACATGCTCAGCCTTGACACGCTGACATTCCAAACACTGGGCCACATATTCTGTCACATCCCGTTTGAGTCTCGGCCAGAAATATAAAGGCCTCAAATCAGCCATCATTTTGTTTACCCCTAGGTGCCTTAAAAATGGAGTGCAATGCATCTCCTCAAAAACAACTTTCTACAACCCTTCACGGTTGGGGACATAAACCTTGTTCTGGTATTTAAGCACACCATCTTCATCAATAGAATAATCATCAAATCGTGAGTCAGAGGCATTAGTGTCCAAGACTGACTTCACCCATTCATAATGGGCATCTCCAGGAAGGTACTAAAGGATATACTTGTAATCACCTAAAAATGGTCATCTAGACTATTAGCCCCCTTCTCAGTATTTTGGCTAAATTAATTTAATCATTTATCTAGACCAAATTGCTAATAATCAATTTATTTGATTATAACCTATAGTTTGACTATGCTATCCTAAGTTCATTATTTTATTAAAAGAACATGTCCCCTTTTAATTAAATAAAACACCCCATTCTTCTAACCCACTTAAAGTGCACACATAAAGTCCTCTTTCTATTTTACAATTAAAAGAAAAGGCTTGTGAGACTTTTGTCTTATATGACAAGTCAACTTATATTCTATTGGTTGACTTGTGTGTGCACATGGATCACACCTATTTTCGAATTCCATCGTTGATCATCCACCATCTTCATCTTGATCTCTACCGTTCGTACGACTTTAAAAGGGAGAGAGCTTTCCCCCTCAAAGGATCCATCCATCTTTTGAATATTGTTATGCTGCAAGTTTTCTAACAGGTTTCTTGGGAGCTTTATGGAGAACTTCTCACTCCTTCTCTACATTCTCTCATTCCATCATATAAGCATAGGATCATATGGCATTCTTAGCATAGTTGCATGTTAGTTTAGCTTTCATTCTTGCAATAATCTCACATAGCTTAATATTTGGTTTTGTAATACTCTCATTCATGCTTAGAATAGTTGTACTTTGCATATTCACTCTAGTGTAGTCTTCATATTCGCATTTGTATCCTTAAGGGATTCATTGTAGACACTTGCATTCTTGCTCTTGTCTCAAAGAACCTCTCGTTGCATGGTTTACTAGCAAGAAGCTTATCTCTAAGGCTCGGCTGAGAGCCTTCAAACTTGAAACAATACCTTCTTGCACTCTGTGGATAGGGAGCTCTAAGTCGGCATCCAAGCATTCCAACTCATGGAATCATTTGGATAGAATGGTTTAGAGTGTGACACAAATCAAGTGTACATTTTTTGCACCCACTGTGGGGCTGGACTATACGTTTCGCCCTACATTTTCTTATTTTCGCTTGCATTTCCCTTACTGCTTTGCATTTTTCTTTTTTTTACAGTCGCAGTGTTGGGCGACATTTTTCCAGTATCGCATGACAGTTCACAGTATTGTCGTGCGACACTTTTTTGGAAATAGTGTTGCACTTGAAGCCTGTATACTGTCGCCCTCTGTGCAAAACTCTGTCGCACGGCTAAAGAAAAAGTATCGCCTAGACATAAACTGTCGCCCTTGTATACTGTGAAGTATCGCACGACATTTGTTCAGCAAGAAAAATATCGCCTGGCATTTTTTTTGCTCGTTCCTTGAGGGATTGGATCAAATTTCTTCGTAGCTGGCTGACTGTTGTTTTTAAGCAGATTTCTAGGCTGTTTTATAAAGGTTTAATTCACATTTTTTGTGATTATTTCGTGCTAACTTGTGGGCTAACGAGTTGTGATTGCAGGTGGCCCTCTTTGTGAAGAAAAAATTGAAACCTTGCATATAAAAGAACGCATGTCAAAGCTTCAAATGCGCAAGGGCTACTAACATTGTTTGCAGGGCTGCCCAAAGCATAAAAACCCAAACTTGCTTGATTTTTGTTTCCATGTGCGGCATTGAATAATTGTTCATTTTTAGAGGCACATAAAACGTGTGATTGGAGTCTTTTGGTAATAGGAGAGTATGCTCTTCACCCTCGTGGTGAATCAGAAATCTTGACTTGCCATTTGGTTTCAAAAGCAAGGGGTAACTGAATCTTCCTGGCGTGTTTGGGAGAAAACGATTGGAATAGGAGAGTATGCTCTTCACCCTTGTGGTGAACCATAAATCTTGACTTCCGAAAGTTGATCCACTTTGTGTAGTTAGAATCCTTTAGAGGGCCTGCTCTCGGACAACCTGAGAGGAATGACCCAAGTGGGGACAAGCCGATTACCTGGCTCTTCCAACCCACTATAAACTCAAGGCTACCAAGGACACAAAACTTTGGTAGACGTAGTGTTTGTCTTCGCCTAGTGTGATCGCTTATGGGATTTCGACCATAGGGAGATCACTAGGCAAGAATGCTTAAGGTACTCTTGTGATCGCGAGATCGGTTACTCATCGGAAGGTGAGGTGTCCCATAATTGAGAGCAAGAGGAACACTATGAATGGAAGCTCGATCTAAAAACCCTAAGTTAGTAACTACCCTTTTTAGCCACTCAACTTCTTGGTGCAAGGATCGATCCTAGTGGACTACCCGGATCACCCCAAGATTTACACTCACCATATGTGTTCCCTTGGTTATGCTTATGGCATTTCCATGACAAAGCCAATATCTCTTGTGGGCAACCACTTGGTGTGAGGCGAAGGAGCATCAAGCGTGGGCTAAGTTGTTGAGTAATGAACCATGACTCTAAGGTAGATTGCTTGGCTATTGTTTTCAATATTTTGACCAGTGTTAACGTTCTTGCAACATAAACATTTCGATAAAGATTTGTTAGGAAGGCTGTTCTGATATCCCAAGTGCGTATTGACAAGGTTGTTTTTACCCTTGATCAATTGTTTTGAAGACATGTTACAACACTTACTGTTTGCAAACCTTGCTGTTTACTGATACGAACTGAAATGAAACACTATCTGATTGAAACAACTGTCTGATTGACAAATTGAAACGAACTTCAAACCAAACATTGACTTTTTTTTGCACAAAATTGGCACTCTGTCGCACGCTTTCACGAGAAATATCGCGTGACATATTTTTACAGAAATTCTGTCGCATGTCAGTTCTAAATACTGTCGCACTGCCAATAAAATTTTGTCGCATTCAGTACAATAATCTGTCGCCTGAACAAAAATTGTCGCACCATTCTTGAAATTTTGTCACGCGACACTATTTTCTGAACTTATGTCGCCCTTCTTTTGAGAAAGTATCGGCTAGAGTCATTTTGGGTAAAAAACAAAGTTTGCAGTTGGATTTATTTGGTCTAAGGAGCATCACGTTGGTCACCCTTGATTCTGGCTACGTATCAATGTGTGAAGAATTCATCCTAGGTTGAAAAGATGGGTTTAGTCCGTCGAATGTAAGTCTTGAAACATCTTGATGAATCACTTGTCAAAATTCAACTATTATTTTATTCTAGCTATCCGCTATTGAGCTTCTTGCTCATCCGCTCAGCTTGAGTCACTCGTGTTGTAAGATCTTGAGCAATGTTTGACAAGCCATCTATCACATTTTGGCAAGTGACTAGTCCTAATCGTAAAAGCTTCAAATTTGGCTCGCTTTTCTTGTCCTACTAACCAAAGACAACTTTTTTACATGCCGGTCACAACTAGATATCAAGTTGGTAACGGTAGCCACACGCCTTTTGTTTTCAAGCAATTGGAAACACCACCCAAACGTCCTCGCAAACAACCTTGTGATAAGAATCTTGAATTTGCTCAAACACAAACGGCTAACGTTCGACACAACCCACTTTATAGTTTTGAAAATCCATTTGGTACACCCTTTGAGACACCCAAGGATACGAGTGGTATACTCACTATGGTGCACCCTGATGAAATTAAATGTCGCTTAGAAGAACAAGCACGTGAAACCCAAAAGACTTTGGAGGCTATATATGCTATGGAGAGAGAAAATCAACAAGTTGAAACTGACAATCAGGCACACTATGAAGGATATAAAGGAACTTGTCCTCGAAATCCTTTTGAGAACAATGATGCTAATCACACACCTCCAAGGACTCCTAGAGCTGCCGCTGGTGCATGTCCTTCACCTAAACCATCTCATCATGATAGTGATGAAGAAGTAACTAGCGAAGACGTGATCAAATTTCAATAAGATGGCTTCGCCCAAAAACTAATGCTCAGAGCTTTAGAGGAAAATGGAGACCAATACTTCCGATACATGGCAGCTAGGGGATGGAAACTCCCTCAAGGTTTTAATATTGAACATATTATTCCAAAACAAGAGCCCACTGAGGCTAAAATCTTAAGGGAAGAAATACAGGAACTAAGGAAACAATTTGCACAACTGCAAACTTCAAAAGAGCCACCTAAGACATCATTTGTTGAATCAATTTGCGCTCTTCCATTTGATAGGAGTCTATACATGTTGCCATTTCCTAAGGATATAGAGGTTCCTAAGTATGACAAATACGATGGAAATGGTGACCCTCACGACCATGTGAGACATTTCTATGATATTAGAATGGACTTTATGCATGAAGACACCTTTCTTATGCGTTTGTTTCCTAGAAGTCTAAGAGGACAAGCTATGGAATGGTTCACAAAATTAAGTCCTCCTCTTAAAACATTTGACGAACTTGCGCAACGCTTCATCCAACAATATTCATACAACATTCAACATCCTGTGACTGTGCTAGACTTATGCAACATCAAACAAAAACCAGGAGAATCTTTTGCAATATACCTTCAATGATGGAGATTTTTATACTCTTGGTATCCTTGGAAAGTGCCTGAGGCTGAAAAAAATGACATTTTTGTCAATATGCTTGTACCCGAATTATACTTTGATCTAAGAAAATAGTTATTCACATCCTTCAACGCCATGGTAGAAAGTGCATATCGCATTGAGGATGTTGCTATCAAAAGAGGTGACATTGCCATAAAGAAGGATAGAGTTAACAATGAAAACGGTAAAGACAAAGGCAAACCTTGGAACAAAAACAAGTATGTTGTCAATGACGGAGTAGTGGACACTCCTAAGACTAAGGAGCCTGCGTTTAACCTTTCCAATGCCATCTATGCAGCAAAGTAACAAGAAGGTTCAAAACCACAACCCTTTGACAAAGGCTCTAAATTTGCGAAGAAGCGACGTGTTTACACACCTATGGTCGAACCTTATGAAGTGGTTTTAAAAACCTTAATTGCAAACAAATTGGTTACCTTACCAAACAACTCACGTCCTTACGATCCACCTGTTAGACCTCCATGGTGGAGAGAAGATCATACTTGCAGCTATCACCGAAGTAAAGGACATAACACAGAGAATTGCTTCAAACTCAAAGATGTAATTCAAGACCTCATCAAAGCTGGCAAAGTTGTTACAGATGGCCTTATTAAGAATACTGACCATAAGGCTTTCCAAAAACCATTACCTAAATACGAAAAGGGTGAGACCTCAAGGGTAGCTGCCAAAAAGAATCATGACGCCAAAATCAGTTATGCTTACGCTAACACTGATAATGTTATAGGCATGCTTGAGCCCGTTGAATACATATGTATGGCAAGCTCCAACAATGACAACTGGCCAAATTATGACGTTGAAGATGAATGACCAAGAGTGGTCTTAAGGACACGATCCACTCCTCAAGATCATACTAATACTAGACCCAAGGTGGTACTCTGAGTGGCTAAGTCTTCATCTTCTCAGGGTGAACCACTTAACACTATCACTAGGGGGCAATCTAAGGTTGTCCTAAAAGTTGCTAATGATCCTAAAAATGCTTCATCATCTAAGCAATCAATTACTTCCAAGATCTCCAACTATGATCTTGTTAGCCAACTGCAACGCACACAAGCACAAATTTCCATTTTCAAATTGCTAGAGTTATCTCCTTTGCACAGGGATATCCTTGAGAAAGCTTTACGTTCTGCCAATGTTCCCACAGATATTGATGCGGAACAATTTCAAGCTATGGTGAATCACATCTCCTCGCCTCACTATCTCACCTTTTCTGAAGAAGATGACCTAGCTCTCAGTCATCCCCATAACCTTGCTCTTCATGTCGAAGTGCAAATCTTTCGTACCCGCATCTGCTGAGTCCTGATAAACAATGGTGCAGGGTTAAATATCATTTCGTTCAATGTAATCCAATAGTTGGGCATGTCTGAATTTGCCATCGATCCTAAGTGCAAGATCACTATAAAGGCCTATGATGAGGTCGAAAGGCCTTCTAAAGGTCTAATTTTACTTCCAATCAGAGTTGGTCTAGTTGAGAAGAATGTCATTTTCCAAGTCTTAGACATACCACTTGCATACAACTTGTTGTTGGGACGACCATGGATTCACGATATGCAAGCAGTACCCTCTACATATCATCAGTGCATTAAGTTCTCTTTTAATGGTACTGAAGTAGTTTTCCTCGGTGACAACTCCATGTCTATCAACACATTATCTACTGCTGAAATGCTAGTCCTGCACAATCGCTCTTCTCATGAGCTAGCACCATCTTTCATAGAATGTGAACAAAAACTAAAAATGATGAGCCTTGGTATGGGCGAGTACACTTTGGACTCTATTGCTGCCTTACCAATTTACCCTTAGTCCTATGGGAAACCAACTATTGCAAAGAAGTCTTCTGCTTCTACTATGACACTTTTGGTGCTTTTGTGCAATCTTCCATACCACTAGAACCAGAGAAGGAAGAACAAGCCATTAGAGACTGGATCTACAAAGAAGAGGAAGACGAGGAGGTTACAGTGACTACTCCTATTTCTCCTAAAAAATATGGAAAGGGCTATAAATTTCTGACAAAAATGGGCTACCAGGGCCACGGGTCCTTAACTGGTTGTAAGAACACTCTAGTTGAACCTTTAAGTCACACTCAAGGTCGTGATGCTCGAGACACCGTTGGTCTAGGCTTTGGGCTAAACAATAATATACCAACCTGTGATCAAAGATTGCTCATGTCTAGTGACTCGGAGGATGATGACTCTCCCGTAATTGCTACTACTGCACAAGACGAAGACTTTGTTCCTCTCACTTTCCTCCTTTGGGGAGAAGAAATAGCAACTGCTAATAATGAAGAAGCTTCTACCTCCCAACAACATGAACAAGAAGGGTCTACTTCTAAGGACATAAATAGAGGATGAATTAGGCAGAATATTGCTCATCTCATAGCTAGGGGTCAAAGTACAGATTCTCATGAGTATGAGTGGGAAAGCCTCTTTGATGCATCTTGCGAGCTAGGGGTGGATGTCATTCATGCCTATGTAACCCAACCCGATGTAGTCGAATGGTCTAATATGAGGTCAGATGAGTTTGACTCACAACATGTCTCAATGGATCACACTAGTTCCTCCAGGACTATTCCTGAGCTGGACTCCTTTGCAACATTTTCTATAGGCTCAACTTCACAGGTCACCAGAGATGACTCCTTCCATGTCAATCACATTGAAACTTCTCCCTCACTCTTGCTAATTCATCCAGATCTCATAGATTGGTCTATCCAAAATCAAAGACCTGAAATACGGTCTTTCCAAAATGACTATGAGATCGCTTGTTATTTGAACGCAATTGAACCTGTCATTTCTTCCACCAGCGAACTCGCGGTTAACATGATGAAATCAGATATTAAGTACCTCAGTCAAAAAATTAAAAGGAAAAATAAGCGATCAGATGGCGAAAACCACATTGTGGCGGTGTCTGATCCTCAAAAAAGTAAAAATAAAGGCATATCTAATGGTGAAAACCTCTCTAAGGCACCTGCGGATGAGGTACTTGGTAGTTTACCAAGCTATTTTCAGGATAGATCTTCTGTTCTCGTTGAACCTACACAGCCTATCAACTTGGGAATAGAAGAATGTCCTCAGATTATCCATGTAGCTCAATCTTTGTCAGACGAAGAAAAGACATAGTTTGCTCAATTCTTTCAAGACAAGAAGGTCAACTTCGCATGGACATACTCTGATATACCAGGGCTTGATACAGATCTCATCATGCATCACTTATTTATCTCACCAGATGTCAAGCCTGTCAAACAGAAGTTGAGAAAAATGCATCCACATGTGGCCCTACTGGTCAAGACAGAGTTAGAAAAACTATTGAATGCAAACTTCATTAGGGCCATTGATTATGCCGAGTGGATTTCCAACATTGTACCTATCTCCAAGCATGACAAATCCATATGAGTTTGTATTGATTTTAGAGATCTCAATAAAGCGTGCCCCAAGGATGACTTTCCACTATCAAACATCGATATGATAGTGGACATGACTGCGGGTTATGAGATGTACTCGCTCATGGATGGATTTTCTGGGTATAACCAAATAAAGATTGCTCCAGCAGACCAAGAAAAAATAGCTTTTACATGTACATGGGGTACCTTTTGCTAGAATGTCATGCCTTTTGGGCTCAAAAATGCTGGCGCTACATATCAAAGAGCAATGACAACCATCTTTCATGATATGATGCATAAAAACATGGAAGACTATGTTGATGACACATTGGCAAAATCAAAGAAACGAGACACACATCTCAAAGACCTTAGTTTGATATTGGACCGTATGGAACAATTCCAACTTAGGCTGAATCCAAAAAAATGTGCCTTTGGTGTCACTTCTGAAAAATTGCTAGGTTATATCATTTCAGCAAAAGGCATTGAGGTTGACCCTAAAAAGGTCCAAGCTATCATGGATATGCCTCCATCAAAGACTATCAGTCAGCTTAGAGGTTTGCAAGGACGGCTACAATCCATAAGAAGATTTATCTCTCAATTAGCTGATAAGGCTCAACCTTTCAATAAAAATCTGCATAAAGGATCTACCCATATTTGGAACAGTGACTATCAACAAAGCTTAGATCAAATCAAAGGCTACTTGGCAAAACCACCAGTTTTGATGCCACCCATTCTGGGAAAACCTTTGATTCTGAACATTTCAGCTACGGATTCTTCTCTAGGAGCACTCTTAGCCCAAAGTGATGAGACGGGTAAAGAAAGAGCCATATACTATATCAGTCGAACTTTGGTGGCTTATGAACTAAATTATACAAGTATAGAGAATGCATGCCTTGCTGTAGTTTTTGCCTCCCAAAAACTCTGACATTATATGTTGGCCCATATAGTTCACTTGATTGCCAAGATAAACCCTTTGAAATATTTATTAACTAAAGCTACACTTACTGGTCGCCTTGCTAAATGGATGATGATTCTTTTCAAATTTGACATTCAGTATGTTAAACGTAAGGTAATCAAAGGATAGGCCATAGCTAACCAGTTGGCTAACTTCCCACTTGAAGATGTAGCACCTATGCAAATTGAGTTTCCAGATGCCTCGATCATGAACATTACTGACAGAACATGGAAGATGTTTTTTGATGGATCCCATAAACAGAATGGAGCAAGAGCAGGGGTGTTGTTTGTTTCCCCTCATGGTTATACAATCCCAAAGTCCTACAAATTATTGTTCCCATGTACAAACAATATTGCAGAGTATGAAGCATTAACAAATGGGATCAAAATGGCCCTTGAATGGCGAATAACTGAGCTACACATCTATGGGGATTCTCAACTAGTTGTGAACCAAGTGAATAATGAATATCAAACAAAGGATGACAAGTTGATCCCTTATAAAAAGTTGATAGATGCTCTAAGGAATTATTTTACCTTTGTAACATTCCAACAGATTCCTAGAGCAGAAAACAAGGTTGCTGATGCTATGGCCACCTTAGCATCTATCCTCCAAATACAAGAACATGAATCACGATTTGAGTTCCTGGTGGAAGAATTGTGTCATCCAGCCTATGCTTCCTTAGATAACCAGGTGATCTACACTGTTGTGGTTTAGGATTCCTCCCGCTATGCGGCTATTTTCTCCTACCTACGTGATCAGGTATTCTCGAAACCCTCACGCGCAACTAAAAATGCCAACTTCTTCGTAATGCCTCACACTACACTTTGATCGCTGGTGACTTGTATAGGAAGGTTCTAGACAGAATGTTGCTTAGGTGTTTAGAGCTAGAAGAGTCTGAGAAGGCACTTGCCAAAGTCCACAATGGCATTTGTGGGGCACATTCTAATGGCCTTGCACTTGCCCGAAAACTGCTTAAGACGGGTTATTACTGGCCCACCATGCAAGCTGATGCTATGCGTTATGCAAAGTCCTGTCAGAAATGTCAGCTCCATGGAAACTTGATACATGCTCTCGGGTGAGAGTTAATCCCTTCTGTGACATATTGGCCATTTCAGCAATGGGCCTTTGACTTGGTAGGAAAGATTCATCCAAGCTCATCCAGTGGTCATAAATTCATCATCACAGCAACAGAGTATTTCACTAAATGGGTTGAAGCTGTACCATTATCTGCTACTACAGGCAAACATGTTGCCCTGTTTATACTGAATCACATCATTTGCCGATATGGTATCCCATCCTCTATTGTTATGGATAATGGAGGGTAGTTCAAGAATAAAGACTTAAAACAGCTGTGCAAAAAGTTTTGAATTAAGCAACACTGGTCCTCTATTTACTATCCCCAAGGGAATGGCCAAGCTGAGGCCTCTAATAAAACACTGCTGAAAATCCTACACTGCACAGTTCACAAGTTTGGGAAAGATTGGCACTTGCAAATAAATTTGACACTTTGGGCCTATAGAACCTCTATTCGTACTCCTACAAGGGCTACACCCTTTTCTCTAGTCTATGGCTCTGAGGCTGTTCTCCCGTTAGAAGTCAAGATACCTTCCTTGCGCGTCTCCTTACATGGGTTAATAATCGATGAAGACCATAGAGCTATGCGAGTATAGAAATTAGAGACTCTTGATGAAAGTCGTAAGGCTGCTTTTGATCACATGAGGGCTTATCAGAAACACATGTCTACACAATATAACAAGAAGGTTCACCCCCGTGAGTTCCAGGTTGGTGAACTCGTGCTTAGAGAGAATCCAAAAAATCAGCAACATCGAGAGCAGAAAGGGAAATTTGAACCTAACTGGTTGGGTCCTTACATTATCACAGTAGCATTTGGGTCTGGTGCTTATCAGTTGTCTACTTCAGAGGGGGAAGAACTTGTAGAGCCTATCAACATCCTACACTTGAAGAAGTTCTATACTTAGAGGCTTGTCGCTCAACTATCTTGTATATATCTATGATCCTGAAAAAATTCTAAAAATTCAAAAATTCAAAAAAAAATTCAAAAAATGAAAAAAGTCCTCAAAAAAATCTGTCAAGTGGTGAAAACCTGGAAACAGGCGCTACTTGAAACCCTCGCACCTATGTCTATTAATCTCAATCATCCATTACACTACACATTTCCTAGCTTGGAATTGTTTCTTGTCCTCAT
The DNA here is from genome assembly GCA_028749045.1 of Cupressus sempervirens. Classification (NCBI taxonomy): domain Eukaryota; kingdom Viridiplantae; phylum Streptophyta; class Pinopsida; order Cupressales; family Cupressaceae; genus Cupressus; species Cupressus sempervirens. The sequence continues at coordinate 442,716,286 of CM053793.1, read as the reverse complement.
CTCGGGGGCATAGCTACTTAGCCTATTGAGGTATTCTTATGCATTAGGGTTTCTTTGACAACTCACAAAATAGTGTTTCTCAACACTACCCCCACCCACTTTGACATCAAGTGTTTTTCAACACTTTACAGATAGTTTACCTACGGTCTCCAATGTCGCAATATTTCTCACTATCAGAATCAAGTCTTGAAGAAATGGCCAAGTGACTTGCACACACGCACTTTAACACTGAAACGACTGAGCTATGCTGATCTTTATCTACTTTGTGTGATGTCTATGATGATTTCTTTGCCATGTGTTCCCTCCCTAATAGTCTTTCGAGGATGTCATCGACTAGAAGACTGGGGGTATGGGATATATTTTCTTGATTTCTGCTTGTGGGTATACTTTTGTTTGTCTATAGTGTTGTAAGCATTTATGCTGGTCCTATTCAACACGTTGACTTACAAATGTATCATCCTTGACTATTTTGCAAGATCGCACTCAGGGTTTATCCTAGCGCTTATGACTTGATACAGGTTTAATCTTGCTAAATTAAACTTAGGGAATCTAATCGTGTAGTTATCTTGACTTACATGTCTCTGATGCTTAGATTGGATTTCCACATACCTATCTAATATCGATCATATCCGTATCCTCATAGTTATACTAGTGATGGTTGTATGATCTCATGATGTCCCTAATAAACGCTCAATGATGAAATTAAGAGTCTAAATGTTATAAGTTTCTTACTGGTAAACCACTTTGCATAGTAGCTTGCATTTTAGGTTCATGTCATTTTTTTCTAGTTGCACATTCTTACATGTGGGAAGAGCTCTCTCTCTTCATCTTTTTTATGGACATATCAGCTAGCTGCTTTTATCTTTCACTTCTGCATGTCTTTTCACCTTCTTAATCTTTTGCTACATTTATTCGCTATCTTGTCATCACAAGGGGTTAATCCAAAAATCATCACATACGATCTATCCAAGTGTCACATTTTCACAAAAAACATTTAAGTCTATACCATCCATATGAGAGATCAAAATCAATACACATAAGCATATACACATACATGAGTTGAAAACAAAAATTGAAACATCACATGAAAGCTGAAACATACATTTTTGAGACAAGTACACAAGAATATCGATAAACCTAGTATCTCTTATATATATCAAATGTGTCATGGTACATATACAAATGTGAGATCCAAAATCTGGATATATGTCTAAAAAATACACGAGGTACAAATCAAAACACAATGTCATGTCTAACTACCACCCTCTGCGGTTGGTGCTGGCCCTGGTGGAGGAGCCTGTCTCCTATCTGGTGCCTGCACTGCACCCTCTGATCTGCCCGTTTGCTCTGAATAATCAGGAAGACACTGTCCTAGTGGTACCACACTCCTATAGGCAACATAATAGTATGTAGCTCGTGCACCATGATGCGCTGCCTCTCGCCTTGCAATATCCCGCTCTCAACGTAGCTCATCTGCTCGTGCCCACTCATCCATCAGCTGCTAATCTCGTACTGCAATGGTCACCCAAGTTGCCTGTAGCTTTGCCTCCAAGGCATAGATCCTCACACCCTGCTCCTCTCCTCCTACTGGTTGCTCTGTAGGTGCCTCTACCCTCACTGCTCACCGTCTCCTCAGGGGCACCTCCTCCTCTCCACCATCATCACCATCAGACCCTGATGACTCCTCCCCCTCCTGCATCGCCTGTGCTCGCATCCTCCTCCGCCTTGCTCAGGAATTCTCCCCCTCCATCTGCCTACCACCTCTCCCCCTCCCTCTCCCTCTGCCTCCTCCTCCTCCGCCACCACCTCCACCTCCCACTCCTGCAGGTGCTGCATCTGGGTGTGTGAACCGGGGAATGGATGTCTCTGCATCTCATAAAGATACCCTAGATCAACCCCTGCATCTGCCACATCTGGGCGATAATCCCAGGGAGTCACCACTAGTGTTGCAGTATCCCGAACTGCTGTCTGATAGTCCAGCATCGGTAGCCATCCCAATCCCTCATCTATGCGCATTCGGGAATAGGTAGTGGTCTCCACTGACACCACCTATCGCTCTGCAAACTGTCGCCATGCGCGATTGATCACAAATCGCTCCACAATGTTTGCGTTTCGACCCACCAGCGGTCTGCTATACCGCATGTAGTATAACTCCCATGAATCTGACCACCGTTGACACTCTTGGTACGGTCACCATGTGAATGTTGTCAGCTCATCAAAAATGCGTCGGTAATAGGTCACATCTCCACTATGCCTCTGTGGGATGAAACCTCTATAGCAAAAAATATACGACTGGCTACGCTCTCGCGGCTGCACCCATGGTCGGATCACAGCGATGTGCTCCCAAGCCCAGATCTGCGCTAACACTACTCCACATGCCCATGACCCACCCTCATGGTATACTATCTCATGAAGCTCATGGTACATCTCTGCCAGTATAGCAGGCCCCCATGCCATCCTACGTGGTCAGGAGATCAGATCATATACCAGTCGACCCCATCCTAGTGGAAAGCCATTCTGGCCTCGGTCTGTCACCAGGGCCTGGGCTACCAAAGAGCATAAAAAGCTGGGCAAAAGATAATCATATCCATACTCAGTCATCAATCTCTCCCAACTCAGGTGACGGTCCAAAATGGTCACATCCTGGAAAAGCTCCTGCACTCGCACTCGCCCCTTTGTCGGGGTCGTATCATAGTACACTTGCGCCATCACCAAACTTAACATTAGTAGACCTGGCATCCAACATCGAAATGGATAAATCAACAAACTACTAATAAAGTAGCTTACCGGCTCGCCGTGGCATGACACTCACAGAATGCGATATACGTCCTCCAAGGTAATTGATGCCTCGCTGGTCAGTAAGTGAAAGGTGTTATGCTCGCTATGCCACCTCTCTGCCAGCACAAACATCAAACCGTGGTTTGCCTGAATATGGGGCATCCATACAACCCAACGCAAGCCCATAGCCACTAGCGCAATCTGCTCCTCATCACTCAAATGCTCCACAACACGCAAACCAACCACCCTGGGAGCTCTAATCTGTAATGTCAGGAATACCTCCTATTCAGGTAAAACAAGAAATCATCAGTACTAGTCACATGACGAAAACAAGCATTAAGAAAAACAACAAAACTAGTCGTGCGACACTTTTTACAGCAGGAGTGCGACATTTTTATGTCATGCGACATTTGGGTATGGCCGGCGCGATACATTTTTTTGAACGGTGCCATACATTTTTTGGAAAAAAGTGTCGCGCGATAGTTTTTTCGAGCCCGTGTGATATTTTAAAAGTATCGCACGACTTTTTTTCAAAAAAATTAAAAACGTGCGAAAAAGCTCACAAAAAGCTCGAAAAAGCGACAAAAAGGTAGTTACTTACCGGCGCCCCATATCGCTCTGGCTGATTGTGCAACCGGCTGCGCTCGAAACGGTGTCGATGAAGAGGAATGTTTGCCTGAGCCATGATGCTATGTGGACCACACAAAATCTCTCAAATCACAAAAAGACAAATGAATAGTGAAAATGACACTTGGACCCCTTTTATAGCCTCCACCTCATTTTGACCTAATTTTCAAACTCCTTGGAATTGCGTGAAAATTGCACCCCTAGCTAATTTCAATGTCCTGGATCCATTTTTGGGATCGAAATTGAAATTTGAGTTCATCTTGATGGTCAAAATCACATTTTAAAATTTTACCTTCTTCTGAGCAGTTAACTGACCATTTGAGGTCTAATCTTTGAATCATTGCTGGGGCATCTTCATTTCTTCATGACTTCATCATTTCTATGCTTCATATCTACTTCTATTCACCTTTTCACATCTAAATCCTCTTTCTACTCAATTTGACCTAATTTTTATGATTTATCTTTCACGGTCAACTTTGGTCAAACTAGGGCATTTTATCAGTTTCTTATAGTCATTCTTGGGTTCTAATCATTTATCTATCATATCAGACATTGCTATATCTTGATTTTCTCATTTCTAGCTACTTTCTGCTTCCTCTTACCTCATTTCGATTTCTATCCTGAGGGGGCAGGAATACTCTATTGTTGATTGTTACAGCTATCTATTTCTTAGGAGCATTTGTTTGACCTTATTACTTGCTCTCGATCTATTCGCTTTGCTAGATGTTAGAATTCTTTTCGGATCCTAACATCATCTTCCTAATGTTCAGTACTACCGCTATCAGGCTGTGCATTCAGGACTTGCTATCTATTTCTGCATTTCATTCTTTGGAATCAGATATCTATATCTATCATCACCTACTTGGCTTCGATTTTCTTTGACATAATGTGTTCCCAGATCGATCACGTATTAGTCAAAGAGGGGCAAATGTAATCACCTAAAAATGGTCATCTAGACTATTAGCCCCCTTCTCAGCATTTTGGCTAAATTAATTTAATCATTTATCTAGACCAAATTGCTAATAATCAAATTATTTGATCATAACCTATAGTTTGACTATGCTATCCTAAGTTCGTTATTTGATTAAAAGAACATGTCCCCTTTTAAATAAATAAAACACCCCATTCTTCTAACCCACTTAAAGTGCACACATAAAGTACTTTTTCTATTTTACAATTAAAAGAAAAGGCTTGTGAGACTTTTGTCTTATATGACAAGTCAACTTAGATTCTATTGGTTGACTTGTGTGTGCACATGGATCACACCTATTTTCAAATTCCACCGTTGATCATCCACCATCTTCATCTTGATCTCTACTGTTCGTACGACTTTAAAAGGGAGAGAGATTTCCCCCTCAAAGGATCCATCCATCTTTTGAATATTTTTATGCTGCAGGTTTTCTAACAGGTTTCTTGGGAGCTTTATGGAGAACTTCTCACTCCTTCTCTACATTCTCTCATTCCATCATATTAGCATAGGATCATATGGCATTCTTAGCATAGTTGCATGTTAGTTTAGCTTTCATTCTTGCAATAATCTCACATAGCTTAATATTTGGTTTTGTAATACTCTCATTCATGCTTAGAATAGTTGTACTTTGCATATTCATTCTAGTGTAGTCTTCATATTCGCATTTGTATCCTTGAGGGATTCATTGTAGACACTTGCATTCTTGCTCTTGTCTCAAAGAACCTCTCATTGCATGGTTTACTAGCAAGAAGCTTATCTTTAAGGCTCGATTGAGAACCTTCAAACTTGAAACAATACCTTCTTGCACTCTGTGGATAGGGAGCTCTAAGCCGGCATCCAAGCATTCCAACTCATGGAATCATTTGGATAGAATGGTTTAGAGTGTGACACAAATCAAGTGTACAATACTCTCTCATACAAGTTCAGGATGAAGAGATAGCAGCAATATGTCTCCTACGACTAAGTGCATCCGCTACCCTATTATCTTTGCCTTTAATATACTCTATGCCAAAATCATATTCACTAAAGAATTCAAGCCACCATCTTTGTCGAGAATTCAAATTAGGTTGAGTGAAAATGTACCTCAACCCCATATGATCAGTTTTAAGCTCAAATGGCTTCCCCAATAAGTAATAATACCACATTTGCAAGGCATGTACTATCGTAGCCAACTCTAAATCACGAGGAGCATAATTTACTTCATGTGATTTGAGTTTCCTGGACTCGTAGGCAACAACCTTACCTTTTTGCATCAATACACCCCCAAGCCCATCTCTAGAAGCATCTGTGGTGACAACAAAATGTCGACTTAGGTATGGTATAATCAATATAGGAGCGGTAGTAAGCTTTTTCTTAAGTAACTGGAAGGCTTTCTCACATGCTTTAGTCCACTCAAATCTTTTACCTTTCCACTGAAGAGATGTAATTAGTGTTGCTATGCGGGAAAATCACTCAACCAATTTCCTATAATACCCAGCAAGTCCCATAAAACTCCTAACTTCGCTTACATTTTACCGAGTTGGCCATTCAAGGATGGCTTTAATTTTTGCGGGGTCCACTGCTATGCCTTTTGCTGATAAAATGTATCCCAAGTAGTGGATCTCCATCTAATAAAAGGAGCACTTGGAGAGTTTTCCATATAGTTTCATGTCTCTCAAACCCTACAACAATATGCACAGATGTTCTTCATGCTCTTCTAAATTCTTGGAGTATATTAATATATCATCTATAAATATCTCCACGAATTTATCAAGACAATCTTTGAAAACGTTGTTCATCAGATTCATGAAAGTGGCAGGTGCGTTTGTCAGTCCAAAAGGTAAGACTACAAACTCATGATGCCCATATCTTGTTTTGAATGTCGTCTTAGGTACGTCTTCATCCTGAATCTGAAGTTGATGATATCCAAATTGCAAATTGATTTTAGAAAATACAGTTGCTCCCTTCATTTGATCAAAAAGTTCATCAATTCTTGGGAGAGGGTATTGATTCTTTATGGTTACCTTATTCAGCATGCGATAGTCAATGCACAATCTTAAGGTACCATCCTTCTTCTTGACAAAGATTACAGGAGCTCCCCACGATGACACACTAGATCAAATGAAACCTTTATCCAAGAGTTCCTGTAGCTGAGTATTCAATTCATAAATTTCTGTAGAAGTCATATGGTAGGGAGCTTTTTATTGAGGTCATGCTCCTGGTAAAAGATCTATGGAGAAATCAAACTCCCTCTTAGGGGGTAGTTCGGGCAAATCATCTGGAAACACATCTCTGAATTCTTGCAAAATAGGATGATCCTCCAATCGAGGTGGAGTCTCTTCCAAACTCTTAACATGGGCAATGTATAACTGACATCCTTTCCTTTTGGCTTTCTTCAACTGCATTGCTGAAATTTGCCTCAACTCCAAGGGTCGTTTGACACCATTTAGTCTTACTGAGTACCCTGTGTCATCAAGGCACTCAATCACCTTATCCCAATAGTTTACTAAAGCTTTATGCTCACTTAACCAATTGATGCCTAGGATGACATTGTATGAGCCCAGAGGTGCCACATACAAGTTGACCTCTGTTCGAAAGCTAGAGAGTTCCAAATCACTACAAAATAAGCATTGCTCTACCCTGCGTTTAGCCCTGTTACCATACTTTACAATCCAAGGTTCAGCCATAAAACCAACCCAACCCTAATAGGTATCTTGGCTACAATCTTAGGGTCTACAAAGCATTCACTAACACTAGTATCTATAAGGATAGAAACAAGGTAACCAAAAAGTGTATCAATCATTTGTATAGGAGTGGCCTAATAATCTATTTCTCTATGATCAACTACAACATGAATGTGGTGTTGCGTAGGAAAGTCCCTCTTATTGACTCGTTGTAGGCACTTAGTAGCAAAATGGTTACTACCACATACAAAACATCTTATCTTAGGGCCTTTTCTATCCTCATTCATGTTTTGATCACCTTAGTTGTTTCTGTTCCTTCCACTTCCATTTCTAGGTTTTTTATTTTTGTTGTTGTTCCAGTTTTCCTTGTTCCTATAAAAATTCTCTTGTCCCTTATCCTTCATGTTTCTGATTTGTTGCTTCTTTCCATTTCCCTTTGGCCTGTCATCCTGATAACCCTTGTTATCCTAATATAACCTATTATCCTAGAACTTCCTTTTATAGTTTTGATTAGAGGATTTATATGAAGAAGCATCCTTCAATATTTGTTCCTACTTAAGGGCATTACACAATGCAAAGTCCATGGTCTCAGGCTCCTACATCTCAACCTCACTATAGATTTTTGGTCACAAACCCATTACAAATTTTTGAGTTCTAAATAGCTCATCATGTTGATACTGAGGAATATACTTCACCAAATGAAAAAATCATTCATGATACTGTCTAACATTCATGTTCCCTTGAACTAGTTTGTAGAAATTTGTTGTTTTCTTGTCATAGAACAGCTGAGGTAACCATCTTTTGCGGAAAATATGCAAGAATTCTTCCCAGGTTACCTCCCCATGCTGGAGCTTCTTCTCAGCCATAACATCTTCCCATCAAGTACCTGCCTCACTCATTAGCTAATAGGTGGCCCAAACTACTCTAGATTTCCTCGTATAGTTTTGAACTAGGAAGTACTTCCCATGTTGGTAATACATGCCTCAGCATCCTCCCCAGAAGCTCTACCATGAAATGTGGGTTGAGTCACCTTCTTGAGATCTTTTCTCAAGTCAACTGCTATTTGTATCCTATCAAAATTAAGGAGAACAATCTGACAGTTAGCTTTTGCCTTCTGCTGCATCTTAGATCTCCTAAGAGGCTTAGCCAACTGGTCATCCTCACATTTCTTCCTCAATTCCTCTTCCTGTTTGCATAGGGCTTCAGAGTGCTGATCTTCATCACGCTTCCTTGTCTCTTCTTCAGTGTGTCTACCTCGAGCCTCATGCTCTAGGTTATCCATCCTTTGGCCTTGTTGTTGTAACAAAGCCCCCTGTTGGGTCAACAATGTCATTATCTGATATAATCTCTTATTAGCTTCCTCAGCCCATGCACCACTACTGGAGCCACTTTTTCATTTACCTCTTGTGGCCATGGTGATAACTCAAACACTTGACAAACATTGGCACAAGTTAGCATAGTAGCCCAAGGGCCTAGGTTTAAACCTGGCTCTGATACCATATGTAAGAACCATGTCCTACTTAAAAATGCCACATCAATAAATTGCGAAAGGAGCGAAGAAAACACCAATCATAGTAATGTAGAAAAGTCAAACTAATTAACCATTAACAATTAGTTTATTAACATAACATGAACATTATGATGCTGATCTAAAATTTCACATCTTTAAATTATTCAAATGATGTTCAAAATTACATCATGATGGTGATGATTAACCACAATAACTTATCACATGATATGTCAAAAATTTGATTAACACATAAGATTTAATTGCTGGTCCAACATATATCAGTTACAATGCAATAGTTTACATTAGTTTCCATCTTTTACATATCTCTTAAATTACAATGACATAATCAGTTCATCTCAAGGATGATACAAATGCCATAAAATTAAGTTAACCTTTTTTTGTTGTGTTCTTTACTGTAACTTGTCTCCAAAGCCGTAGGATGTCATCCATCTACTATTTGAGATGGGAGTGTGGCTTAGGCACTTTTACCTTGCCAACCATGGAGTGATTACTCCCCTAGGATTCTTCCTAACATGAAGAATACCCCGACCTTGGCACGAGAAGCCTAGCTTCCCAGAACAAGATGGATCAGATGGAATTGATGTGGCTGTGAAACATAGTACAACCATGTGCCTAGTAGCCTAATCATGGAATGTAGTAGGGAATAAAAAATGAAAACTACACATCTACACGTGTAGTAAAACCAAATAAGTATAGTCACATACACATATGCATTATCTAGGTAATCAAGTGGCTTGGCCAAGCACTTTATAGAGCTAGATTTAACGGTAGAAGAAACAAGAATAACATGTATCCATTCTACAGAACTAGCAGATAGAAGAAACTAAACATGATGTATCCATTCTATCTTTCCCATTATTGCTACATGACACCTAGCCATGAAATAAAATACATGTCTCAACATTGCTTTACAACAAGATGTTCAAACAAAAATCTAGTTTACATTTGAGAAGAAAACACATGAATACTTTTGCAGATGAAACACGTAACACATATGTTCATTATTTTCTATGGTTCAACCAATCATGTTAAAAATGAAACTAATGTAGAACACATAAGATTACCATTTTCGTATGGTATAGTCAAACATATCCATGTTGTATTTAGGCTTCAAACATCCAACAACAATGTATTTAATGCTCATATGTAAGAACAAAGGAATGAAAAGAACCAAAATCTACTTAACCTTAAAATACACTGAATTTCACTGGTGAAATCACAACACCGACAAGAGTACATTTTGAAGCTGAAATTCTTCGAAACATAAAAAATTTGCCAAAGTATTTATCTTACTACTGGTTACTATATATATATTTCAAACATTAATAGAACTGCTACAGTCACATGCCACATTTCATTTGTTTTATCTAAGCTTTTATGCATTAAGAAAGAGTTTTGCAATGGTAGGAAATTCAATTGTCTAGAAAAGTTTCATTCATGTTACATCACACACAATTCAGATTTTACCCGACTAAGTGGAAATATTGAGAAAATACTTTGACATACAGCTCAAATAGTTGATAAATAACCCCTAATTAGCATACAGGAGTGGTATGGATTTATACAATTTTAACAAGAAAGGCATGTTATAAAAATGGGTTTTAACCAACATTCATCCATGTTGGAGCCCAGTCCTAAATCAAAAACCCCATTTATGTGATCTGTGCATACAGTGCAGGACCAACTGGTCCAGTCAGGAGCCCTTCCTCATATACGACTAAGGAGTTCATACTGAGTGTTTGCCGATTCAGGGCTAGGGTAGAAAGCAGTTGCTCACCATGCAAGATTCAAATATGCACCTAACATTCCATTTACCTATTGTTCTTTGAATCTAATCAGTGCTAAAGGAAAAGAAACATCTAATTTATTTTCAAAAATAGAGAAATCAATGTGGTGACTGATATTGATGCCTAGTTTTAGAGCTGTGCTTTTCGGTTCATCATATCTTCTTTTTATGTCTTCAACCTAACATAGATATCATAGGATTTCTAAGGGTTTATAGTTTTCAAACAATTGTTAAAAAAAAATACACTATGTAAGGAAGAGAAAATTGAGCTATGCCCTTACTTGACCATAGCTTGGATTTATCGAACTAATCTTAAGAAGTTTCAATGTGCCGTAGATAGATAATATACTACAAATTGGAAACAAAAATAAGAAAGGAGTAATATAACAACCAACAAGCTTCAATTCACTCAATGTCCATATTTATTTCCTTTATCTTTCAAGCGATAAGTTCAGAAACAGAGGATAAAACAAAAGAAGACCTGCTGGTAAGACTTGTTGAGATGCCTTCTCTCCTTCTCGCCCCTCTTCTCCAACCCCCTATGTTGTCCCTCTTTTTGCCATAACTACTTCTTTTAATTCCTCATGTAGAGTAACTGACCTAATTTCTCCCTCCCGATGGCTTTTCCTCTTTTTGTAATATATATATATATATATACATATATATATATATATATACATATATCTATATATATACATATATATATATATACATATATATGTATATATATACATATATATACATATATATGTATATATATATATGTATATATATGTATATATATACATATATATGTATATATATGTATATATATATATGTATATATATACATATATATACATATACATATATATATATATATATATATATACATAAACATATATATATATACATATATATGTATATATATACATATATATATATATATATATATATATATACATATATATACATATATGTATATATATATATATGTATATGTATATATATGTATATATATATATATGTATATATATACATATATATATACATATTTTTTTAATTTAAAAGAATAAAGCATATTAAACAATTTTTTTTATGAACATGTATGTGTATGTTACTTAAAAAAAATCTTCTAAGTTCCTATTGTGCAAAAGCCAAAATAGAACTTTTATTCATACATCATAATCAAAACATCAAGACTCATCATTAGTGATTTAATATAATAAAACAACATGAGATTCTATGTGATGTGTGTGTGGCAGCACAGTATCTGATACATCCCCTTCCAAGAGGTTAGCCCTCTCTACCTCAACCACACTCTCGTCGTGACGATCCCTGCATCCACTCAAACACCCGTAACCAACAATGAGTTAGTACCCATTATAATCAATATATCAAATCTTAATTACATCATCATTAAGAATAAATGCATTATCATAATCACATTGCTATTGGATCACGACATTTAAGCACACATCTTATGACATCATCATCATAACATAATAGATCATGTATTTCCATATTAAAATAATTCATTTAATTCATTTAATTTTGGTATAATCTAAGATGTTAACTTTCATTTATCTTAAATTAAGATTAAACCATCTTTGACCAAGCCAACATTTGACTATTCGCCACATAAAAAAGAAAAGAAAATGATTCTAGGACAAGACGTGACACTAACTGGGAGACATCAATCCAGCCCTGAAGCTTATAAAGAATAAAGGATGGCTGAATAGATAGATGCAGTTATATATGAATGAATGAAAATTACTGATTACGGGGCTTACATTTTTTAAGCTTAAACTTCAGGGCTATACAAAATTCATAGCATGATTGGCCTAAATTAGTCTTTAAAAAAATATCAACAACATTTTAGAGAACACTTTCCTTCGAATTATACCTTTTTACTTAAATCCAAAGATATATCTATGTCAACCCTTCTTCCCAATTATGGAAGAGATATGTAACCAACTACAAGTTTTCAGAATGCTTATTTATTGCAACCAACAAGATACAAACACTCAGTTAATTCAGTTTTTAAAACAATAAAAAGAAAATCTAACTCCTACTACCTATTGCTTAAGAATTGCACAACATATCTGCTTCTATAAAAACATTAAATATGACGTGCAATGGTAAAAATAATCAAAATATCATAACTCCATTTGCTGTTTCAATAACATTGTATTGTTAAAAACAAATTGGATGTTGGAAAATCAGGTAATTCACTTCCAAAATGTTAATTTCCATCGTCCAATCATTGCAAAAAGAGAAATTTATAAATCTCCTTGCAAAAAAACCCATGCCAGAATTTTCACAATCAACATTTATTAAATTCTAACATGCGATCGATATGCATGCATACTTGACATTTTATTAAGCATGAGGCATCCACTACAATTATCATTTTAAAACAAGTTTTGCTGAGAAGTATCTATTCACATTTACATAAATAACAGATGATGAGATACCAATGGATTCATTGATACACGGTAAGAATATAAGTGTAGAGACAGACTTCAAAGACCAAAAGATGGAAAACATCCATTTACTATTTGTATAATGTGTCAAGGAAAAACATTCATTTACTATTTGTATAAACAATATGATGTGTCAAGGATGTCAATAAGTCTAAGTGATAAATAATTATTAAGGATTGGTTTGGCAAGAGGAATAGGAATACAGGAATAGGAAGACTTATTCTGGGTTTGTTATTCTAAAAATACAAAATTGGAATAGGTATTCCTCTTCTCTATTTGGTTCACCCAGAATTTGATAGGGAATATGTATAATCTCTATTTGGTTTTGCAAAAGCAGAATTGGAATAAAATTATTTTTTATTGTTATGTAATATTTTTTTCATTATACATTTGAATGAGTTGAATTACTTTTATTTTATAAAAAAATGTTCTTTTTTTCAAGTTTTAGAGTGAAATTAAATTATGGATTTTTTTTTTAAAAATTAGGTACAATCAATTGAAATAGTAATTCATCATTTTAATAGAATTAGTCACTGATTAGAAACAAGTTCCAAACAACAAAATAGTCAAATCATTATTAAATATGTCCACCATTTCTATTCAAAATCATAAAATAAATTACAATGTACAATAATTGCTTTGAATTTTAATTGTATTTAAGCATATGGTCCCAAAAGAGTAGTAAGATTAAAATAATTATAAATTCCTAACATGCCTTGAAGAAACATTTTTTTGCTCTCTCAAACCTTGCACAACTTGCAATCAATACTTTCATGTGCTATGGATTTAGCTATGGTAGATGTGGGTGGGACATCATCGACCCACTAAAAGAAATTAGAACCATTTTCACCCTGCAATACAAAATCTTAATTAGTCGTGTCCACAACAATTAGTTGATACAAAAAATGTAAACATACAACAACAATTAGTAATAACCTTTCTCCATTTGGACAACAAAAGAATTTATTTTCTGGATTATTTGTTGTGCACGAGGTCTTTAGTACTACATGGGCAGCACCACACTCACACATTGTCAAATTTAAATCCATCAACCCTATAAAATAAGAACAATTACAAATAAAATGAAACATTCAATTAGCAAGATATATTATTTTACACAAATTCATTATAGAAAAATCCAATTTATAAAATGATAATGACCTTAACTAAATCTTTTATATGATCATTTGAACTTTTTCTAGTGTGTTATAGTTTAGTGGTAAATACTCTAGGCTTTGATGTTGTTCTGATTCTAATAGATTTTGAGCTGACATCTATTGTTTGTCTCTAATGATTTCAAGCATTTCATTTTATAATTTTGGTCATTTTTATAAGCTACAGGGTAGTGTTGTTCTGATTCTACAGAGTATGGTTGGAATTGGAATAGACATTGGGATAACTACTTTTAGATGTATGAACTGAGTATGTTTCTTTATTATTTTATTCACATTCGTCCAAAAGTAGTGAGCACTATAAGATTAAATAACAATTTTAACTTTCACATTACTAAGAGAGAGATTTTCTTCCCGTGTCAAACAAGATTAAAGAAAGCTTGAAATTTCTTAACAGTAAGGTCTGAATAGACAATCGATTCATATGCATGTTCATTATTATTAGACTTGTCGTGCCTTAAATTGCAAAATGAAACAACCAAAGTGTGAGCTGGTGAAGGTTGCCTACGTTTTCCTTGTAAATTTCTTGTTGAAACATAAACTATTAAGCTAGAGAGGACTATATTTAAACTTTAAAAACGAGAAAAAATAAGGGAGAATTTAGTTGATAAGTGTGTTGAAATTTCATGTAGAGGACAGAAAGCAGCCTTGGATCCATGACCCCACTCCAGGCTTAAATTCTTACTATAGATACATCAAGAATACAGTGTCTATGTTCTCTAGCAGTTGGAAATTGAGGACTAGCTGGCAAAAATGATGGACCTTTGGTTTTATCATGTCTTTCTATATTTCAACAGACATCATAAGAAATACACCCCTATTAATGGAATCCATACTATTTTCTAGTCGGAGTCAAAGGAATAGATCAAAAATAAAGACAATAAGTATTAGAGGCAATAGAAAATATTGGCCATCATACGAGCCCAAAAAATACACAAAGCCCATCCAATGAGAAGAGAAATGATATATAAGTTTGAATAGTCTAGTTTAATACAATACACCTAATAAAGTTGTTGCATAATCTAAAAGATTAAATAAAAATTTCATGTTGCTCTACTATTGAGATGCCTTTACTATTCAAGCATAAATGCGAGTTCGTTTATAGTGTTGTTTTGATTGTACAAGGTAAACTACAGGGTATTACTATAACCTATAGGTTAGTGATGTTGTTGTGTTTTTGGACAATGGACAATGGCATACATATGTTCGACATCTACATAAATGAAGACATTTGATTTCATAGTTTGTCACAATAGTTTGACACAACTATTATAATATCAAAATGATATGAAACATAAATAGATTTCAAAAAAAATTTACAATATCCTATTTGGATCAACAAATCAATGCAAAAGTATGACAACGTCTTTCAACTTGAAAGAAAGAAAAAACTGACATTTAAATGTTTGTTTTGAATAAGACCATTACAATCCTCCAAATTTATATCTAATATAATCTTCCCTTGCCAAGTCATCCATCTCTAAGAACCAAAAAGCTCTTTTTGGTTCTTGCATAAAATTATTAGCTATGATAGTCATAGTCTCTTGACTGATTTTGGGGATGGTTTTCAAGGTAACAAACAAATTTGCAACATCTTTCTTAGTATCCTCTTTATCAAATTTGAATGACATTTCTAATTAAAACAAAGCAATTTTTTAAGTTCATCATGGTACCTTCCCAATATGTAGTCAATTTAACTCCAATATTCTCGAGACATTTTTTGCCATTGGTAATGAGTTGTTGATGATGATACTTTGAACTATGGGTTGCCCTTTACGAGTGTCTAGTCTTCTCACAGATGTCCCTTCATTAATTGTGAGTTATCATAATTGTTTACGATGACAACTCTTGATTTATTGTTGTGCTTAACTAAAAATCACTACATTGCTAAGGTCTCTTTATAGCAATAATAAATAATCGAAACACCTTTTACCCCTAATGCCATTGTTGCTTTTAATCAACCCGATCACCTTTAATATTGTATTATTATTATCAATATAGATATCTGCTTCATGGCGGTAGCATGACATTACGAGGAATACAACATGTTACCATATTTATGGTTTGTAAATTCTACTTAATTTTATAAGATTAAGGATTGAACAATAGGACCAATTTTTTGACAAATTTGTATTCCTAGCAAGAACATTAAGCATTTTTTCACATCCTTTTGGTTGCAACTATTATTTAATTTTCATTTAATATGTTTTATCTTGCACTATTAGTAAACCTCACTATCCTCACCACCCCCTTCCTAGATTTTCCACCAACCATGTCTACATGAATCAATTATCATACAATTGTATCTCACACCACAATGATGCATTTTTTTAAGTTATTTTCAATTTCTAATTAAGCTATTGCAATCCTCCTGCATCCCATTTTGTATATTTTATTTGTTGTTTCCTTCTTGGGTTGGTAAACCCTCCCAATGCATCTTTAATAGCAAGACCAGTTTTTTCTTGCACTTGGCCATGAGGTCAAAACTTATTTAAAATTATTGGGCAACATACATGTTCCTGCAAACTCATGTGCCAAGTTGGCATGTCGCCTAGCTAATGACTTGAAAATCTTGTATACTTGTAATTAGAACCTATCATTTATTCATAATACAAACCTACAAACTCTGTAAAATTATTTTTAATAACTTAAATGACATCATATAATTTACATGTCTCCATAAGATATATGATGCTATGTAATATGTGATATTTATGGTTAGTCTGTTACAAAATTATGCAAAATTAAGGAACAACATTTCTTAGGTTTTTTTCATTCAACCCTCACCCCAATTTCCTCACCTAGCTATTTCCATCTAAATTTCTAGACAAATACCAATCAAAACATTAAAAAAATAGCTTAGATGATCTAATTCTTGGCATTTCAACCCATCAAGAGAATCATAGCCCTATGATTGTTTCCTAGAATAATTCAAATATAATAGAGAAAATTTATGTGTAACATTATTTTTACTTGAATTTTAACGTGCGGGGCATCGTATGGTTTCCATATTAAGGTTGATAGAATAGTGCAAACTCTCTAGATATTCATTACAACTAATTATTTAAAGTACATGGCGCTCCATGACTTTCATAGGGTAAACAGTGTCATATGATTACAAGGGCACTAAATCGCAAAATCGTGAAAATTCTCTCTAGCATACAATTTGATTGATCTTTAATCTGACTATTTTCGCGTAAGGTAAATGGATTAACGTGATTTTTAGGGTAAATTTACAATAACAAAGTATTCATTTCCCTACTATCTTAGGATTCAATAGAACCATATTATTTTTGAAATTTTTGATATCATACGTCATAAATTTTGCCAAAACTCTAAATAGAAATCTCATCCCAAACCCTAAAAACACCCATATCTTCCACAATTGACATAAATCACCTATGAGCTATTCCAAATTGGATACCCTAGGGCATTGTTTCGAACTCCAACGAGGTAAAGATGGGAGAAAATCAAGAAATAACTAAGTTGTAGCCCCAATTTACGTCATTTGAGTCAAAATGTAAGTTTCAACTTTATGCAAATAGAAATTAAGGATCCGGAGACAAGGATTTATTATGAAGACAATGTTAGAACTAGAATTGCCGAACAAAAATAAATAGAAGAAGAATAACAGTCATAATTAATACTACTAACCGAGAAGGGGTTAACTTCTTCTTCCTCATGTATGCACCCTAAAATGGTCGCCTCGACTATGGGCCCCCATTATTCAATTTATCAAATTTCCTGAATCAATGGTTTGCAATATTTTATTAAATTAATTTCCTTGATCGAATTCGATTATTTATTTTTTAAGGTTGATCATTTTATCCCAAGTCTTATTTAATTAAAAGAAAATCTCTCTTTTAATTAAATAAGATAAGTCCTCATTTAATTAAAAGAAAACCTCTCTTTTAATTAAATAATTCATCCACATTTAATTAAGTAAGAGAAAAACTCCTCTTTTAATTTAATTAAATATTTCCTATTTAATTAAAAGAACTTGCTCCCTTTTAATTAAATAAATCGCACGTGAAAAAAGGAAATGAAATAAATAAAAATTAAATAAATTCCTTTTTCCTTTCCTCATTTAATTTTCCTCCTCTTTTCTCATTGGTGGAATTTTGTCTCACATGATCAAACTTTGTTATCCCATATTGGTTGTGAGAAGCTTCCCACCTCCACATTTTTCTTTATAAGGGAGAGCCCTCTCCTCATTTTTGAGATCCATTATTATGCTATTGTTATGCTTCAGGTTTGGAGAGCAATTTTTGAAGGAGTTTGAATGCTAAAGCTTTTTGTGGAGAACTTCTATCTTCTTGTCTTCTTCTCTCATGCATCCATGGCTTCCATCATCATGAGGTTTCATCCTTGCATTTGCATATTAGCTTAGATCCATATTTTTTTTCATAGATTAGTATTGCATTGTTATTACATTTCCTTTCTTGCATTGTTTTGCATTGTTATCATATAGATTATTTTTCATCTCCATTTGCATGCATTTTGGATCCTTGAATCTCTTGTTTCATGGTATACTTGCATGGGCACAGACTAGGTCAAACTAAGGGCCTCCATTACAAATCCTTGCACTCCATGAATAAAGAGTTATGAGCCGTCATTCAAGACCTCATTTTTGAGCAATCTTGGATATAATGACTCATAGAAGTGTGCCCACATTTTAGGCATACATTTTTGGTGCCTACCATGGGGCAACCCACCTTTGCTTGCTGGTTTTAGATATTTTTGGAGTTAACCCCCTCGTGCAGATTTGTTTGGAGACAAAAAACCCTAGATCTGAAAGATTTGATCATATCTCCCAAATGGCTAGGTATTTTTATTTCAATTTATTTTTGCAAGGTGGCAACATATCAAACAAACTTCAGTCCAATTTTTAGATTTTTTAATTATTTTTTCTTTATTTTTAATGAAAAATCATTTTAAGGAGCAAATTAGCGACTTTTTTTTGGAAAAGTCTACATTTTTGGAAATCTCTCTAAATTCTAAATAGAGTTGGTTCTCTATGTTTTGATTTTAGAGATAATATTAGGGCTCAGTAATTTGATTTGCAAAAACTGGTATGTTTTGACAAAATGGCTCCCTAGGGCACAAATGAAAAGATATTTTTAAAATTTTGATTTTTTTCGAAAGATCTCTAATTTTTGATAGAGGTTACTTTTCTGCATTTAGGGTTTTGGATCCGAATTCATATCATATAGGTCCAATCTTGATGACTAGGTCAAAAAAATCAATAAAAAAAGGACATTTAATGAATAGCTTGCATTTATTTTTTACAATGGATCAATGCATGATGTAAGCTTTCATTTGGGTTGTTGATTATTATCACTCTTAAAAATCAAATTTTTAGATCTAACCCTAGTTTTGCATAAGTTGGATATATATTGCATATCCTGTGTTTGCTTGTTTTGCTTGTTGCTTTGTTCATTGTGATCAAGCATTCAAGCGTAAACGAAAAGTGCAACACAGAAAAGATACGTTGCGAGGATTACTAGGTATTTTGTTGGATCTCTATAACATTTGGATTTGGAAGTAAAATGAACTCTCTCATGTGTTTGGCTTGAGTTCTTTTACATGCTTTCATAGATTCACACTTCATTTGGTGCTCTAAAATTGGATCTAAATTTGATTTCACACATTTGTATTTCACATAGTAATTATTCCCTATGAACACTATTTGGGAGATCTTGAGAGACTGAGCTTCATTTTCTTGCTTTACATGTGAAGCTCCTCTTGACGAAAAATTCCCTTGTAGGTAAGGAATGATATTTGTTATTATCTCACTATTTCGCTTGGATTTGTCCTCAACATTCATTAGTACTTTCTCTTTTGAGATTGGTGGTGTTTGTTGTTGGATTTTCCAAAAATTTGGTGAGGTGATTTCAAATTAGTGTGTCAAAAAATCTTGTTTGCTATGTTTGAGTAAGGTGAAGAGGCTAGAGGAGTATGCTCTATTCCCTTTTGGGCACATCAGAAACTTGGAACCCTTAAATCCAAACCAAGTCCCCATGTGGTACAACTTTGTGAGTCTTCTTTGATTAGAAAGGGTTAAATTGTAGTGGACATTCCCTTTATTGGGTCAACCACGTGGAAGAGACCTCAAGTGGTAATAGCTACTTTTGACATGGTAGTAGCAACCACTATATAAATGTCCTTGTGGGGGAAATCCTCTCGAGTGTAGTCTTTTGTTGGGTTGTCAAATATCCTTAGTATCTTTGATTGATTAAATTCTCAAAATATGTCAAAACCCTAGTGTACCAGGATTGGATTTCGCCCACTCTATATTGCAAAAGCTGTAGAGTTGAACATTACTAAGAACCATAGTGCTGCCAATTTTTTTTTTCTAGGACTATGTGCATGATTGGAAAAAAATTTGAGAACATACACAGTAGTGGTTCTAGGGATTAGATTGATACTATGACACTATTCTTGTTCATGTGCAAGGTTTCTTTGTCTCATTGCTCATTGTTTGAAGATATTTTCTTGAAATTCTTGATTGTTGTCTTGTGTACCTAGTTCATGATTAAAAATCTATTGATACACCTAGTTGGACATTTAAAACGAAAAAAATCTAAGTTCCTAAATCGAGATTTTATGATCAAACTGCTTTGTTGTCCTATTATTTCCAATCTCCCTAGGTTGATTCAATTCAGATTAGGCTAATTGTTAGAAGCTTGTTTGCACCCTTGGGTTATTGTGCCTTGACCTCTTGAATTAGTAATCATTGATTTCACAAGAGACCTTGTTTGGAGTTGGTGAGTTAGAGACCATCCTTGTTGAGAAAGATATACCTTTGGATCCTTTGATATTACGCTTGGAGAGTCTTAGTAATCTCTTGTCCATCCACTTTCATCAAAATTCAATTTTAGTTAATTAAAATATAGGTAAATTATCCTCCTAATCCATATGTGCTAGGGTATTCATCCAAAGTTGTGGCCACCTCTGTGGCAGTGTTGGTTTACGCCTATTGCAATATTTTATCTTATCATCTCTTTCTTGGACAAGTGAGTGCTTTTACTACCCTAGTTTGGTATCAACGCTTCTTGGGGTTATCCTATCAACTAGTACTTTTTCTTTCATGTCGGCTACAACAAGATATCAAGTAGATCAAAGAAAGAAACCTCAAGTTGTCTTTGAACAATTACCTTTAGTTCAAACCCATTGAAGATGTAAGGGAAAAGAAATTGCATCTGTTCAATCACCTGAGAGTATTCCATAAGCTTTGTTTGACCCTAGTGGTGATCTTATTGAGTCGAGTACACCCTTAGCATCACCTCATTTAGATATGGATATGAGTTTTACAAGAGCTCCACACAAGAAGAATCAAAGTAGTGAGTATTATGTTGACCTTTTGAGTGGTGATCCCACTCGTGGAAGTAGACCAACCTCACCTCTTATTAAGGATAGGTATTTGGATGCACATCAAAGGGATGAGAAAAGTAAACATTATGCCTATCAAGAAGAGGAAGCCCAACATGACGATCAAATTAGTGAGCCTTCTAGTACTTGCATGAATGCAACATTTACTGGTAACTGATTTAGACAGTCAAGACTATATACACTGCTCATGACACCTTTAGGTTATGCAAGTGGAAGACTCAAAGCAATTGAGCATGAAAGAAAAACTCTTCTAGAAGAACAAGCTAAGAAGGAAGAACAATTTAGATGCCTAGAGGAATAAAGGAAAGTTATTATTGAGATGGAAAGGAAATCCCATCAAGAAGCACAAGACTTTCTCATGACTTTGCAACTTGACAATTAATTCAACAATGTGCACATTGGTGTTGGAAACAACTCTCCTCCATCCACCCCTCCTAAGACTCCACAAAGTAGAAGATACTCAAGAACATCTTCGCAATCTCCTAGCCCTAGAGGAAGGCAAGCTTCGAGGAGACCAACACCTCCTAGAGTTTCAAGACAACCTTCACAACAAGCTCATCATGGTTCATGATATGGAGGTGGTAGCTCAAACTTTGACTATAATTCTTATGATTTCATGGCTATATAACCAGATCCACATTTTTCAGCAACATATGGAAGCATATATGGACCAAAACAGAGATCCATGTTTTCAACATTTAATCAACAAGGGTGCTAAGGTCCCTTACAACTTTGATATGGACAAAAAGATTCAAAAGCATGATCCTTCTATGAAAGAAGAAATTGACCAATTGAAGAAACAACTGAAGCAAATATTGGCACCCAAGAGTTCTTTTTCACTTGAGTCAATTTGTCCTAGTCCTTTTGATAAGAGTGTTGACATGAAAGATTTTCCTAGAAAAGTTGAGATCCCCCAATATGACAAATATGACAAAAATGGGATCCGAATGATCATGTGCGTTAGTTCTATACTATGAGTTTTGAGTTTCATCATGAGGACTCATATCTTATGAGATTATTTCCAAGGAGTCTTAAGGGTCAAGCCATGGAATGGTTTACCAATATAACTCCTCCTGTTAAGACATTCCCTGAGTTAATTCAAATATTTGTCGAACACTTTTCATACAATCTTTCACGATCTATCTCACTATTGGACTTATGTCAAATAGAAAAATCAAGGAGAATCCTTTGTTACTTTCTTGCAAAGATGGAGACGACAACACTCTCACTATTCTAGGACTATTCCTAAGAAAGAAAAGATTGAAATCCTCATTAGTAGCATGGTTCCTGAGATGAAGTACAAAATTAAGAAGATGGTTTTTGAGTCCTTTGATAACATGGTTGAAGATGCATTTAGAATTGAGGATGTTTTGAGATAGCAAGGTATTTTGACAAAAAATAGACTCAACAACAACAATGGTTAGAATAACAACAACAACAAGGATAAAGGAAAGAACACATATTGGAATAAGAACAAACAAGTGGTTAATGATGGAGTTGTGGATTCCTCAAAGCCTAAAGACCAAGATGTTCTTCCATTTGGCTAGTGCTAATCAACAAAGTAACAAGCCAAGATATCAAGAAAGGCCTAAAGGAGAGAAACATAACTTTACACAATTGGGTGTCATATGAAGAGATATTCACAAAGCTCCTTGCTCATAATCTTGTGTGCCCTTATGATGCCACAAAGTTCCACATACCCGAAGTTAAGCCATGGTGGTGGAATGAGGCCTATTGCAAGCTTCACAATGGCATTGGACACAATATTGAAAACTATGGGAGATTTAAGCATATTGTTCAAGATCTTATTGAGAATGGAAAACTTGAAATAGATGGATTAAATACCAATGCTGATCACACAACATTCAAAAAGCCTTTTCCTAAGTATGAGAAAGGGCGGGAAGCTTCCCAACCTAAGAATGGCAAGGATGCAATCAATTACACTTATGCAAATGCGAAAAATGTTGTCAATATGCTTGAGGTTGTAGAAGAAAGTGTCAACATGATGGAAGATAAAGATCCCAATGGTTATGATTTAAATTTGAGCTCTCCTATCCTTGGTGAAAAATCTATTTTGGTGCTAAAGGGTGCTCACTCTAAAGAGTCATCTCAAGGTCCCCTTGTCATTAGAGGACCCAATTTCATACTATTGTGTATTTATTCTATTAGTTTCATACTAATGTTCATGTAAAGAGAGTGCTTCGATTCCATACTAAATTTGGTTATTTTTTGTTGAATGAGTACACTCTTGGTAATCTATTGAAGATGCATGTTTTCACTAAATTGTGTTTTGTTTCATCTCTGAAGGTGTGTATAGTCATGAGTTACAACATAACTCTCTTGCATGATTATTGACTTGAGTGTTTTTTATTAAATTCTATCATGGTTGGGTGTAATATGGAATCAAAGCGAGGGTTAGAGATGGATACATTATATTTTTGTTTCTCTCTATCCGCCAGTTTTGATAAAATTGATACATTATGTTTTGTTTCTTCTTTCAGCTAAATTTGGCTTTTCAAAATGCTTGCCCAAGCTATATCAATTTTTATGCATATGTGTAGATATGTCATATTTTATTTTTTGCATATGAGTAGATATGTTGTTTTATCATTTACTACACATATGTATGCTCTTATGTTTCCCTGACACATTCCATGTTTGGACTACTTAGACATCTGTAGAAAGTAGTATATTATATGACTGCACCGAATTCATCCAATCCTCTTGTTTCAAGTTGTCAAGCTTCTTGTGTCAGGGTCGAGGCATTCTTTATGTTAGGAAGGACCTCGAGGGAGCTAAACACTTTGTGGTTAGCATGGTAAAAGAGCCTAGGACACACTCCCGTCTCAAATAGCAAATGGACAATGTCTGATGGCTTTGAAGACCATATCTTACAGATGGACACATGTTCGAGGCATCATGTTAGCTCTACTATGATGCAATGTAAACAATCATCTCATGATGATCACTAAGATGTAATTATGTGCAAGGATAATGTATCTTAATGATCTCGATGAATTATTTAATCACACATTCGATGGATGTATGATATGTAGATCCACATCTTAGACAAATATTGTAATTACATTTGGTTATGGAAAACTCAATTGTTTAATCATGAGTATGGATAATGAATGAATTATTAACATTTCAAACGAAGTTTTTATTTGTTAACTCCGCTTTTTAAGCGATTGTATGACGTGTCATTTGCTGAGTAGGACATGGTTCGTACATATAGTTTGATTGATATAACCAAGTATAAATTAGTAGTTATAACTGAGTATAATTTGCTTAAAAATTTTTGAAGTCTTTTCAAGAAATGGATTGACATGTCATGTGTTTTGTTCTTTAGTACAAATGATACGATTGATATTTTATAGATGTGAAGTATATTGTCTAGTACGTAAGGTCAAGAATCTTTTATTTCAAAAAATTGTGTAATAACAAGCCTTGATTTCTTCATAAGACACTCAACATGAATGATGGAGGAATTAACAGCCAAGAAAATGTCCAAATTGTTTCAATATCGTATTTGTCCTCTATTTTTATTATATGGGTTAGAAACTAGACATCTTTAACATTAGAGACATATTTCAATATCATTTGATTTCTATGACTGCAGATTCATGGTGGTTGCTTAATTTAATGTTATTCTGAATATAATATTACCACGACTCCTCTTCACCATTTGTTTTCTTAGCTTCATAAGCATCTTGCATTCCCATTTCATCTTTGTATTTGTAAATTTGGTTTTCTTTTAAATTTATTAATGAAATAACATTTCTCTCTAACTTGCTAGCTACATCTGAGGTGAGAGGACTTAATTGTCAGAAATGCTCTTGACTTAATTGCATACTATCATGACTTCATGCATTTCCACATTCTCAAATATTTTATGAATAATGTAATTTCTAATTCTCCAATTTGTATAAAACATAAGAAACATAACGTAAATCATGCAAAGTATAATTTCAAGTTAGAAGATTGTAAATAATATTCAATAGAGTTACAAATTATTTTTAAAATTAAATTAAGTTCAATGTATAACTGTGAATTATTAGAAATATCATTATTGTAGATATGCGTGTGTTATAATACTTGTTTTCAAAGTATTGAAAAAGATATTGATAAGAACATATTACCATTTATTCAACATGCAAGTCAGTTATCCATTTGTCTTTTCCCCATTGAGCTCTTGAATCAAAATTTTATTTTTAATATATTTGTGGCATGCCACATTCGCTTGTAAATAAATAAAAATTATTGTGACATAAAGATTGTGAATTTTTTTAATAATTACTCTAATTATTTATCGATTTTTGAAAATAAAATAGAACATACAATTATGTTAATTAATACTTAACCAATGTCATTGTCATTTTTAATTAAGCCGATAGGCTTATTTATTGTGGGACACAATGGCTTGAAAATTCTCATATATTGAAAAAGTGTTTTGATTAAGTAAAAATAGGTTTTGAAGGACCTGAAACCTTTTACATAGTATCAGACATAATAAACATAGAAAGCCCACAAGGAACTGTGCATCAACACCAAAAAACTACATAAACTAAGACAAGAAGCCTTAATACAACAAATAGGAAAAAACAACAAAAAGCCAACAAAAAGCAACACCAAGAAAACTATAAAGTCTTTAGTAAATCAACAACCTGATATACAAGGATATTCATGTTTACAATAGAGGCCTTCAACTCATCAATTTCTTTGTCTTCCATAACCTCTGTCTTCTTTGAATTAGCCCTGGTGCATTTATTGGGGCCTTGATTCTCTTTCATGTCCTTGAGACCTTGAATTCTGCCCTGTTCCAATTTGTCCAATAGAGTTTTATAATGTTATCCACAACAGTCTTCAAGATGGAGCAACTCTGGTCAGCAAGTTTTTTAATTGCATTCTATATGTTGTCAACTCTGTTTCCCATGACATCCATCTTTTTCTGTATATCCTTCATCATTTGTTCCATAGCTCTATTCTTCACTTCCAGCAGTGGGATTCTCTTCATTAAATTCTTGACTTCTTTCGCACTTCCAATAAAATCAGAGAGTCTATCCAGATGTTGACCAAGAGTCCTCTCACCTTTGGTAGTCCTGCTTAACTGATCAAAATCCCTCCTAATATCCTACATCTATTCCTAATATACCGAAAAAGTGTTGGATGTTTAAGACAAAAATTTATTTATTTTGTTATTTTACAAAATTACTTTAACTATAACAAAAAAAAGATGACTCAAATGCCAAAATTAATGGAAACGCCTGAAGGATGGAAATATATGCACTAACCATCATATTTAGTTAACGCCTTCTTCCACCTCATTATGGACAGAGAGAGTTTTTGAAAATTGGGTGACATGCAAATTATAGGCTTTCATAATTGAATGATACTCCTCCCAAAGAAATAGTTAAACATAAAAATTATGACCATTAAATGATACGTGTTGTTAAATGGGGGGAACTTGAGGGTTATTGTGGGTATTGGAAAAAAAAGAAGAATGTTGCTATGTGAATGCTACTTTGTAGATTTTTGGATCTTTGGAATTTAAGAAAAATATATAAATAGATAAGGATAACCAATAAATTAATGGCTAGAGGTGACTACTATTAATTCAACTTTACTAAAAATACCCTTTACTCCATTTTATTATAGCAATCCAATTTATCAATTATCAATTACAAATGCTAGGAAGCCTATGTACTAGGTACAATCCTTAGTGTTTGGCTTCTGGGAAAATGAAAGTAGTGAGAAGTGTTGGAATGTAATTTCCCCCTCAAATGAAATGTAAAGGTGTAATAGAGGATTCTAGAAATTGTTGGATTACCGAATAGGGTTAGGTTCCAGAAGGCATTTATGTTTAGATAATTCTAGAAAAGTCTATTTGTCTTATGTTAGCTAATTTAGATGTTTCCGAAAAGAATCAAAGACCTTTATAAAAGAGGCACAATGTAATGGTTTTTGAAGATCAGGTAATGAAATGATTTTATAATTTCTATAAATGCTTGTAGTGTGTATTCTGTGTTTAATTATCATTATGGATCCAATCCATCCACCTCCATCAGATTGGTATCAGAGCCAAGTTGTGAAGTTCATATGGCGAAGGTAATATCTTTTGAAACAAAGAAGTATATGATTATTATTGTCCAGCCAATGAGTCAGATCATGTGGAAGTTTTGAAGAATTGTTGGTGTGAAGAAATTTGTTTGGAGAAGAAGAAAATCATTGCTCCTGTCGAAAGAAAGAGTGAGCATTTTATTGGAGGCACCTATTTGTGGAGGATTTCTATTATTTTCATGAAAGAGACTATTGTTGTGAAGAAAGCATTGAAGTGTTTGCCAAGCGCATTGAGTCTATGAAAAGAAATCACAATCGCTGTCATTGAGGAGTGTCAATATGAATCATGGTAAGCTTGAAATTTGATGTTAATAGTTGATGTTGACAAAGGTTTTTAGATTTGTGTTTTAAGAAGGGGCTTGGATTTTCATTTGATAGATTTGAATTTATTAAAATGGGAAACAAGGTAAAAGAGTGTTAAAAGAAAATATAAATTTGACTCTTGAGATGGATTGCTTAAAAGAAAAATGATTGAAATTAGAGACATACAAGTTTGTAATGATTAGAGAGAGGTCAGAAGAAAAATGTAGACTTTTAAAATGAAATTAGTGAATATAAAGAGATAATGGAAGAGCTAGAGGATAGGCTAAATTTTGTGGAAGAAGTACATAATTGGCATGAAGGAAACATGCAAGCTTAGAGAACAAAATAAAAAATTAGAAGAAAAGTTAAAGTTGTTTGATGATGCTGAGAAAAAGAACAAAGTTTTAGAAGAAAATGTGAAGAAATTGGAAGAGGAAAATAGTGTGTTAAAGAAGGAACTGTCTACTCTAAAACAAGAGAAAGAATGTTTGAATGTGAAATCATTTGTATGTGATGTATCATGTGACACAAATGATTTGAGTGATTATACAATTGAGAAATGTGATTTTGTTGTTTGTGATGAAAAGTGTAAGAAAGAAAATGACAAGAAGTTTGCAAATTTCATTTGTTATGATAGTAATAGTGATGGTTTGAAGATTATGGAAAAATAGGTTTCAAAGGTAAAGGTCTAGGGAAGGATGAACAGAGATTAAGGAATCCGATTGAGACTGCAGTCAGGCCAAAATATGCAAGTCTTGGATATGATGCATGCAATAGAAAGATGAATAAAAGTTCAAGAGAATCAATTGAAAGCATAGAGATTGTGCAATGTTCACACTGTAATAGGAAAGGGCATACAAAAGATAGATGTTGGGATATACATCCTTGTAATATTTGTGGCTTGAAAAATATTATGATAAGACATGTTGGAATAGAAAGTGCAATAAAGATTTTATGGCAGGTTGTATAAAAATGGATTGTGGATGGAGCTACGGATCAAGTTGGCAGAAGATTACAGGTATGATCAAAAGTTTGTTTAAGTACAAATGTTCAAGTGTATATAATGATAGAGATATTTCAAAGATTGAATGTTCAAGGAGGATTAAAAATGGTTTGAGTAAATCTCAATCATTATGTAGCAAGACATCCATAGAGAATGATTTTACAGGAAGTTCAAGTTTATTATTTTGAAGAATTAAATTAAGTTTTTTTCAAAGATTGCTGCAACAGTTGGACAAAGGCATTAGCAAATATGAAAATGATTGGAAAATGGCATTTTGGAATCAGGCAAAAAAAAGGATTTGAATAGTCAATAATGATAAGAAAAAGGAAAAAATAGGTAAGAGAAAAGGGAATTTGAAAGCCCAAACATTATGATCAGAGGTTTCAAAGACTGCAGGTTTGGATGTGGACATAAGAAATAGGCAAAATAAAATAATAATCATGGCACATTGGAATATGTATGTAACAACATTTGAGGTTGAAATTAGGGGGGAGTGTTGGAATGTAATTTCCCCCTCAAATGAAATGTAAAGGCATAATAGAAGATTCTAGAAATTGCTGGATTACTGAATAGGGTTAGGTTCTAGAAGGCATTTATGTTTAGATAATTCTAGAAAAGTCTATTTGTCTTATGTCAGGTAATTTAGATGTTTCCGGAAACAATAAAAAACCTCTATAAAAGAGGCACAATTTAATAGTTTTTGAAAATTAGACAATGAAATTATTTTACAATCTCTATAAGTGCGTGTAGTGTGTATTCTGTGTTTAATTATCATTGTGGATCCAATCTATCCACTCCTATCAAGAAGGAATAGGATGGCATTGAGAAGAAGCCAATGCCCTGTAATGGGTTGCACCATAAAATGCCCATATTATACATGTCCAACAAAGAAGGAATGAGGAACATGAGGGGGAAGAAGGAGAGGAAGAGGTAGTAGAAGAGGAAGAGGAATCAAAGGTATCAAGTGATAAGAATTTACAGCTGCCAGTAAAAATATGAGCCTGCACCCAGTGCATGTCTATACCAATGATATTTATGATCTCTTTCATTTTGAGCATGCCCGAACTCTAGAACAGACAAAGAAGCTTTGAGTATTTGTATTAGATCCTAATTGTCACGAGCCATTCCCTTATGCCAAGTAAAATGAATATTTTTATTGCCACCTGTAATTATAATCTGTTACGATCATTCATTTTTTGAAAAGCAAGCTAATTTAAAATAATTATTTTTTTAACCAGTCGTCAGTAATGTGAAAGGATACACTAGAAAACTATGAATAGGGGAGTCACCACATAACCGCATTGGATACACCAGAAAACTGAATATGATGCTTAACAAGGGAGGATCGTAAGCCTCTTTAGCCATATTTTGGTATGATATGAGCGCCTAACGGTGAATTCAAAATCGATCTCCTTGAATTGGATCAGAACAACACTGTCATTGCACTCTATCTTATCCTATAAGATATTTTGGAAATGTTAACCCTATCTAAGGCCGAAACAACTGCAATTGTAATTTGGATTGGCGAGTTCGGAAGAAGCGATCAAGAGGGTTTACCAATGTTGGCCTCTCCATTTCTCCCAGATTCCAATCTCATTTACTTAATAATGCCAATTTTTTATTGAAAATTGTTCATTTTGCAATGATCCAAATGATTAATTAATAGTCCTCATATTATTCCTTCAATGGGCAATTCAGTTATGTGTCATTGTGAATGAAGTGACTGGTTATTACTAATTTTTTTCCCTTTTTACTATGAATAAGTTACACAAGATATGTTCTGTGTGAGACACAAATGATGTGCCAACTGATGCAAACTCTGTTTGAGAATTTAATAGCATCTATTTGGGCCAGGTAAAGATTATTCTTGTTAACCTGAAAACTTAATATGGCTATTAAGCTTCCTTCTTGATTTTAAAAGTCGACCTCAGTTGTTCTGCTTAATGGGAGTTAAATGGATGCTAGAAGAACTAAACAATTTGGACAATATTACTATTTTGTGCTCTAAAAGCATGTAGCGTTAATGTGCATATGTTTAGAGGCTGATGTTCTTTTGTTGTGGAATTGATTGCTATATGTTTTAATTGTACAAAAAACTTGAAGTATAACTACAACCATTAAAACCTGAAGTATAACTATGATCATTACAACTTGCGAAGCTATAACATCAACTATTACGTGTCTTCTACATTGCTGCCACAATGTGCAATGTTTGATGCTTATATTCATTTGTATAGGAATCATTGGAGATAGGACAATGCCATATATCTTAGACTCATTCATTCTTTGAATCACGACTCTTGTTATTGGCCTCTTTTGTTCTTTTGTCATCGATAGTTGGATACAATTGTGCACAACATTTGGTAAATTTCGTCAACCTCTTAGTGTAAAGTTTCAGTGAGAAGAAGTCATAATTACTCGTGAGCTAGAAGAACTTGCCACTAATTTTGTGACAGTTGCGTCTATAAATCAAAAATCAATAATAATAGAACTTGCCACTAATTTTATGAGTCTTGCATTTATGAATCAATAACAATACTTGTTCTATATTTTATGTGGGACCATAAAAACAAAATTAATGGGTCTATTTCTAATGTTTATTACTAGATGTGCAGGTTTCTACAGAAGAATCAAAAGTAGCTTTTTCCTCTCTAGCCATGATGGGCCAAAAGTTCTCTCTAAGGTTAAGAACAAAGAGCAGAAAGGTTCCCGACTTTGTGCCCTCTCCTTGCAATTTTGTTCTAGAGGCTCCTAATTTTGTTGTCATTTTTGGGTGGAGCGCAGTTGTCAGCAAATTATATAAGACTTTCAAGGTTTTCCCATTGCTGTGCAGTGTTCGATATTTTGTGATCCGAGTGATCATATGATTGGCCTCTTTTTTTCAAGTCTAAACGTACAGTTTTGCTGACTAGCCTGGTCCTAGTTGTCCATTCTGTAAATTGTATTTAGATATAGATGTCAAGCCTGCACACATAAATTAGTTGAATTCTGTGTGATTATTATCATCTACTTACATATGTAGCTAACCAATGTATTTAAAAATCTATTCTGGAAATTTCAATTTGATATAAATGTTGCTAAGTATTTGTTGAATGCATATTATAAAAACAAAATTGCTTTTATATATAAATGCTTCTTAAAAATACAATTTAAAAAATAATCTATTTCTACCATCTTTCTTGATTGGGTTTTCCATTAAATTTATTTTTATTTAGAAATATTTGGCAATTCTCATAAATATCCTTTCCGAATAATAAATCACAAAAAGATTGTTCATTTTTGTGGATTGAATTTTCTTGTTTTCCCTAGCATTCACTATTCTCTTGATATGATGGTCCTGAGGTGGATAATGATAGATGGAAATGATATGTAGGTGAATTCATAGGCATGGTGTTGACATTATACATCTCCTTCTAAAGTTTTTGCTTCTGCCTAGCCTAAAAAACAAAATCTCTTGTAAGGCATTCAATCCTATTACAAGATATAATATTATACCGATATTCGTAAGTCCAAAGAGGGTGATTGTGATGTTTGGTGCCATGAAGTCTTCGCTTGTTGGTTTCTTAATAAGTTTTGAAACTGTGTTAAGAGGTGGTATGTGCATTGATCCCCTACCTCAAAGCAGGTTTTGCAAAGACCCTTTTGTATTCAAACTTCAACTATTGTTTTCTCATTGTTTGGGATAAAGTGTAATTGTGGTGCTTATCGATGTATTAGTTGTTTTGTATTGTGCTCCATTCTTTAGGTCTCATGACTAAATTGATGTTGCTACTAATGTAACTGATATGTGGTATTCATTTGGGCCTTTCAATCTTATTGTATGGTTTGGGTTACCACTAAGAGAATCATTAATAAGTCTTCTAAAATTTTACATTTTAGACAACATTTACAACATATGCCTCATCGACTTGAACATTGTACCTTCTGATACAAGTACTAGTGAATAACATAATTTAAAAAAAAAAAAAAAAAACTGTTACAAACATTCATCATTTGATATGCACAATTTTTTTCGAAAATCTATTTTTTTGATTCATAATTAAAATTAAAAAATATGTTTTCCCAACAAAATGATAAAAAACATGTGATTTTTATTCGTTTA
Source organism: Cupressus sempervirens (assembly GCA_028749045.1). Lineage (NCBI taxonomy): Eukaryota > Viridiplantae > Streptophyta > Pinopsida > Cupressales > Cupressaceae > Cupressus > Cupressus sempervirens. The sequence goes on along the minus strand of CM053793.1, from coordinate 442,683,374 downwards.
TTAATTTTTTTTTTATACACCTTCGGAGAGTTTAGTGCCTGACTTGAATTTTACGACACCCAATCGAATATCAATAGAACAGATTTCCCGCCAAAACGGTGGACAAAGATACTCAAGTGAAGTAAAACCCATTCATTCATACGTTTGGTGGAGGTGCAAAAATGAAGGGAGGCACAGTGCAGATAACATGGCACGATTCAAAGCCCGTTCTCACTCTGGACTTTCATCGTCTGACGGGATTTCTCGCTACAGGAGGAGCCGATCACGACATCAAGGTATAACCCTATTTCTTTTCCAAATTTAGATTTTTCTCTTTGTTTTCTGCAGTAGTTGAGGGATCGAATCTCATTATTTGTTGAATAATATCAATTCACATGCAAATGAGCACAGATTGTAAGCCACTGTTCTTCGCTTTAGATTGCCAGGTGGGGTATGTCTACTTTGTTCAGTGTGAAGGGTACTTCCCTTTATCCATAGTTCAAGTTATTGAGTTGCGCTTACATTACCAGGTTTTCTCTCCAATTTAGTGTTCGTTGGCTGGGAATCCTAAGAGAGGTCATTGAGGGTTTATCCGACGTTGTCTTAAGATTGTATAGCTACGTTCTTTCATCCTAGAGATTGTTTTGTGCGTATTATGGGCTTCCGAATCGGCCCTTTGCAGAAAATAAATGATGCTATTGTTGGCGACTACGTATCAGAATCCAAACCCAAACATTTTTTATTTTACTGGTTTTACTATCCTCCTTTATTTTTAAAATATACTTGACACATGGGTTCTGTAACTTTTTAAAATATAATTTAGACAGGGTTTCTGTAGCAAGAAAATACTATAACAGATAGCTTAGAGCTAAAAATTAACAAAAGTACTGACCATTACAAACAAAAAGTAAGCAAAACTTAAAGTTTGAAAAGCTTTAAAACAGAGTAGGAGACCACAGTGTCCCAATCTTTTCTCTGTACTATCTTGACACTCGATTTATATACTCTTTCTATTCTGCTTGAACAAACGCATTGTTGATAATGTGAAGGCCAACAGTCACGTCATTGTTCCCTCCAATAATCGAGTCTCTTGGTTTCCAAAGACTCTTCATTTGTAATATTATTGGAGCCCTTTTATATGCTGCTCCTGCTCATTTGTAATCACCTTTTTTTACATATTAATCTAATACTCTGCAGTCTGGACGTAGCCATTATTGTGGTGAACCAGGATAAATCTGGTGTCGTGTATTTTTCTTTATTGCGTCAATTTTATTTCTCTGTTTAAATCCTTTCAATTGGTATTAGAGCACGAGGTGTGCAAATTGGGAAATCGGTGTTGAATTTTCTAAAAAGATGGAGGATTTGAAAATAGAGAAATTTACAGGCAAGAATTACAGCCTGTGGAAAGTGCAGATGCGCTTCTTGCTGGTTAAGCAAGACTTGGCTCTCGCAATTGAAGGAAAGTCTAAGAAACCGTCTACAATGTCTAATGAAGATTGGGAAAAGATGGATGAGAAGGTGATGGCATCCATTTTTCTCTCGCTGGCCAAAAATGTCTTGTTCAATGTCTCAAACGAGAAGTCAACGAAAGAGGTTTGGGACAAACTTTAGAACATGTATCAAACGGTGTCGGCTGCAAACAAAATCCTCATTATGAAGAAACTCTACAAACTAAAAATGAAGGAAGGGACTGCAATGTCAAATCATATAAATGATTTGAACACCCTATTATGTCAAGCGAGCTCGGTTGGTATGACTCAAGATGACGAAGCCCAAGCCATCATCTTGTTATGCTCTTTACCGAACAATTGGGATCTTGTAGTTACAGTTGTAAGTACTTCAAACTCTACAAAGTCAAAGCTGGCCTACGACGAAGTTGTTGCCACTTTATTAAGTGAAGACATGAGAAGGAGTAACAAAAACTCCTCATCCGGTGATGCTCTCACCATGGTCAGCACTGAGAGAAGAGGAAGAAGCCATCATAGAGGAAATAATAATTACAATCAGCGAAGATCAAAGTCACCCAATCGTTCAAGGTCAAGAGGTAGGAATGGAAAATGCTGGTTTTGTGGTAACCCTGGCCACACAAAGAGAAATTGTCGGGCTTACAAGAAAGCGCAAGAAAATGTGAGAAACATTGAAGCAAATACAGCCTATGAGAAAGATGACAGTGCTCTAGTTCTTTCTACAAGTGACACAAAATCAGATTCTTGGGTGATAGATTCCGGAGCCTCTTTCCATGCTACTTCATGTACGGATTGTTTCACAAACTACCATGAAGGTCAATTTGGAGAGTTATTTCTTGGAGACAACAAATCCTGCGAAATAATTGGCAAAGGTGACATTTTGTTACAGCTGGAAGATGGAGGGCAATTGTTGTTAACAGATGTTCGCCATGTTCCCAAATTAAAATGAAATCTGATTTCCGTCAGTCAGCTCTTTGCACAAGGATATTATCCATCCTTATATCCGGATAATTGGAAAGTTACCAAGGGTTCGAGAATAATTGCCAAGGGAAACAAAGTAGGCAATTTTTATCTTCTTGAAGAACCTATTGAAATAGGGGCAGCTATGACAGTCATGGGCAGTGATGCAACACTTAGGCATCAAAGATTAGGCCACATGAGTAAAAAGAACCTTGAGGTAATGCTCAAAAGGGATCAATTACCGGGTCTCCAATAAGAAAATTTGGAATTTTGTGAACATTGCCTTTACGGGAAGCAAAAGCGCGTCATCTTCTTGAAAGATGGACATAACCTCAAGGAAAAACCATTGGAACTTGTACACTCAGATGTCTTTGGTCCGGTTGAGGTAAGCTCTTTAGGAGGTTCAAAATTTTTTGTTACTTTCCTTGATGACTGTACTAGGAAAGTACGGATATATATGATGGCAAATAAATTTGAAGTTTTTTCTAAGTTTAAAGTTTTCAAAGCTCTTGTTGAAAACCAAAAGTGCCATAAGATCAAATGTTTAAAAGCGGATAATGGAGGTGAGTTTTGTTCGTTGGAGTTCGACAATTATTGTGCAGATAATGGTATTCGTAGGGTGAAAGTTGTACCCTACACCCCTCAAGAAAATGGGGCAGCGGAAAGACTCAACCGGACAATAATGGAGAAAGCTCGGTGTATGCTTTCAAATGCAGGATTGGGAAAAGAATTCTGGGCTGAGGCATGTAATACAGCCGTATATCTAAATAATCGAAGTCCTTCAAGGTTGAACTTCGGAATTCCGGAAGAGGAATGGCAAGGTAGAAGAATTTCTTATTCTCATCTTAAAGTTTTTGGTTGTCAGGCCTTTGCACATGTGCCCAAAGAAAAAAGAAGCAAGCTGGATCCTAAATCCGAGCCTTGTATATTTGTTGGATATGGAGAAGATCAGTTTGGCTTCAGGCTTTGGAGTTTAACTGAAAAGAAGATCATTAGGAGCAGAGATGTCGTCTTTAATGAGAAGTTGTTTCCTCATTCTAAAGACGAGACTCCTAACAGAGAATTCATTGCTTTACTCGATATGATGAGTAATGGTACACACTCTCAGCATGGCAATACCCAGTTGCTGTAGCCAACAAATAGCCTCTCTTCTACATCAGTTCTTGCTCCTGCCCCTGTCTCTTCCTCAGAGGATGCATGGCATACTCAGGCAGAAGATTCCCTCTTCAACTCGGGAAGTTATGATAATGAAAGTGTAAACTCAGAACGGTTCACTAACATAAATAAATCAAATGCTCAGCCTACCTATTCACATCCTCGGGTCTATGAAACAAAACACTTTCATTGCCAAGATAATTGTCAAGGAATAAGACACAATGGCATAGACAAAGATTCTTAGCAATATGGGTCGGGTTTTGACAGGTTACCAAGCACACTCTCTCCTAATAGGTTCTCCAATCTCCAGGGCCCGTACTCTGCTTCATACAATCAGAATAATTCTGCGCAATATGAGACAATGCGTATGGATAGCAATAGACATCTACAGTCAAAGAAACATGGCAATAAAGATGCGGATGAACATACACAGCATAACAATGAAGACTTTGTCTTTGAGGGAAGACAAATTCATTTTGAACATGTTAATTCGCAGGGAAATTTGGAATACAGACCGCAGATTGAATATGTTCAACCATATGCGCAGGGTGATCACATTAATGTGCAGGGTAATCACGTTAATCTGCAAGATATCAACGATGAGGGTGTGAGTAATCCGCATGGTTTGGGTAATTCGTATGTTGCAAAAACCAGTTAATTTGCAGGTAATCAGTAGGGTCTGAGTAATTTGCATGTTGCAAAAACCAGTCAACCAAATTTTGTTGATCAAGCAGCTTGTGGTGCGAGCATGGGACATAGTTTTGATGCTGATAAACTACCAATGGGCAGTGTCATTTATCACAGGGAAAAATCAGACCACGACTTGGGTCATGTAGGGACAATTGCAGAGAAAAATGGGCATCCACTCAATGATTCCTCTTATCCCTATCATCGCAGGTTTGAGATTAACATGGATGCAAGAGAACTCAGACATGATCATGAGTATGTTGAAACAGAGAGGCAGGGAACTACAAAATCCAGTCACATCAGTAAAGAGGGAGTTAAAAATTTGAATGGGAAAACCTTTGTCTCTGGTTCTCCATTTGAATTAATTCAAGCTCCAACAGAGAATGGTGAAACTCAAATGAGAAGATCCACTAGAGAAAGGAGAATGCCAGCTAAATTCTCAGATTATGAATTGCTATTTGCTAAAGAGGCAGAGCCTTAAGCTTTGGTTTCTGAATTCTCTGAACCCACCACTTATAAAGCTGCACTTAAAGATGTAAACAGTGAAAAATGGCAAGCGGCGATGCGTGAAGAAATGGATTCTTTGCTCAAGAATCAAACCTGGGATTTGGTATCTCTTCCGCCTAATCGAAGACCACTCAGGAACAAGTGGATATATCGTGTGAAAGACGAAGCAGAAGGCAATAAACGCTTCAAAGCCAGATTGGTGGTAAAGGGATTTGATCAAGAAAAAGGGATAGATTTCAACGAAATCTTCTCACCGGTTGTGAAGATGACAACTATCCAAATTGTTCTGGGATTAGCAGCAACGTGAGATCTTGAATTAGAACAACTTGATGTGAAAACCGCATTCCTACATGGTGATGTAGAAGAGCAACTTTACATGGAGCAGCCTCATGGGTTCATAAAGCAGGGACATGAACATCTTTATTGTAGATTAAAACGGAGCTTGTATGGCCTAAAACAAGCCCCAAGATAGTGGTATGTAAAATTTGATCGCTTCATGGCTGAGCATAATTTCACAAGATGTGAATCAAACCCATGTGTCTATTTCAAGAAACTTCCAAGTGGTGAGTTTGTCATCCTTCTTCTTTATGTCGATGACATGTTAGTAGTTGGAACAAACAAAAGAATAGTTAATGAGTTGAAGCAAAAATTGGCAAGCAAATTTGCAATGAAAGACTTAGGGGCGGCTAAAAAGATTCTTGGCATGACAATCACAAGGGATAGGAAAAAGAGGGAAATCACTTTGTCTCAAAAACAATACATTGACAAAGTTGTTGAAAGATTTGGCATGGCTGATGGAAAAGTAACTCCTATTCGTCTTGCTGGTCACTTTCGATTAAGTTTTGAATTATGTCCTAAAACTCAAGAAGAAAAAGAATTTATGGAGAAAATTCCCTACAAATCAGCCATTGGTAGCATTATGTATGCTATGGTTTCTATTCGCCCCGACATTGCTCATGTGGTGGGAGTTGTGAGCAGGTTCATGAGCAATCCCGGAAAAGCTCATTGGGAAGCCGTCAAATGGATACTAAGGTATCTAAAAGGTACTTCAGATTATGTCTTATGTTTTGGCGAAAATAAAGTTCAGCTACAAGGTTACACTGATTCTGATCTTGTCGGAGACTTGGACAAACGAAGGTCTACCACAGGTTACACCTTCACATTTGCTGGAGCTACAATCAGTTCGGCTTCATGGTTGCAACATTGCATTGCTCTTTCTTCAGTTGAGGCTGAATACTTAGCTCTTTCCGAAGGTGCAAGGGAAATGATTTGGCTTCAGCGGTTACTTGGTGACTTGAAAGTTCATCAAAGTGAATATAATTTGTTTTATGATAGCCGTAGTGCGATCTTCATGGCACATAATCACTCATCACAATGTCGCTCCAAGCATGTTGATGCACATGCTCACTTTGTTCGTCATGCAATCGAAGAGGGCAAGCTGAATGTTGTCAAGATTGATACCAAAATCAATCCGGCTAATATATTCACAAAGGTTGTTGCCAAAGAGAAGTTCGAATGTGCTAGAACTTCTCTTGGGCTTGTGAAGAAAAGATAGATTAATCTTTGAGCAGGGTATTGGGTGATCAGTTGCAGCATTGGTTGTCCTTCAGGTGGGAGTTTGTTGATAATGTGAAGGCCAACAGTCACGTCATTCTTCCCTCCAATAATCGAGTCTCTTGGTTTCCAAAGACTCTTCATTTGTAATATTATTGGAGCCCTTTTATATGCTGCTCCTGCTCATTTGTAATCACCTTTTTTTACATATTAATCTAATACTCTGTAGTCTGGACGTAGTCACTATTGTGGTGAACCAGGATAAATCTGGTGTCGTGTATTTTTCTTTATTACATCAATTTTATTTCTTTGTTTAAATCCTTTCACCCATCTCTTCAAAGACTAGGGATTGAGAAAAGACCGCAGATTTCTAAATTGCTATGGTTCAGTATAACTGCTAGCGTTGAAGTCATCCATTACAAGAGCCAAATCGATGTTGAAACCTGTAACAATAGCCGCTCTGTTTGTAGCAGAAACCATCTTATCCTCTAAACGGACTACCCACTCTTCAACACTATCTGCTCTATCATAGAGACCAAACTGCTCTCATTTTGTTCTCAACAATATGCACGAAACGTAACGGAGGATTTTAAATCCAGTTGAAACATGACAGGTGACGTAGGAATATGGACAATAAGGTTGTAGGCGCAAGACAAGGAGACAAACATAAAGACTAGAGGACCAAGTGACAAAGATGAAAATTACAAATGTTTTTTAAGAGGGAGTGTTAGAGAATATTTTGTATTTGTAATGTTTAATGATTAATATGATGAAAAACTTGTAGTAATCTAGACTAATTCGAGAAGTCTACTTAGGAATGAGAATTGGGGAGAATTGAGTGAATGAAGATTGTTGAGAAGATCATGGATAATTTAGGGAGAGATCATAGGACATGGTTACGGAGATGTTGTAGGAATAGTTGAGGGAATACTTCAAACTTATTTTTAATTATAATATATTGTAACGGTCAGCTCATTATATTAAGGGACCATTTATGCAACATCGAGGATACGCGAGAAGATAATTGAAAATCAAGATCAATTTGAATAACAAATAATCTCACATTTACTTGGGTTAGAATTTTCAAGATTCTTTAGGTATTAGTTTGTAGATCGATAGCCATGCGCTGCTTTGCACCAACAAATCCTGCACCTTGACCTTGGATTGCAAGGCAAAGAAAGCAAAGACTGAAGATCATGACCAACAAGATCCGTGTGCATCCTGCACCTTGACCTTGTGTTATAAGGCAATGAACGCAAAGGCTAAAGATCATGCCCAACAAGATCCCTCTGCAACAGACCAAGCCTTTACAGAAAAATCACTTAATCTGTTATGTGAAAAGTGTAATAAGTAAGGGAATGCTAGCATAATTATTACTTTGTTGCGCTGTTACACATGCTTCTACATGTAACTATTCTATTGCTCCACAATTATACATGTAACCATGTTGTCTCTCTTGATGATATAATCATAATAGTTACATGAGTAACCATATATAACAGTGCAATAAAGTGATAATTATGCTAACAGTCTCCCCCATATTACATTGTTGCTACAAATATATCCTGCAAATACAAACTTCACCTTGCCAAGGGACCCCTCCTCATGCATGCATCATCAAAATTGTTGATTACATAATATAAATGTGCATTTTTTAGAAGATCTTTTCTTGAAGAAATAAATCTTGAATCAAGTGGAGCTCTATCAAGCTGCCTCATGATCGTCCAAAGGGTGTCTTCAAGCTGAATTCTTGAGTTCTCAGTCCCAAACTCTCAAATCACAGTCTTGAATTATTTGACAACAATCCCTAGTGAGCTAGCCATGACAAAGCTCCATCATTGTCTACTGGCTGTGAATGACATAATTCTCAATAAAAATCTTGGAAGCTCACTAGACTCTATCAATATTGAGCTAAACACTGAATTCCAAACTTGTCTCTAAAATAAATCTTCACAGTACATACATTCTTCAAATTTGTGAGCATGAATAGAGAAAACTTAAAAAGGAAAAACAAAATGAAAAAATACAGGAATGCTTTTCAAGCAAAATATCATCTTAAATTGAGAAGTTAACTTGAGATGATGGTAATTCCTCCAAGTTCCAGTGCCGCTAGCTTACACATTTGACCCTATTGGTCTTTATTATCCAAAATAAGCACCACATGAAGTACTACAACTTTTGTGACCCCAATAAAAAGCATTAATAAGTGAATTTTCATTGAGAATTCCACTATTTGAAAAAAACAACACAATATTTTCTAGGATCTATCTCAATTGGCTTGAACTCCACGCTATGTTTTTGCTTTTCTCCTTGGATTATAAGCTTCTGATAAAATAGGGCTTTAAATAGGCATTAAACAAATCTCCATTGACACTATTGACCATAGTTTTCACACTCTCTGAGTACTCCTCAAGATGTTGAGTACTTTTGACCATAGTTTTCACACTCTCTGAGTACTCCTCAAGATGTTGAGTACTTTCTATTCCTTTGTTGGGCAACTACTCTCAAGTTTAACTCTTGCGTTTTTATAGACACAATGACAAAACCATGGGTAATACGGTTTATGCAAGTAAAATGTTGGTTAAATTGTGTTTTCACATGTTGTTTTTGCTTTAAAACTATGCATTTTCTCTTTCAAGCAAGGTTGCATGGGGATGTGGGTACATGGGGTACTTAGGTATTGGTATGGGTACAGGTAAGTCTATTTTTCATAATAGGGGATGGGGGGTACTTGGGTATGCCAAACTTCATCATTAATTATACTTTTATATTTATAGAAAATCTGAATTAACGAGTCATGACAACGGTTTTTCAAAACAAGAACTATGATAAGGTTTGCAGATGTAATGTATTATTTTCAGTTTCAGATTTGCTATATGTTTGTAATAATAATATATGATAAATGATTAGATGCATAACAGAGAAGGTAGACTTTAAACATGAACAAGAAGATCATAAATCATATGACAATGACATTTTGCAAATGATAAAATTCTGACTTGAACAGTGCTAAAGTTTATTGTTAATCGATATTGTATCAAAGTTTCAAACTGATTAGGTGTTGAATTAAGCTTGATAAACAACAAGCTGATACGTGAACAAAAGACCGATTTTTTTTTTCAAAAATCATAATCAAGGTCCTTAGATATGATGCTCTCCACCGAGTACCCAATACTTGGGATAAGTGTATCCGGTACTTGGGTACGAGTACTAAGGGTGTGGGTATGAGTACCCATGCAACCTTGCTTTCAAGATGTCAATTTTGTATTTAATACATCTTGTAATTGAGTTTTACAAAAAGAAAATATGCTTCTTTAAGAGTTTTGAATTATTAGTTCTTTCTAAATTGCCAAGTTTTTGCCAAGTTTTGGTCGAGTTTGTTTTGGAGTTTTTACCAAGTTGAAAATTTTGGGCATGACGAGTACTCTTCAAGTCTGAACCTACAAACCACGCTATTGACAATATCATCAATAGGAAGAATATAAATGCACTCACCATACTTAAACATCAAGATATTTCTGAACAAGCTCTTTTGCAAGGTCACTAAAAACAACCTCAATGGTGTCAAATTTGGTCCCCATGAAAATGATTCCAACTTCTATTCTAGGTACAATCATATTCAAACCTTGTATCTCCATAACAATATAAAACCTATAAATCAAACTTAGACAATATCTTCCTCATATCAGCAATGACTCCCAATATCAAAACATCTTTTCATTATAATACTCCTATCACCAACAATGGTGACACCAATTACAATATGCCACATATCCTAAAATTTTTGATTAATTATTTTCAATGAATATGTACATAATTGACAAATAGATTCCCTTCTCCACTCAGAGACATGCATCAAATAGAAAACAATTATATATTTCAAGTTGAAAAATTGCACCATATCATGAATGATTGCAAATTTTCAAGAGAATGAATTCAGTCCCATTTGGCTTGTCTTCTCTTGTGTAGCTTCCCTGACAACAAGCCCTCCAAGCAACTAGTATCATAAAGATTTGGCTTGTACAATTAGGCTTAGGCTTCTGTTGTCATTTTGTGTACGAATAATGACTTCCATCCCATAGATGTCATACAACAAGAGTCACATTGTTAATGTTGGCAAATTGTCTGGAGTTTGACTTTTTGACCATTCTAAGCATTGTTTTCACTTCTCTACCTACCTTTAACTATGTAATACCTCATTAAGAATCCCTTGGAAACAAGGGTTAAATATATATAGAAGAGTGTTTTTTTTATATATAGTGCGCGCATAACATATCGAGTGCATAAGATAATCATAACCAGAAGCACGACACAACATGCACGAAATAGCATGACAATCACTATATGATTGCACACTAGCAAAGACTTCACAACTCTACCAAAGGTTCCAAGAAAACCCCAAAATATACCTAGGATAGAGAACACAGGTTCACAAGATTTCCATAAGGATTTGGACAACACCCATGGATCTCAAGAGGCTAAGCCGACAAGTACTCATAGCTAATGAAATAGGGAGAAGAGATCCAATCCTAACATAATATATTATATAAATGTTCTTTGTAAAGCCCAAAGGAAAGGCTCCTAATGTGTTTAAGCATACAATTTCATTCCTTTCTAGCCATTCATAAACTAACAAGCCATAAACTAACAAGGAGCCATCATATAATCGGGTAAAGGTCTAGTAAAAAGCCAATAGGGACCCAACAAGAGGAACAACAATAAAAAACTAGCAAAAGACCCAATTGGGCGGAGACACTGATTCTCGCCAGGGAAACGTAGATGGACAAAGACGTAGATCTTTGATTGACAGACCTTTGAGACAAAAAGTCTCAATCTAATGAGGGGGAGCCAATGTGTACATACGCAAATGAGCAAGGGTAGACGCTAATCTTCGAATCTCATCCAAAACACAAGAAATGCAAAAGTAAACCTATGTTGACTCCAATGCATGACTAAAATACATCTAGCTCTACACTAGGGAGTACCAAAACAAAACACCTCAAGGTCATGATCACTCGATTACAATAGACAATATAAGAGCAATAAATTGCTTTGAGATCATACAGGTACACATACATATCAAGGTCAAGTATAAGTACATCAATGAATCTGCTCTAAGTACATGATTGAAAGAGTGTAAATATATATACATCATGAGCTAAGTGAAGCATATCATGGAGCACTCAATGCTCAAACTCTAAATTTGGAGGAAGCCCATCAATTGTACATTGGTCTTTATGAGTGGTATGGTGCAACACCACCTTACCACGTGGATCCGTTAGATCACCCCACTATTCTTGTGGAGATAGTAACTCGACCACAAACACAAGGTCACCACACACACCAGTAAGGCTACACTCATGCCAATCTAATTCATGACTCAAGGACCATACAATAATCCAAGTATAACACAAGTATGTAGAATACAAAACTCATGGAAAACACTAAACATGGGATCAAAAGTAATACACAAAGGTGAAGAGCACCACAACACAAGGAGAATATTCAACATGTAGTCCAATAGCCGAGGTACATACCAAGCACACTCGTGGTACAATAGGGTCATTACTCAAAACCAACAAGGGTTTGGTGTAGAAACTCAAGAGTGGGAGTGTCATCACATGACAAATGGTGGTCAATGTGGCTTCGAGTAGTCCTCTCAACAAGGAAACCCTACTCAGCCATATCAACATCTACAGACAAGGGTATCTATACCATATCAACATTCATAGATGGCAAGGTACTATGCCATATCAATGTTCTCATACGACAACAAAGTGATCACATTATCTATTGTTATAATCGAATCACATCTATTTATTTGGTTATCACTTATTAAGAACTCTATCGAGGGATACCCTAAGACCCCTTTGTGTCCCAGCCTGCCTTGGAGAGCCACTCTACTCTACTACTGAAGCACCAACCAAGCTCATCTTGTTACAACAATGAGATAAAAAACAATTAATGCAAGAAGGAAAAAGGCATAAAAGACTCTCAAAGTCACAAGACACAAAACGAGGTAAGTTGTATTGGTCTCAATACAAAGAGCTCAAGTTACTCAGACCTCGACATAGGAACATAGATCAAACACATGCTTGGATGCGGTCTCTACACTAGTCATCCACATATCACATGTGAGCTCAACCTCAAGCATGGAAGGTGACAATATAAAGACAACACAATAACAAACAAAACGATAACAGGAGGATAACTTGATTCCAAAACACTCAAGGCAAGAAACCAAGTAAGGAAAAACCAAGCCAAATATCAAGTTGCTCGATTGGCCTCTTGCCAAGAGCACGGATTCCCACAGATTCCATCAATCATCTCATCACAACACGAGGAAAGCTAAAAACGTCCAAAGGTAACCAAACTCCTAAATTATGGTTCACTTTAGTAAGGTAAGAAATCTAACAATTTAACATTAAAGGGTCATGCTTAGGATTCGATATCAAATATTTGGAATGTCCTCAATCCAGTTCGATTTGACAATTCCATTTCAAAGTTGGAGTACTACAACCTCCAATAACTGAAACACACCAAACATGGTGACACCCATATCTAGGTGACATGAAAAACAAGGCAAACTAGAAAATGCCTAAAAATCAAACATAATGAAATCTCATGAAATTAAAACCCGTTGGTCTAAATCCATCCAACAGCACATAAATCCAATAAAATTCCACTTCGATGCATACATGAAAATCCCAACAGTATAACATTACTGAAACCCAAAATGTCACATGGGAAAGTTAAAAATGCTCGCACCCATCCAACCGAGTCAAGCAATCAAACACAAATGTGGGGGACAACTAATTCTCAACACAACACTCTAAAGCATACAACTAATTCATTCAAAAAGATATAGTATACAAGAAATGGTGAGATACCCTACCTCACATGAATGGTAAAAACTAAAAACCAAGGAAGAGGAGAAAATAATGAAGACTCCATTTTATTGGATGAAACCTTTGGTGAAGCAAAGCAATTCTGACATGATTTCAACGAGCCGCTCCACGGACAAATTCAACACTTGGATTTCACCCAACAAGCAAAATATGATTTCTCCAATGCAAAGTTGGAGCAAATCCATAAAATTCTCTCAAATCAAAAGTGAAAATGAGTGAAATGAACTCACTTTCACAATATAAGGCACTTTCCAAAAGTGACTTAAAAATAAGTCATTTAAATATTTAAAAATGACTATTGACCCCTTTTCCCAAATTAAATAAAATCAATTCCAATTTAATTGAAATCCAACTATGACAAAATAGCCGATAAATAAGATAATCAATAAAAATGCCCAAGGCATAAAGATGAGCATTTTTAATCAAATCATTTTGCAACAATTGTGGGAACTCTAAATGTGCAGATAGACACTGGTCGATCACAATGCAATATGAATCCAGATTTATGAGCATGCTCCAGATAGATAATAATCAATTATGAATACACCATTCATACATGGAGGATATTGGCTCAAATATGGAGGTGGCCAAAGCTACTATCTCTTGTGCCATTGTTGGGGATATAAACACACTCAAATCCTGCAGCTTCGGTAGAATGTGCCACGTACCTATTCACAGAAACAAGCAAACATCAAGTGCAAATGCTCACGGTATAAATAGACGAAGTGCGTAAATTGCATTGTAACAAACAATGAAAGGAGAGTGATACAATGTGTAGATCTCATGAATGAGTGACTACGACTTTGTTTAGCTTTGTATTGACACAAAGGGCATAATGCATAGTAATTGCATGGTAAAGAAGCAAACATCATGCCATTAAATTAACATTGCATTTAAATTTAAATAAATCATTTTACAACACATGAGCATAATCAGTTAAAGTAAATAACTGAAATATCCAATTGCATATAAGTTACATTTATTAGATATTCATAATTATCATCATGCCTTATTCTCTCAAAGCATCTCCATGCAAATATGATCAAAATACTAAAAACAACATAATCTAATAGACGAATCACCAATACTGCATTAACTGAAATAAAGTACAGTCATCAAATGCATCACACAGTGCAACCACTAATCACATCACATGGTACTCATGGAATAACATTGTGATATAATCAGCCATTGACACAACCTCAGTGACACCATCAAATCAAAAGCCAAGTAAGGCAGAAACCAATCAAAACCACAAGAACCATCTTGGAATGTGAAATATCCCAAATTGGATATTTACTCGATTTTACCTCAAAATGTTTTTAGAACTAAATATATGCAGATGTATCATGAACACCAAAAGAAAACAACAGATTCTCCAATAGATATAAACTTGTTCTTTTCAAAATAACGTTTAGGAATTCAAGCATATGAAATTGTGTTACAAACCAACAACATAAAACCAGTAAACTCTCATAAAACTCTTTAAAACAACATTATTGCATTATACAACAACAATACAATAACTGGCTTTCGAAATCCAATTTTAAACACATAATTTATAGTCAGATTGGAACACTCAGAGAAGAACCTGTAAGTGCATATGAGACACCTGAAATGATGTCTTCACGGACAATGGGTTTGCGTCCACTACCTGTTGGCACGAGGGGCTACGTCCTCACACTGGCTGAAAGCTGAAGCTTTCTGATTACTCTCCCAAGAGAGGAACTCAAATCTGAATAATAAAACCAAGCATGCCCAAATGAAAGAGTCTCTCCTCCTTTTATCCTCATAGCTGTGACTCTTCGTTTTCCCTCCTAGCTTTTCGTCTTATCTCTCGTTGTCCTTTTGCCCACTTTATAATATTAAATTGACCTTTTACATTTTGAGTCCACGCTCTCCAAGTCAATTTTTATATTATATATAATATGCATTTAATATTTCTAATGTCCCAAAAAGGGAGATATTACAAATCTCCCCTCTTTAAAATTACTTGTCCTCAAGCAATCAATACCAGGATCCCATATGAATATGCGGGCAGACCTATAGCCCAATTTGACCATACTGTGCAACAAGGTGTCACTTTACAACCCATCCATCAATCGGATTCTTGGGTCCCATATAAATTTGAGATATCACTGCATCTGTAGTCTGTACAACTCTGATTATCTCCATATCCAGTCTCAAATTGAGTAGAACTATAACCAAATCCTCAACAAGCCATGAGTACATAAGATCAACACCTGGATCCCAAACCTTGTTGTCATAACCAGCCGACACGATAAGGTAGAAATGTATCAATGAACTATGCATAATCTAGTAGATGGTGACAACCCGACCTAAATAGGTGATGTAGGAAACAAGTTGCTCAAAAATTGACAATAATACCCTAGGCGCATCAAATACCAAACTGTCATCATCAATCTAGAGAACCTCTGGGTACATAGGTACTATGAATAAGAATGAAGCTGAAAAACCATTCCTTGAGATTGAGACATAACTCTCATCCATACTACACTAAAATCTATCCAAACGCTGGTGTACATAATCCAACCAACTCCTGTATGGTGTGAAATTGGGAACCCTATTTGGACTGATCCAATGACGAACAGCTGTAGTCAATTCACCACTCCCATCCAGTGACCAAGATTTGCTGTTAGGAGTTATACCCAAATCCAGATTTCTGAAATCAAAATCATCCTCTTCATGGCAATAAGAAGGAATTCTCTCGTTTATCACAAATTGGGGATTATCCGAAGTCCAATCAGCATCAACTTCAAACAAAGGGTTATTTACAAGCTGAATTTGATCTGAAATTTTGGCACTTGATCGTTTGGGGCAGCTATCCAAGTCATATGTTTGCTGAATGCTATCAAGTTCATCAATTACTTGGAAAAACTCCTGCCTCTCTTTATCCTCATGCTCTTGAGAGTGATTCGTGATCCTAATCTGATTTTCTGCTTCCTGAAGGGAAATCTGAGCATCATCTAATGCCTCATGACTATACTTAAGCTCTCTATTAAGCTCTATAATCTCATTCCTTTCTTTATTCAGCTGATCAACATGTATTTCAACAACCTTAAAAATGTTATCCCCGTCGAAAAGCAAATATAAATAATCTAATTTCATAGTTTCAAGAGCTGTTTTGATCACTTGCAAATCAGAAACAAGCCAATCTGCTTTCACTCCCTTTTGAACCTTAACATAGAGATCTTCTGCCATCTTGTGAGTGTTGTCATAATGTACCAACGATGCCACAACCATGTCATTATTAACCTTCAATTGATTCTTTAAGGTATGCATTTCATTATTGTCCTCTTGAAGCAGTTCATCATCTTGCAGTGTCATCTTAGATTGTTCCTCTAAATTCATGTCATGGGTATAGGAAATATATGGTTCATCACATAAAGACCTCAACTTGCTATTGCCTTGTGTGTAACTGACTTTGTTGACTTGCTTGTCAAAGCTAACCTCCACATCACAACAAAGAAACTTGCACCTTATGTAACGTCATCTATGTGATCGCAAGAAAGGCTGCAAATCAATGATAGCTGACTATTCTTCTTTTTCAAGACCCTCTATTTGATAATTTTGGTCTGTCGAAAATTCTGCATAAACACCTTTGCACTGGTCTTTTGCAAGGAGATTTTGAACCAAATTAAAATACTCTCTTTTTGCCATATAGGTCTTATTTTGCTGCTTTAGATAAAAATCCATGTAATCACTTAATGATAAATTGTTCTGAATTCAAGTAGGAAGTTCTTTATACTCCACGTAAATATCGAGTATTTCTGCTCTTATATCAGATTCAAAATCTTGGGCTAATTGTGCTTGTAGCTTCATAGTACCTTTCAAGTTTGTAATCAAGGCAATGTGACCTACTTCTAATGATTGCCTTTATATCCAAATAGATCCTAGCTACTCAAACTAGATAGTATCCATCCACTGTAGTCTGGTAGTGACTAAAACACTTAATGGTATTGCTTGCCTTCATTCCTCTGTCGGTCATTCAAAACCGTCAACCTTCATTTTGCAATTGAACCACCTTAATAGCCTTTTGTGATGCAACACCACCCACAATTGCTGCGACACATTGGATTTCAGAGGCTCCTCATTTGCATGCATATATATTAGAGCATTCCCGCTAAAACATATTTAGTTCTGGCAATTGCATCTATTTGAAAGTTTTGAAGACATTTTGAACAAGCGAATGTATGTTTGAAACATTTCACGTGCCTTGAGTATCATGTTTTGCAAGGGTGCTTATATTTCATTTGAGTGCTCTCATCTTAGTGCAACATGTAAGCAAACTCAGAAAGGTGGTGGGATTTAGCTTCAAGACCACCAATTGTACTTGGTTTAAAGTTTCTAAAGCCTTTTCATCAGTTCCATTTAGCGCTCACTTTGCAATCATCTGATTTCTTTCTTCGAGGTGACCTCCCTTCAAGGCATTATGTCAAACAATTAGGTGTGTTGTCTGTAGCTTTAACATTCTCCTTGATGGCCATGAATTCTTTTTTTTTTCCTCCTTTCTAGTCGAAATTGAAAAGCCAGGGAAGCTCTTTCCAGTCTCCACTTTTCAACCCCCGATATATTACTTTGTTTTGCCTCTGGCAAAGATTGTGGGGGTAGCAATTAACCGTCACTGTTTATATATGCAGAGTCCGCTTTAAGAGGAGATATATTTAGTTATGGTAATATCAAATAAAGACTGTATAGGTCTGTAAATCCCGCGTCAAATAGTGGAGACCACTTGTTTGCCAAACCTTTCTACTATATCCTTGGATTCCTTCGAACCAATCTTTTTGTATCTCCACAGGGATTTTACAACAGTTGATAATTCAAGGTTCAATGATGACTGTGCTGCAACTTATTCCACTTTCATATCTATTTCATTTTTTTCTTTCCTGTATCTGCTCATTGGTGGTCCCAGCTCTCCTTTTTCTCCCATTCCTATTGGTAGTCTTTGATCAATTGCCAATCCAATTGGGCCTATGACTTGTCTTTTATTTCAAAGATGCTTTCCACAACAAGATTGGATATAGTGGCAGGGTGAACTTAGTGACATGAAGCAAGTCACTACCTCTGACTTTAAAGCCTTCCCTTGGAATAGAAACTGCGATGAATGCCCCTAAACTGCACAACAGTCTTCTTTTACACAAGAATTTATGAACAACCGAGTGCCCTCCTTGTTCTGTAAGCTTGATAATATTCCATACACACTCTTAACCAATTCATGATCAACATTGCTTCTTACATCGTGTCATTGATCAGGATAATATTGGTTATGAAATATAAAGTCTTAACCATCTTCTATTGAACCCGATAAAACAATTCCCTCAGGCGTTGCACTTAGACATTAAAGGCACGTGGATCAACCAAAACTATCCAAACTCCACGACTTCCATGTTGATTTGTAACACACCGACAATATATGTTATTGCACGGGGCGTATTTGAAGAGTCACCAATTCCACATTGAAGAGTCAGGAGTGTTGATACTGCCACGTATTTCTTAGTTTCTGGCAATGTATCCAAGATCCAACGAAAATACTTATCTTCTGGAATACAGACTACCATTACTAATCTGACACGAGAAGAATTTGATAACACTTGCCTAGTCATTATAGATGCGATGTCCACGATAGATGTAGAAACCACGCTCGGAATAAGTGTCTTTAATGATAATGGTCAGGGATGTTACTCTCAAATGCTCAACGTTTCTATGCGACTATAGCGACTGCACAAAATAGGAAACTGTTTAGATTTCTTTTGGGGTCTTGTCTGCCAAAATTCTTCATCACCAAATCTTCTTAACAACTCACATGAATACTTCTGATATTATTTTAGTTGATAGCTATCGTTTGCTCCAGTTCATGACTTTGATTGTGTCATACTCTTGCTAGAGTCACTTCATTTTTTTTCCCCCGATTTATGCTTTCTACCATATCAATGAGGTAGATAAGCAATACACAATGAAATGAAATAATTTTCAGAGAAACTGGACTTTCTTTTATCAGAAAATCCTGTTACTACTCATGCTTGGGCTTCTTGTTGAACTTCCTGTCATTGAAGGTTTGTCATCCACAAAAAAACACATACGCCCAAGCCATGCTTGTAATGACTTGAGGGTTAATCTCACCTAAGTTAGTAATTCTCAATGGTATATTCACTGCTTACACAGGACGTCAACCCACCACTATCAATTTGTGTTGTCTCCACTTACTGCTATGGCCAGTTGATCCTCACCATGATTCCATGTACTAAACTGATGACCTTCAACCTTAGACAAGATAACTTTGCAATTTTATCAAATTAATTCACACAAGTTGGCAAGAAAACCAGCTCTGATACCACTGAAATATCCCAAATCGGATATTTACTCGATTTTACCTCAAAATATTTTCAGAACTAAATATATGTAGATGTATCACGAACAACAATAGAAAACAATAGATTGTCCAATAGATATAAACCCACTCTTCTTAAAATAACATTCAAGAATTCAAGCATATGAAAATGTGTTACAAACCAACAACATAAAACCAATTAACTCTCATAAAACTCCTTAAAACAATGTTATTGCAATATACAACAGCAATACAATAACCGGCTTTTGAAATCCAATCTTAAACACATAATTTACAGTCAGATTGGACCACTCAGAGAAGAATTCGTATGTGCATACGAGACACTTGAAATGACGTCTCCATAGACAATGGGTTTGCATCCACTGTTTGCCGGCACGAGGGGCTATATCCTTACATTGGCTGAAAGCTGAAGCTTTCCGATTACTCTCCCAAGAGAGGAATTGGAATTTGAATAATAAAACCAAGCATGCCCAAATGAAAGAGTCTCTCCTCCTTTTATCCTCACAGTTGTGACTCTTCGACTTCCCTCCTGGCTTTTCGTCTTATCTCTCCTTGTCCTTTTGCCCACTTTATAATATTAAATTGCCCTTTTACATTTTGAGTCCACACTCTCCAAGTCAATTTTCATATTATATATAATATGCATTTAATATTTCTAACGTCCCACAAAGGGGGACATTACAGAATGGAAACAACAATCAAATTAGTCGGGTGCATCTTACAATGCCAATATAAAACCAGAGCATGTAGTCTTTGCATCACAAGATCATCTCAATCAATCACATGGGAGCAATAATACACATCTAGAGCCTAAGCTAGGTATCGCCAAGTATCTCATCCATCTACACAGAAACATACATAAAGCCAAAACCACATCCATCAAGGTGTTGTGCATAAAGCAAATGGTAGAGGCACTACATGAACCCTTGGAAACAATGGTTGCTTGGTAGGGCATTAAAAACTATTATTATAATATATTTCTATACTTTGTAACAGTATTATATGGACTTTGTAACAGATGTGTTTACCTTCATAAAAGTTTCTCATGCAAGATTTACACTACTTCATTTTCCTACTCAATGAAGCAAATTCTTCTCTGCTAAAATTGTTGTTAAGGCCACAGAAACACTAAATTTTACACCTATTAATTGAAAGCCTAAATGAATGATGTAATCTCATCGTGATCCCAGCATAGGAAAAAAATGTAGTAGTAAATATATTAATCAAGAACCTTGATAAAACCATATATAACTGAAAAGATCAAATATTCGATTGATTGCATCTTTCACTTTCCAACCATGGAATCCATGCACAGCCTGGCAGACATCATGCCTTCATGCAGCACGAGCTTCAATGTCTACACATCCCATCCCTTGTCAATAAATAACATTCTAGAATTGCTTAAACATCAATTTCTATCCTCTTCTTTGTGCAAAATAAAGACTTCTCAGATTGCCTGCTCTAACTCATTGTGGTTATGAATCTTCCATTCAAAATGTACAATATTATTGCTGCTCTGATACCATATGAGGCCGTCTCGATGATGATATAATTAGATGTGAAGCAATATATCAGGAGAAATTACATGTATAGCTGTGGATTAATTGAACAGTTACATGAATAAATGTATATAGCGATGCAGGAAATTAATAATTATGCTAACTACCTTTGCCTCTGCAATCTGATAGCTATATCTCTTCAACTGCAGCCACTTAAGCGGCAAGCTGCAGGCCTAATAGAAAAAAGACACAGCAACAACTAACCAGATGAAACTGGATGCAAAGTACAAATGATAAATAGACAAACTCAGAGCACACAAATATAATTACTTTGTATGAGGCTGCATGCTTCAAATACTGCCACCTAACTTCAGTAACTGTATATAAATCTACAAAGAAACAATGTTCTGAACTACATGTTACTTTTGTTGTCAGTTTCTGTGTGTGGCTCAGTTTTCACATTGTAGTGCATTCCTTGCATAAGGCATGCCTTTTGTAAGGTATATTATTAGTTGATGCTTTTTGTAGACTGTACAACTAATTGATTTAAACATTTTTATGATTTAAAGGTACTTGTTGAGAACTGACTAAGTTCATATTTTATTATCTTTGTCTGTACATACAAGTGATAGACTCATAGTTGTGTGCATAGCCTCATATTAGCTTGAATATCAGTACGGTATTTGAAGGGCATGTTTACATCTGTTGGTATTTGCAGAGTGTTCTCAATTTTTATATCATCAGAATTTTGTGTCTAAGTGCATTGGTACCGATTGTTGAAAACATTATTTGTCTTCCTGTTTTGTCACCACCATGAATGTTTGATAATGGTGCCTTTTAGTAGCTAATTTATTAATTCCATGCACAACTACAGGACCATCCATCTGCAATGGGTTACAGTATAATCCCTTTATTCTGTCTATTGGCAAGTTTTAGGTTTACATATGTGACAGCTGTTGATTCCTCTTCATGAGATCATCGGCATTGTTCTTGGCACTAGTATTTCAATGATTTTGTAGTGCATACAAGTGATCCCTTTTCTTCCACTGATATCTATCTCAGCTTGGTAGTTAAGATGGATATTTTAAATTATTTGTATAAATGCATTGCACAAGATAAACAGAGGATAAATCTCCAAGAAGGGCGCAAAGGAATCTAGGTGGATGCTGCCATAAGCACAGACATATATCTATAAGCTTGGTAGATGATTTTTGCTAAGGTAAAACTAAAACCACATATATATAGTTCTCCCAGAGGGAAATTAGACAATCACCTTACGGATGGACTATTTCAAAATGTCTGGTAAAATAAAATTATGTGTGCAAATCATGTGTGGTGCATGTTGGCGACAACTAATCTTTAGATATCTTAAACATATCCCATCTCTCTATTATTTAGTTCGGGGTAAAGATAATCATGGTAGATAATTAACTACCATGATTATTTGGGAAAGAGATGGCTCTATAAATAATGGCTCAACCTCGGTCTATGTTTTCTCTTTTCTATTGAAATGCTATTGTCAAAATCTTGTGCTCAGATTGCTTTAGTGCTATAAATTTTAAAAGTATTCTCAAATGCATCCCAGAGTTATTCAACAATAGACATGAGAGGTCCACAAAGGAATTAAGGCAGATAAAATAAGTATCCAATATTTCATTGAGTCCAATGGCGTCTTCTGCCACTTTAGCAACACACAAATGACTCTATCAAGGACTAATCAGGTGAGTATCTTGTTGGACCAACCTTAAAAAAAGTTTAAAGAACTGCCTAATTATAAGTGCGTAAATCAAATAAAATATACCTGCATAAACAAGCATATTACTGGGAGATCTCAGTCACTTTAGAAGCTTGTGAAAATATAACTTCTGGTGTACTTTTGGTCCTTGTGAAGCTCAACAAGATTCTCTAACACTAGTGCATTAAGATCCTTTCACTCAGGTAAAACAATAAACAATGTGCTAGTTGGGTCTAAGGAGAAAAGTATGTTTGAGATGATGGTGTGGAATATGTTAACTAAGAAATAAAAAATTGCTTTCCCAGGAGTTTTGAATGATGAAAGTTTCAGATGTGTTAACTAAGAGGTAAGTGATGATTTTTTTGTTGGTTGACAGTTTTGGTCTTTGCATCAAGCTGAAAGCAAGAAAGAGGTTCCAAAAGCATCTTATGAAAGCAGTCTTGCTTATCATAGTTCTGCTGTCAACATTTTGCGTTTCTCTCCATCAGGTAAGAAATGTATTCCATGCAAGTGCTTTAGCAGTGTAAGTGAGAAATGTGAATGTTTCATTTCATAGATTCATAAAGCCATCAACTAATAAATTGTTTCCATTTGTTTTTTGAAGAAATGCAAGTGATTTGCAATCATTTCCAATTTTAAAGGGTAAAATATTCTGATGAGGAAAAAGTATGCCCAATGTGGACACACATTTTAGGGTATCAGGAGCTGAAGTCAAGATCAATTATGTTATATGAGTAATTGAATCTGGAGATGGCTATGTAACATATAAATGTAGTTGCTAGAAGTTATGGTATGCTTATGTGTACATGATCCACATTCCTCTAGTGAAGTTTTTTGACAACTATATTGAAAACATGACTAGTAGGTTATATCTCTGTGTTGAAGTTGCAACTAGCAAGATCCAGTCATCCTGAGTTTAAGTATTAAGTCTAGTACTTTGAACCCAAGACATTTTGTAGTTGTGCAATGTTTGGTGGTCCTTTTAAGGAAATAAATTCTGGGGGTGTGGCGGAGGGCTCCATGTAGCCACACTAGTATTTTTGTGAATGCTGTATTTGCTCTCATTAACATCTTCTAGAGAAAGATAAAAAGGATGAAAAAAAACTTAGAAAGGAGTTAATTTAGTGTTCTTAAGTGATATAAATAGTTAAATGGTATTCAAGAAAACAGCTAATAATAATGGCACGAAGGAAGTGCCTAAAGCATCTTTTGCTACATGAAGCACTTGCGAATTCAAATTATTAGAGTGGGTCAAAGGCTGAGGAAATTACAGAAGTAGGTAACAATAGCAGCAGGAGCACAATCCTTG
The DNA here is from genome assembly GCA_028749045.1 of Cupressus sempervirens. Taxonomy (NCBI): domain Eukaryota; kingdom Viridiplantae; phylum Streptophyta; class Pinopsida; order Cupressales; family Cupressaceae; genus Cupressus; species Cupressus sempervirens. The sequence goes on along the minus strand of CM053793.1, from coordinate 442,659,245 downwards.
TGGGATATGAGGATAATTTGCTAGTCTTAAATTTTTAATTTTTAATTTTTTTTTTGCATTTTTTGCCAGAACCCCGAAAAAGTCCTTTATGAGGCCCTTCCAACCTAAAGCATATCATTTCGTTGTTAATTTAGCCCAGAATTGAATGATAAATATCAATATGGAATAGCCAAAATAGATACAAGAGACAGACATAAATACCTTGGTAAAACCCTTCCAAAATTGAAGGGAAAAACCCAGCCACACAACAAAATATCACTTTGTTGATAATAAAATGTTCAAGTGTATGATGCCTCTCGCTTGATGTGATATATATATCAAATGGAGTGACTCTTCACATTACAACCAAAGATCTCTGGAATTTCCCAAAACATGACTCTTTATTTATCAAATACAACTCTTCGTATTTCCATGCCTCAATGCATATCAAATGGCACATGTCATTATATTAAATATTACAAATATAATCATAAATGCCCTCTTTAGCTAAAGGTGACCATAACGATAATAACGGCCATATTTCTAGAAATAAACATCTCTATTGCAGCTACAATCTTCAACACTCCCTCTTAGTGAGAGAGATCTTTAGCTAAACAGTCACACAAGGCTGCAACCAAAAATGCATAGTAACACGGAGATGTGTCACCCCCCTTTTCGCCCCACGTCTCAAAGATGGAGACACACCAGAGACTTGGGGACTTTGTTCTCTTGTTGCGAGTGGCGCCATCAGATTCCGCCACCTCCACTAAGGATGGGGGACATCTCGGTGTTGACTATTTGCTGATTCGACTATTTCAGTTCAATGTTTGATGTTCCAATTCAATGCAATGTTCAAGTATTTACTCTTTTACATCTTTATATCTTATATTGCAATACATCTTTTCATGAATAGCATTTTAAGTACCATATGCATATTATATGCAACCCCCCTGTTCCTTGCAATTGTCCCCCCATTATCCCCAAATTAAGGCCCCTCTCTCCCCTTGTCCCAGAAACTTGTCCCCCTGTTCCATTGTCCCCCAGGGCGGTGTAATTATGCAAAAATGTCAATGATAAATTCTAATTAGATAGGGTCTCAAAAACCACAGTTCATGGAATCAGTCAACATGAAAAACTGCAAGAATCATAATTAATTTCATCAGAGTCTCTCTCAACATGATGTAGTCATGGATTCTCTCAACATGACAATAAGAGAACAATTTACTCATTATTAATAATCATGGGATCACTCAACATGAAAACTTGCAAGAATCACAACCAACTTTCATGAGAGACTCTGTCAATGTGATGTAGTCATGGATTCTCTCGACATGACAATAAAATAACAATTTACTCATCATTAATAATCATGGAATCACTTAAATTGAAAAATTGCAAGAATCATAATTAGCTTAACTATCTCAGATGTAGTCATGGGTTTTCTCAACATGACAAGTTAGTAAGGTTTACAACCAACATTTATTACAGGTTCTCTCTACATGATATAGTCTCAACGTGATGACATCATGAACCCTCTCTACATGATGTTCATTATGAATCTCTCATGAATGAAAGAGTTATTAGGTTGACCTTATAATTATTATTAATTTTACATGAATAAAAACTAATAATCAACAAGGAAAATCGCAGTTGAGACTTGTTTCCATCAAGAGTCTGAGATTTTACAATATCAAAATCATTAACAACATATATAAGAATGGTAGGGATTCCATAATGAATCCCTCTCAATTAAGAACTACTTTGATTACCACAATAAGATCATGGTAGTATCCTCCCTTTGAAACTGAACATCTCATTCAAAAATGTATCATCAAGGCTTCATCTCATCTCATGCATCCTACAACTAAGAGCGATAATTAATAACTCATAAAATTAAACACTTATCCCAAAAGAAAATTCATGATTTTACTCAGAATACTTATCTATTTGTAGTATAATATACAAACTTAAAAATTATTCACCCAATAATTCCATTCAATTTGAAAGTTTCCTTACTTTGTAAGTACTTGTTGGTATCCAGTGGCTATAAACTCCAGATGAGCACACCTAGTCTCCCAACACTTGGGACGGTATGTATGGTTCCTTCTCAACAACTTACGAGTATGTACTAGGCATGAACTTGTTCATGCTTAAAAGTTGCAATAGTAGTTACACCACCTAATGCTTTTCACAGTCACAACTAAGTCTTAAATTCTCCTTTTTTTGATACTCTGTAGAACACCTTGTCTCACCGTAAGTAACAATTTGACATGAAGCTCCAATGAGTGCATAAGTTACCAATATTTGTTAGATATAAGGTTACGATATTTATTCTAGTTGCACACCGTCCAACACTAATGATATGTCCCACTATTAAGCAGTCAATCGTATGAATCTTGCAGTAGGATTTCACCACAATGTGACCTCTTAGAATGCATTATGACTTCTTGCAATGGGTTCAAAATTTCACAACTCTCTGTACTTGATACTTGTAGCAATTCATTTCACTATCTTTGAAAGTTGCTTACCATTATGACTTCCCTACATCCGGTTACTCAAGCAAGATCTTCATTGGGAATTTGGAAGCCTCAAGGTCATCCCATGATGGTGTCAAGCTTGTTAGCTAAAGTGGATTCTGTCCTTGAGAAAACACGTTGTAGTGTCCCCTTTTGGGACATTAAAAAATTTAAGGACATATTCATATGATATTAAAATTGACTATGAGAGCATGGATTAAAATTATAAACGGTCATTTTAGTATTATAAAGTGGCTAAAAATGACAAGGATAGATAAGACGAAAAGGTAGGAAGGGAGTCGAAGAGTCACAACTTTGTGGATTAAAAGGAGAGGGACTCATTCATTCGGGCATGCTTGGTTTTATGATTCAGATTTCAGTTTCTCTCTTGCGAGAGTTATTAAGAAAGCTTCAGCCTTTAGCCAGTGTGAGGACATAGCCCCTTGTGTCAGCAAACAATGAACGCAAACCCATTGTCCGTGGAGACATCACTTCAGGTGTCTCGCATGTGCTTACAAGTTCTTTTCTTAGCATTCCAATCTAATTGCAAAACTGTGTTTAAGATTGGACTTTGAATAATAGTTATTGTATTGTTGTTGTATAATGCAATAACCTGTTTTAATGTATTTTTATGAGACTCTACTAGTTTCTATTGTTGTTTTGTAATACTTTTGCCTATGTTTAAATTCTGAATATTATTTCGAGGAAGCAACTGGGTAAATATCTATTGGGGATATTTTAGTGGTATCAGACCTGCGTATTCTACGATTCTGTGGAGTTTATTTGAAAACAAGTTTCTAGAAGTCTTTATCAAAGGTTTTGTTAGGAATTTATGCAACAAATTCATAGAATGTTAGAATTATCTCCGTGTTGGTTGAGATTGTTTGAATGAAGAGATACATGCAAGACTGTGACTAGTTTATATTCATTTGGGCTATCGAAGATACTTCTATTTGCCTTTTAAATTCAAGCACTGTTGTGCCATTTCCTTTTGTCCATGATCAACAAAATTTGGGTTCGAACAAAGAGAGTAATGCATGAAATTTCCTGAGCAAGATTGAACTTGAAGCCTGAGTAGCCATGGTGTCCATTTAGGGTGCATATGTAATATAAACTCTTCAAATTTTTGGCGTGTGGAAAAAGAAATGCGTTTTGCAAATATTCGGAGAAGTTAACTCATTGTTTGAAGGCTATAGTTGTTGTGAATTAGAGTATTGTTTGAGTGGGATTGAGCTAATTTCTCAATAGTATATTATTATTTATGGTGTTATGTGTACTCGGAATTGGACATTTATTTGCAAGATCCTTAAGCTTTATACCTGATTTTGGTTATATTCATGGGATCCGAGTTTTAATAATATGATTTATATTGGGTACTGACTTTTGAAGATTTATTTGGCTGTGAGTTAAGTCGTTATTATCGACACTCTATAAGACAAAGCCTTGTTAGGCGAAACACCTCATATGCCCCAATTCTGAGGTTACTTGCATATTGATGACATGGAGTCATTGACTTGATATAAATTGTCAGGTCTTCTGTAGGCTCTTTCATTCAGAAACGGTCATAGTGGAGTAGAGGCTATCGGGGAGTGTTCAAGTTGCAATGGGATGATAAAGATAACAAAAGCAAAATTTAATCTTTAAGACTATCAGCTTTGAGGGAAACAATTTCCATTAGGGATGGTAATGTTTAGATGCTTTGAGAATTGACTGATTAAGCTTATGGCACCAGAAGTCTTCGTTAAACAATGCTGTGCCTTGGTTATTAACTGGAAGCAGTAGTAGGTCATAAGACACTTAAGGGACTTTGCCGTCAAGCTATTTTGCATTCACGGAGAATGCCTGTTAGAGGACCCATCACGTTGGTATTATTGTGACTGTTGGATACTATCGTGATTGGTGGTGACTTCTAAGTTTGGGAAGGTCATCATTATTCCCATGATAGACGTCTTAGTTACCTAGCAACCGTTACATCTTCAGAAGCACCTTTGCATGAACAATACAAATGGAATTGCATAGGAAGCCACGAGAATTCACTTCAGATACTCCGTAAGTCACGAAGAGTTGGTAGTCGGCAAGCAAGAAGTCAAGGAGTGTTGCATGCCAATGACCCATATAGATAACGTTAAGAATTTTAAAACAAGAATCAAGTCAGAGTGGGACGCCAGGTGGGAGGCCACTTGGATAGAGTTGATTGTAGTCATTAAAGAAGAGGAGAAAAGGAATCGTGGCAGAAAATGATGTGGTGTAGGTAAGGGGAGACATTAATGACCCAACAGAGAGGGAACTGTGCGTATGAAATGACTCTTGTATGCGTGGACACCACAACTTGACGTGATTAACATGTTATTGGAGAAGTTTGTGAAGATGCTGGAATTCAATGGGCCTAGCCTTGTCATGGTAGTTGCTTCAGAAGTCTTTCATCTCTTCCATACAAACACAAACTAATTTCTTTCTTGCTGTAATCATCAGATGATGTGTAGTTACAGAAATACACAACAGTTGTCCAGTAATATATGGAGTGTCATTTTCAATGTACAGTTCTTTATCAGAATAGATTAAGGTTCCTATATTTCTGGTAATGTTATGGCAAAATAGGTCTGGGAAAGCAGTTACCTTCTACTGGCTATTAGAATGAATAGCGGAAGAGTCTCTTAGCAGGCGATTGGTAGGTTGCTCAAGTCAGGAGTTTGGTAAAGAAAACAACAATGTCAATACAGGGCCCAACCTAGAAGCTTGGATCACCATCCACAGGGAAGTAGAAGAATATACAGTCAGCTGGGTATGGAATAAGTAGAGAAATTATAGGGTTCAAAGGGAACTCATTGGAATCAGTCGTGTAGTATCAAAGAAGCTATTCTGGCAAGTGGAGACTCTGATTTTCTCAGGGATTTCTATATATTTTGCTCAAGGATGATAAGCCTTGTAGCTGGCAAGCTCGGACATGTCTATCAAAATTCAGTGCAAACTTAGCGGGAAAGAAGATACAGATTGATTTGAAGAGACATTAGAGCAGTTCGGTATTTTTCCAAGACTCAATTGCTTTCCAAATTGTAGATCATAGCTGCAGACTCCATTTGGTATGGGATTTGAGAGCCCAACTGTTCTGCACCAGAAAGAACAGGGGCTGAGACTTACACAAAAAGCTATTTGAGTCATCTGTAAAGGGGTTAGTAAAGGAAATCTACAAATTGGGGCACAGAAATAAGCCTTTTCCACTAAGAATTATTTATAGCAACACATCGGATGCATGCTGGGTTGCTCGATGGTCTAAGAGGAGCTCAATTACATGCTACAGACATATCATGTCCTGGAAATTGATGCCATTATGAATTGAACAGCGTTGCAAGCAAGAAAGGCTCAGGAATTTCATAGCTCCACGTTTCTATAGATTTCCATATTCTTATCTAGTTTAAATTGTAGGGGCATTAGCTTTTGAAAATAGAAATTCAACATATCAACAAATTATCAATTTGGAGACGTATCTCAACCTGTACGCAATTGGCAATGAAAAGCCCATATTATGATGGCATAAGAAATGTTTCTGGTAGATGTTAATGGTATTATTAAGGCTGAATAAATATTGCAAATATCTGAAGACATGCCTGGATGTGGTTTTGTTGTTTAATGAAAGCCAACACTCTACAGTACCAGTCAATATTAGAAGCTGTCAGTACTTAGTTTTCGGAAGCTAACTATAACTCAATTCTTTGAGCTGGCCACATTTTTTGTATGGAAAAATCAAGTAGGGATATTTCAGTGGTATAATTTGATGCCATGGAAGATCTGAAACACAAGGTATTTTCAAAAGATTCTAATGAGACCTTTAATGGTGAGCAACTAAGAAACTTGCAGAAAGTAAAACAAGTGGTCGTCTATGATGGAGCCCAAAATTTTGGGTCTCCATTTATGCATTATCCTGAATTTTTTTTGTTGTCTCAAGAGACATTTGATAAATTAGATGATGTACATGGTCTATTCTGAAATCTTTGAGTTATTGAGCCAGAACATATTACAACATACCAATACCTTCCATTTTCATTTCCAACTGATTATAAGTTCACAGCAATGTTCAAACTGTAAATCTAAGAGAAAAACAACTATCATCAATCTACTGCAGTTCTATGTTCATATTCAACCTCTAATGCAATCTCTTAGAGATATATGCAGATGCAGGACAAATTCTACAGATAAGATGGAAGCATACTAAGAATTGAAGATTGTCAAGAAAAATAAATGCAGATTTAATGGCATGTCTGGCTCAGTAATTTCATCAGGACCCTGTTCTCACGCATATGTACGGAACAACACAATATTCAGTCAAATGAAGGAGCATGTTTATGCAGACTTAGACCTACTGCATCAGGATGAAATGCATAAGCATGTATGCCTTGAAGGTTTTTCACATGCACTGTGCATATTTTGGCAAGGAAAAGTTCCAGCTATAAAGTGACGGATATATCAGTCAAATCTATGCCAATGATGCTCCACTAGAATTATTGCAAGAAAGAGAACTTTGGTTGCAATTGGAATGTATGAATTCAATCCCCTATCACAAGCAGTGGAAATCTCATTATTTTGAAAGAGTATGAATTTGACTTCAAAAGGAATGTTTTGGGAAGCATCAATAATAGAGGACAAAAGGATATTGGAATGATAGCCAAAGAGTTTGCATACTCTTGATGATTACGGATGCTACAACAAGCCGGAAGAAGTGACTGCTATGACAAGAATCTGAAGCCTACTATAGGAACACATATGGTCAAATGGTCTCCAAATTCAATAACCGCCATCTATAGATACCCGTGTAGATTACATATGAGTTAGACGTTCCAGTGTGTTCATGCGATGAAATCAAAGGCGACAAAATGCAAAAATTGCACCCATCGATTATTAGTAAATCTTCCTATGACATCGGGAGCAGCTTGGCACACCGTAGAAGACATCTTCAAAGAGAAATAGGGACAAATCTTTGCCAAATCACCTTATACCTTGGCACAATAATTCATATAGTATCTCAAAGATTATTGGCTAAATTGTTTTATTTATGAAGTAATGCCATATGGGATTAAGAACGGATATGTCATTTGTTAAATCAAAAGGGTGTGATATATTTGTAAAAAGAAATGACTTAAATTTGAAAATTAATGTTCCTTTAAACGTTAAGATATAAATAAGGTTAGAAACCAAACCAAAGAAAAAATACATATTTGGACACACACATCCATATTCAGGAAGAAGTATTTATATTATTTTGTATGGAGGAATAAGGGCTCATTATGACTTTGTAATATAAATTCTATTATTTTATTTTAATAATAAAATAAAATGTTCATTGTTTATTATTAAAGGCATGGAGATTTAAATTGCAGGCGAATTGTCCTTTGTAATTATTTTTTGAAATTTGCATACAATTTAATTGTCGGATAAGTGGACATAGTCATCTAGCATTTAAATTCGATCATCGCAGATAGTGTGAAATATTTAGTTGTTTTTGCATTTGTGTCTAGTTTGTCTCCCTCCCAGAGGAGTTAAAGTTCAATCTGGACTAATTTAAGATTGCATAAATATTTGATTTGTCGCATCTTGATTATTTAATTGTTAGTAGTATAAGTGCATAAGAACTTTATGAAGTTGTACGTGAAAATTCATTGAAGTTGACTCTATTGCTCGGATGAGCAGAGGCACTGGTCTTTTATTATTGAAGTCAGAAAATCTATATATTCCTTCTACAAGCATCAAATTCATTATTTACAAATATTATACAAAACATCCAACCATTATTCAGTTTTCATTTTCATTGAGTTCGAGGACTTTGCCAACTGGAGAACTCCAGAAGTTTAAATTCGCTTTAGAAAAGCCTTGAACCGGACAGTCAGCATTTGAGGTGAAGGTTTACCCGCCTAGGTGTAGCAAAGCTTGCAGTGCAGGAGAATTGAGAAGTATTTCCGTTCGTTAGCCAGAATTGATTGCGGAATCCTATTAGAGAAGTGGCAGGCTCTTGGATTTCCAATCTGCAGTTTTGGGAACGAACAATCTATACGTACTTGGGTTGCAATGAGAACAAATGGAATCTTCTGATGATGTTTTCTCCAAATCGGAAGAGATAGAAACCTGTTTGACCAATGTAGAGTAGGTAGACTTTAGACTTTTAAATTGGACCTTACAACCCTCAATGGTGACCTTGGTCCAACCTAGGTTTATGGAGCATCTTGATAAACAGGTTAACCTCGTCGTTGCTTCTTGCCTAAATGAGATTGTGTGAATAATGTCTCCTACAACAGCCTACAATGATGTGGTGATGAAGAAAGTTTTGTAGTTGATAGTGAAGAACTTGAAGGACTTACAAGTTAAAGGAATTCCTATGAGGCAGGAACAAATCTGCTTGACATGTGAGGGCACTAGTACCCCCGATCTGTTTGTGAGAGTCGTAATAACAAAGGGGGGGGGGGGCAAAAGAAATTCAGTCCAGCACAAGGAAAAATGTAGATACCACGATTTCAGCTATGGATAAAGAAGATACAAGTTTTTACGTTGGCGAGTTGGAGGTTAGCTTTAACAAAAATGTTGATGAGGCTGGTTGTACTCACAGTAGCAATATGTTGGAGTCTTTGTATGATGAACCATATATTTCTTACACGCATGATATTAACTTCAATAAACAATCCAAGATCACACCACAAGACGATGAGTTGTATCAACATGATAATAATGAGATGCATGCGTTAAAGAGCTAGCTAAAGGTTAGTAAAGACATGGTTGTGGCATCTTTGGTACGCTATGACAGCACTCACAAGTTGGTTGAGGATCTCTACAGGAAGGCTCAAAGGGAAGTGGAAGGAGATTGGCTTGTTGCTGATTTACAGTTAATCAAAACAGCTCTTGAAACTATGAAATCAGATTACTTGTGTTTGCCTTTCGACAGGGATTATATTCTTGAGGTTGCTGGAATATATGTTGATCAGTTGAACAAAGGAGGGAATGAGATTATGGAGCTCAACAAGGAGCTTAAGTATGCTCATGAGGCATTAGATGATACTTAGAATTCTCTTCAGGAGGCAGAAAATGAGGTTAGGATCACAAATCACTTTCGGGAGCATGAGGATAAAGAGTGGCAGGAGTTTTTCCAAGAAGTAATCAATGAACTTGATAGCATTCAGCAGACTTATGACTTGGATAATTGTCCCAAAAGAACGAGTACCAAAATTTTAGATTACATTAAGCTTATAGGCAACCCCATGTTTGAAGTGGATGCTCATTGGACTTCTGATAATCCCCTTTTTTGAGATAAACGAGGGCACTCCTTTTAATTGTCATGAAGAGGATGATCTAGACTTGAGAGAATTTTGGATCTAGTTACAGTTCTTAGCAGTGAATCTTGGTCACAGGATTGGTGTGGTGAATTGACTTCGTTCACTCATCCTTTGATCAGTCCAAATATGGTTCCCGATTTCAACCCATACAGGAGTTGGTTGGATTACATGCATCAGCCATTGTATAGATCTTGGTGGAGTATTGATGAGAGTTATGTTTCAATCACAAGGAACGGTTTTTCAACTTCATTCTTATTCATAGCACCTATGTACTTGGGGGTTCTCCAGATTGATAACGACAATATGATATTTGATGTGCTATTGGTGTTGCTTTCAGCTTTTGAGCAGCTCGTTTCTTACATCATCTATTTAGGTCGGGTTGTCCTCATCTACTGGGTTATGCATAGCTCCTTGATACATTTCTACCTCATCATATGAGCTGGTCATGGCAACAGGGTTTGGGATCTAGGTGTTGACCATATGTATCTATGGCTTGCTGGTGATTTTGTTGTAGTTCTACTTAGTTTGAGACTAGATGAGATGATAATCAGAGTTGTACTACCTATAGATGCAACGATATTTCATAGATCAACATAGGATCCAGGGATCTAGTTGATGGATGGGTTGCAATTTGACACCTTGCTTTGTAGTGTGGCAAGATTTGTTTTCAGATTGGGCTACAGAGCTTCTTGCAGATTCATATGGGATCTTGGTATTGATTGCTTGAGGACAAAGCAATTTTGATGAGGGGAGATTTCTAATGTTCCCTTTTGGGACATTAGAAAATTTAAGGACATATTCATATGATATTAAAATTGACTATGAGAGCGTAAATTAAAATTATAAATGGTCAATATAGTGTTATAAAGTGGGCTAAAAATGACAAGGAGAGATAAGACAGGAAGGGAGTCGAAGAGTCACAACTTTGTGGATTAAAAGGAGAGAGATCCATTCATTTGGGCATTCTTGGTTTTATGATTCAGATTTCAGTTTCTCTCTTGCGAAAGTTATTCAGAAAGCTTCAGCTTTTAGCTAGTGTGAGGACGTAGCCCTTCGTGTTAGTAGACAATGGATGCAAATGCATTGTCCGCGGAGACGTCACTTCAAGTGTCTTGCATGCGCTTACAGGTTCTTCTCTTAGCATTCCAATCAGACTATAAAACTATGTTTAAGATTGGATTTTAAATAATAGTTATTGTATTGTTGTTGTATAATGCAATACCCTGTTTTAAGGTATTTTAATGAGAATCTATTGGTTTCTATTGTTGTTTTGTAATACATCTGCCTATGTTTAAGTTTTGAATATTATTTTGAGGAAGCAACCGGGTAAATATCTATTGGGGATATTTTGCACGTCTTTGCAATTACTTGTTCCCTCCTTTCAATGTCCCCCGACAATCTCTACCAGCTTGTTAACTCCTCACGGTGATGACAATGAGTTCTTTGCTAAAAAATATATAAAAATGAATCGTCTATGATTCATGAATGAAACCAATGACTTCCATAAGACATCCGACAAATGCTCCAGATTTCCAATAGGGATAGTCACAAGCAATAAAACAATACTTGACGGCAAGAGTATACAACAGGCAATCAAGTAGCTTCCGAAAAGCACACACAAGCACTTTGCTCTCAAATCACCAAGCAGCAAGGTAGCTCACTTAGCATGTAAAGGAAAACTGACGATCCATGAACCACATCAATTAATAGCCACATGCAATAAGAATAATCACATTTAGAAAAGAGATCGACAACTATATAAAATGTTTGAGTTACACTCTCCTCAAGCGACAATGGAACAAAGAAGAATAAAAGTGACAATCCTGAAGAAAAGTATTAATAAAATGATCATTGACATTTGGCAAATTAAAAGAAGACCTGACCATAAAAAAAATAGCGATCTTGCGCATATGGAGCAAACACATCACCAAATGAACAATATAGATAAAGAAGCTCTTCCTTTAATGTAAAAAAGTGCAAAGCCTTCAATCCTATATACGCTGCAATATTCAAATAGTGTAAATAAAAAAAAAATTATTGCCCATTAGAGTGCTTGCGAGGCAGGACTTGTATCAAATTGCTACTTTCTTGATAGTTTTCAAACAAGAACTGAAGAAGTTATCCTAGATGAAACATATATCAAGCAAGTCATACTATGGAGACGAGTGTAAAAGGAAAACTGTATTGAAAGTGACATGAATATATTTTCTCACAGCTAGCATAACAATCACATTTGGCCTTCAAAGAGTGGGAGATGTACTGTCAAAAGAGGATATGAAATTATAATTAACTCTCATCAATGAGAAAAGATAGACATTCCCCTCAATCTCTTTTGGGACGCGACGTGTCTTCCCAATACAAGAATCTTTCTTTGGGCAACTTTACGGAAGAGATTCCTAACGGCTGATAGGTTTACCAAGATGGGTTTTGAGAGGCCTTCAAGATCTTCTTTATGTAAAAGCAAATTTGAGACAATTGAGCTCTTGTTGTATCGATGCCCCTTTGCTAGAAAATGTTGGCAATGGTTATGTCAGGAGCTTAACTGGCTATCAGCTATCAAAATTTTCTAAAGAGTTGGCCCACACATGGGTATTCTAGGGTCTACAGTAATCTTTGGAATATTTTTTTATCCATTCTTCTATGGGAAATATGGAAAGAGAGAAATAGAAGAATATTTGTTAATGAAAGTTTGGATTTATCCTTGTTTCTCAGTAAAGTGGAAGCATGCATTATAGAGCTGAAGAATAATAGCCTCAAAAATGCTCATGAGGAAGAAGGTTCTTTCTCTTAGTGGGATGTAGAAATGCGCAAAAACTAGTTTAAGCTGATTAACTCATCTTTGATCTACTCAAAAGCAAATAAAAAAGCCCGGGCAGATTGCAAATGGGAACCCCCTCCAATGGGATGGGAAAAACTTATCTTCTCTTCTTAGTGTCTCTATATATATGACAGATTAATAATATATATAATTATATATTATTTCAATCTTCCATGTATCCTTCATACTTGTACACCCTTATTTATGGACCTTCTCCTTTCCACATTCTTAACTTTTCATTACTTTATAATTTTTTATACACATATTTGCCCTCTTCTTTACTGCTCTTTCTTATTTTCTTTTTACTCAACTCCGACTTCTTATTCTTTCTTCTACACCACTCACACCTCTCTCAATATTCTGGCATATATAGATAGATAGATAATTTTCTTTTACATATTACACTTCGAGGATATGCTTCATACACCCTACTTCTTTCTAATTTGATCACTATACATACCTTTTTCTCTTACCAGTCACACCTCTTTGATTAAAGAAATACATCTCTTAGTTATGGCCAATCTTAAATGAGCACCGGTTCATAATGATAATCACAACTTTTTTTAGTAACCTACTCATTTTGCGAGACCGATTCGCTATCCGTTATGGTTATTATCAAATCAATATCCTTTGGAAAATGACATTATGGACTTTAGTAATTTGTCTCTAGTCCATCGCTTCCTAGCTGACTATTGATTTTATAATCAATTCCTTGACGTCATGACCAAATCTTGTTGTTCTATTAAAATCCATATTGGCTTTCATCAGTATCTTTGTATGCACTGCTTACTCGGGTCTGTTTATACTGATGTGGAATTTTCCGAGACCGCTGACGGCTCCTCTAAAATGAATTCAATAAAATTCAAGGATATCATTGCAATCAATTAATCATCATTCTTTGAAGGTTTTTATATATATTTCATATCTCCGTTGCTGTATAGAAAAGATCAGTTTTCATACTGACATGTAAGAGATATTCAATGGTATTCATTATCGTTATTATTTCATTGCATCTTCTCAACTCCAGACATATCTCAAACTCTGACGCTGCATACTCCAGACATCTTTGTTCCTAAGGATGGCTCTTGTGCAGTGTTTTCTAGATTGCTTGCATTGTCATAGAATTGAATATTTTGTAATACGATATCTTACGAACTCTTCAGATATGATTAAGATTTCGGAACACTTGTTTTGTAGACTTGGTTCACAAAGAATCTTCAATGGCTCCTTTTCTTGCTCGACTCATGTATTTATGAATCATTACCCAAACTCCAGATGCTACGGCATAAAACTATCGGGCTCATTTGTATAGACATCTGTCTATGGATGGTACTATTGTTCCCAACACGACTCGGTACCAACAATAAAGACATGTAAATTGTTTTGTTTGCAATCTAAACTTCTCTTGCTTCTAATGCAACGCTCAATAATGTTTGCGTATGCTGCCGTATACCACCAACATGGCATCCTTCTACGGGAATTCATGGTCTTTGTCTGATGCGACTCTTACATGGCTTAAAGTATTTTATCACTACTGGATATGTCTTCAGATTTCTTCACACGATAATAATCCTGTGTGAATTGTGACTTATTTGGTAATAATATGTGTGATTTCTTCATTCAGATCGTTTCTTATACCAATTGCATCCTTCATGTATATATGTGCGGTTCTTTTTAGGAGACAAGAATAATATATCATACTGCCATGTCACTATCTCTTAATTCATAACACTATCTCTTAATTCATAACACTATCTCTTAATATATAGCTTCATATGTTGCTGTAGACTGCCATGCCCAACGTTGTTATGATATCATTCAAAATACTTGTATATCGCTGAAGAAATAGTGATGCGACTCTTACGTGGCTTAAAGTATTTTATCACTACTGGATATGTCTTCAGATTTCTTCACACGATAATAATCCTGTGTGACTTGTGACTTGTTTGGTAATAATATGTGCGATTTCTTGATTCAGATCGTTTCTTATACCAATTGCATCCTTCATGTATATATGTGCGGTTCTTTTTAGGAGACAAGAATAATATATCATACTGCCATGTCACTATCTCTTAATTCATAACACTATCTCTTAATACATAGCTTCATATGTTCCTGTAGACTGCTATGCCCAACTTTGTTATGATATCATTCAAAATACTTGTATATCGCTGAAGAAATAGTGTTGCTGCTCTGTCGGTTGCTTTCATTTGTTGTCATTAAATCTTCATTCAGCAATCCTCAATAAACTTACCTTTGGCTTTTCAGTTTGACATGATTGCATCCCACTGAATATTCTTGCTCCAATCTGCGATGATATTATATATTATTGAGATTCAATTGTTTACTGTCTTACCATTACTGCTGTCTTCCATGTAGATTACAACTCTAATTCATTTTATATTTTTCTTCTTTTTTCTTTCACACAATTCCATTCCTTATTTACTTCATGTTGCAAACTGTTTATTTTATTGGTGCTGCATATACCATATGTCTTTGTATTTCAATCTTTTCTAAATAGAGTATACTCTTTATATTTTGTGAATAACCAAACTATGATATATAAGAGATAATAAGAGATGGCAACTTCTTCTTCGTTTCTTTGATATCAATGACAATAATTCCATCAACTACCACTAGATGACATAGGGTGAAGAGTCAAGACTATGAGTAAATGACTGACGCATTATGAACATCAGACCTTTAGACTTGCATTTCAGTCTCCATGTGTAATCTATAACACTATTTTTGCATCCTCCTTTAGATCTTCACAATATTTAACTCCTTACCTGTAACACCCAAGAAATGAGATCACATCCTTGTGTAGCTCCCTCTAATTTCACCTGTAATTTCACCTTCACATACTTGAATCTATACACCCTACTTCCATCCAAATTTTTCTTTTCAACACTGGTTGGATGAACAAGGCAAAGTAGAGGATTTTTAGGGTTAAAAGGGCCTCGTGCAAATGGTTTTATGAAAGTTGAAGCAATTTCAAATTTGTTAGGTTCATATTTTGATTCACCCCCAACACTTCCACCCCCAATTGTAACTTATTCCCCTTGCTGTGGTTCATCACCACCATCACTACTACTGTATATTGTATGATGCAAGCTCAAAATTCTGAAATATAAGGCAAAATAATCAGACCTTTTTTCCCTTCAAACTATGTTTTATTTGAATTAAAATTTAAAACTAAAATAAATAAGGAAGAATGGATTTACCTTTATTGCTCCAAATACACCAAATCCATCAAATAGCATTGTTTTTGCCTCTTTTTAAGTTTTCTTCTCTTTCTTCAACTTCAAACCCTCATAATTCTTAAGCTTGAGTCTCTTCACAATCACATTCTATTTTCAATTTGATTTTTTCTGAGTTCTCTGTTTACAAGAAAATCATAATCTTTAGTCTAAATCAACTTCAATAACTCAGAATCTGAATAATGCTTCTCACACGTGCTTTGAATACTTACTGCAAAGTGCAAATTGAAAACTGAAAACCCCTCTTTGCAAACACGTTTGCTCTCCTCTCGGAAATGCACAGCTACATAAAAGACTCAAAAGCAAACAATAAAACCAAAGTTCATTTCCCAATCATGGCCCGTTTGGCAACAAGAATTAGACTAGAATAGGCATTTATAAATTCCCAAAATTTCAAATCCTCAGTTTGGGTGCTCCAAATCAGATTTGAGAATTGGAATACGTATTCCAATTTTGGCCAAAAAACAAGCATTTGCTATTCCACCTAAATAGGTGGAATTGGAATATGTATTCCTATTCCAATTTTACTTCTTTCAAAATTTATATTTTTTTCAGGTGCGTGAGTTTGGTATGCATGCAGACAAGGAGTTTGGAGTGCATGTCATTGCAAGATAATAAGAAATTTCTTCACGAAATATTAGTTCTTATATTTGGCGTCTCAAAGGTTACATGTGTATATGTTAGCTTTGAATGAATAACGGCCTCAAAGGTTTCAATTATTGGTAAGCTCAAACATCGAGTTTATAATTTAGGCACTGTGGTTGACATACTCTTGAATTTAGCAAATCAGCAAAGCAAATCCATTTAAATATTTCATCTCTTTTTCAATCTAGGTGTTTTTCGATTAGGACTTCTATAAAGCTGCGATTCAAGATTTTACTTCTTTCAAAATTTATATTATTTATAGGTGCGTGAGTCTGGTATGCGTGCAGACAAGGAGTTTGGAGTGCACGTCATTGCAAGATAATAAGAAATTTCTTCACGAAATATTAGTTCTTATATTTGGCGTCTCAAAGGTTACATGTGTATATGTTAGCTTTGAATGAATAACGGCCTCAAAGGTTTCGATGATTGGTAAGCTCAAACATTGAGTTTATAATTTAGGCACTGTGGTTGACATACTCTCGAATTTAGCAAATCAGCAAAGCAAATCCATTTAAATATTTCATCTCTTCTTCAATCTAGGTGTTTTTCGATTAGGACTTCTATAAAGCTGCGATTCAAGATTCCACACATAATTGTCACAAAAATAACCAGGCTTAAACCAGTGGTCACTTTGGAATGATGGAATAACTCTGCAACAATTATAATGAAAGTTTTTGTGGGAAAAAACAAACCAACGGTTTCATCCTGTAAAGAAAATGAGACACCTAATATGCCCACTATGAAGAATTTGTTGCCCATTGTCCAAGAGATATGCAACACGGGATCGGGAGCGCCGTCAAATTTCTCGGTGCAAAAATTTCAATTTGTCTAACCAAATTGTAATATCCTGATCTGGATTTTTCTTTTCCTGATATATTCAGCAATAAAACTTTGCAGATAATTTCCAGCACAATCGTAAACAATAGAAATACCATCCGACACTTATCTAGTCCCTTTAGGAATATAATATTCGGATTCAATTACAAGAATATGCAATACAAGACAACAAATAAACCAATGGTTCTCCACAAGATAACAATTCGTTATTTCCAAAATAACATTCAAGATGTCGAACGTATAACCATGAATTACAAACTGATGAGATGAAACCAAGAAACTCTTATAATTCCTTAAACAACGTTATTGCCTTATACAACAGCAAATAACAACCAGCAACTAAACGTTATTGTATTATACAACAGCAATACAATAACCATCTAACCACAATCCAATGTTATACACAGATTTTACAGTCAGATTGGAAAACAAGAGAAGAACCTGTAAGCACAATTGAGACACTTGAAATGATATCTCCACGGACAATGGGTTTGTGGCCACTGACTGCCTGTATGAGGGGCTACGTCCTCACACTAGCTGAAAGCTAAAGCTTTCTGAGACTCTCGCAAGAGAGAAAAATTGAACTGAATAATCAAGCATACCCAACCATGAGTCTCTTTTCCATTTTAATACACAAACTAAGACTCTTCGACTCCCCTCTGGCCTTCGTCCTATTCCTTGTGACTCTTCAACTTTTCTCTGATGAATCGTCTTATCCCTCCTCGTCCTCTTGTGACCACATGGAATATTAATTTGACCTTCAATAATAAATCTCTAGCATACATAGTCAAATTTAATATTGTAAATTCGTTTCTTCTTAATAATTCTAATGTCCCCAAAGAAGGGACATTACACAAATAGAGAATAGGAATACGTATTCTCATTTTCTATTCCAAAATAACAAATCCATAATATGTATTCCTATTCCCGCAACCAAACGAGCATAGGAATAGAGGAATAGGGATTTGTTATATTGTGTTTGTTATTCTGGACTAGAAAATAGGAATACATATTCCTACTCCATTTGGTTCTACAAAGCTAAAATTGGAATTACAGTTGAAATTCAAATTTAATTTTTGTGGGCAAAATATTAATTGATTGTTCTTGAATCGAAATGGTAATTACTAATTAGTCTCTCTGCATAGCTTTCTCAGTCGTAAGATGCCCACAAATTTTGCCCAATCCGAGCTTCTTACTAGCAACTACTCATCTATTATCTTTTCCATGCAATTTGTAGAGGGAAGCTTCTAATGGTGATATTTCAAATGTTTGCTCTTTATTCAACAATGTCTTCCGCTATTCAAGACTTGACTGTAGAAATGGATTGGAATGTTTGCCGCTCTTTCCAAAAGGACTTTGCATTCATTTCGATTATTGTCTATTCGGTGATTTTCGTGGTGGTTGCTGAAGAAATCAATGTGTACAAAGGAAAAGGTTGCATCCTATGGGGAAATAAGACACGTAGATGTGTTCTATTTATCGTCTCTTGTCTTTATTTTGAATCTGCCGGGTTCCTTCTCATTCAAGTCAGAATCGTCAGAATCACATGCATCAGTCCAATGAACAACATCAATCTGTTTTTCGGCATTGCGGGGCTTCCTTTTTCTTGAGCCTTGTGCGAAAGGTTGCAATCGATGGTGTTCATTTGGAACTTAGGATACAAATAGAAGAAATGAAAAAAGATCAACACAATGTTGTGTCAATGAACCCTCTGTTATTGTCTTTTGACTGTAGCTACGTATGGTGGTCTAGTAACAAAGATTTGTCATTAGTTGGATGTGAAGTGCAGCAAGGAATGGCTCCAGATCTGATTTCATTGGCTCAATGGACTTCAAAATTTCATCAAATATGAAAAAGTAAAATTGGAATAGGAATACGTGTTCCAATTCCACCTATTTAGGTGGAATTGCAAATGCTCATTTTTGGGAAAAAATTGGAATACCTATTCCTATTCTCAATTTTGATTTGGTGCACACAAACGAAGAATTCAAAATATTAGGAATTTGCATATGCCTATTCCAGTCTAATTCCCGCTGCCAACATTATAACATATTTTAAATAGTTTTAGGGTTGAAAGGAGGTGTGGGGCCCATGGAAGGCTTGAAAAAATTGCAAATATTTATAAAATAATGTTTTAACTTTCCTACCAGATAGGCATTATGTCGTTGGGATGGTTGGGGGTTGGCTTGACCATCCTTATTCATCTAAGGGATGGTCAATGCAAATCAGAAGCATAGTTGACCATTTCTGCGTTGTGTGGATGGTTTCCTAAAATTTTTCCTGGTTGGGGATGGCCTGGAAATGTTTTGGGCCATCCCCTTGTCCCCAAAACTATTTCCTTTTCCGAAACGTGGCCAGTAGGGGTGGAAACACATTTGGGTAACACTGACAAAAAAATATATTCTACAATTCATGGGTTGAATCTTATTTGCCATCTATGTCACTATGCTATGGAAATGCCTTTAAATTTAAAAAATAAGTTTTTTTGGTCCCTTTTTTAAATATTTATTTAGGTTTTCTTATAATCTGATTATTTCCCTTCTAAATCCCAATTTTTCAAACACATCCTTTACTTTGGGTTTGCCGATTTTTTCAGAAGAATCCTATACTTTTGGT
This sequence comes from Cupressus sempervirens, assembly GCA_028749045.1. Classification (NCBI taxonomy): domain Eukaryota; kingdom Viridiplantae; phylum Streptophyta; class Pinopsida; order Cupressales; family Cupressaceae; genus Cupressus; species Cupressus sempervirens. The sequence goes on along the minus strand of CM053793.1, from coordinate 442,639,261 downwards.
TTTCTGATTTTTCCCCTAAAGAGTTTTGTTGCTAGGTACATAGAACATATTTATTGGTGATATGGGCAAAGACATACCAATGGACGGCTTTATGCACTGGAAACTTATTCTGTGAGGGGTCCTTTTGGTAGTGTTAGATTTTTAAATGCATGGTCCTCAAGGGGTTTGTAATGCTGATGCCGTTGACTCCTTTGTATATATTATTACGGACTGGTTTTAAGTTTTCAATATCATAGTTTGATGATAAATATTGAGGATTGTACACTGGATATCTATGCATCACTAGATTCCTTACATTTATTTTCTGCCGCAGGAATAATTCTGAACTATCACACATGGGCACAATTCTTCTTGTGAATCTTGGTTTGATTTATTTTTCCTTGAACACTTAGCACTTGCTGATTGACATGCTGGATATTTGAGAGATAGTATAACATATGAGTACATAAAGCAATCTAATATACAAACGTATCAATATCTCTAGGAAGTATCTTTTGTTGCCTTATAATTTAAAAATTGCCCTTGGGTTTTGTTGTTTATGCAGGAGAACAACTTGCTTCAGGTGCTGATGGTACGCAACTATTGCAGGCTAAAACTATATCATACTGTTCTTTGTAATTTATTCTTTTGGTCGTCGACTTGCTTTTGGCCTACATTATAAGTTGTACCTGTGAACTTTTGTTTATCATGGTTGCAGCACAGCTTGCATATAGAACACAGGGGCAATGCTAGCAGGATTTTCTTCTATTCCTGTAGAACAATTTTGTTGTATGGATATCTACTTTCAAGTGCTTGCTTAAGCTGGAAGATGCAACCATATGAATTCTGTACTACAACTGAATTTGCAGGTGGGGAGCTAGTTATATGGAAACTGCATATTGCAGAGAATGGGAACAATTGGAAAGTACTGAAGACACTATCGTAAGCTGCTTTTATAACACTCTCATTGCAATTAATTATAGCTTAATTGCTGTATTTCTTATAAGTAATTACATGTGTTTCTACTGAAGCAGGTTTCATCGCAAGGATGTTCTTGACCTACAATGATCACCAGATGGCAATTTCTTAATTTCTGGTTCTGTTGATAATTCTTGTATCATATGGGATGTTACCAAAGGTAATATTAATGTTTTTCTGCATTTTTTGAATGCCATTGAAATACGATTTTATGATCATTTTTTCTAAACCACACGGGCAGTTGCCAACCAATTATATTGTTTGCTATAATCACCAAAATTTCTATAAACAATTTTATAGTCGTGACAACTAATCACTGTCTAGACTTTTGAATGAACTCATATTATGAATGAAGGTATCTTGCACATAGGGGCATGCAGGCATGTGGTGAGGCAATAGTCACTTAAATCTTGGACTTTGTAAAGATTGTCATTTTGTTCAGTGGTCTGAAGATAGTCTAGAACTGGATTATCAGAGCTATTGATGCCGGAGCTTCAAAACATTGATGGATCTACAAATTTGAAGAAATAACATTAGACATAGACAACAAGCATAGAAAATGATGATAGCTCACTGTATTGTTTCCTCAACCTTATTCTTTTGATCTAATACATAGCCCCTTATTTCTTCTAGGTGGCATACAGCAGATTTTGGATGCTCATTTGCATTATGTTCAAGGTGTTGCTTGGGATCCAGCAGGTGTATATGTGGCATCAACAAGTTCTGACAGGACATGCAGAATCTATATTAACAAGGCTCAGAATGGTAGAGCCAGGGGCCAGGAGAAGATGAATTATGTGTGTCAACATGTGATTACAAAGGCTGAATCAGAAAAGCAGGTAGCAGGAAGATTGTAGAGCATCTTCTTCTCATAATTTGTACAAAGATCTGTATTTTGTAGTACAACTTGATTTAAAAAAAATATTTGTTACCAAATTTGAAACAGGGGACAACAAAGTTACATCTTTTCCACGATGAGACACTGCCATCTTTTTTCAGAAGATTGCAATGGTCATCTGACGGCTCAGTTCTGGTTGTTCCAGCAGGTGCAGCATAAAACTTCAAAACCAATTTGAAAAATGAAATGGTAGCTATTATTTATGTTGATTTTTTCGTTAATTGTTTCCAATTTAAATCTTTCTGTGCCACTGTATTATTTAATTGTTTCCAATTTAATTGTTTCCAATTTAAATCTTTCTGTTGCATTTTTCTGTGCCATTTCTCTAGATTTAACTGCCTGTGATATCTTTTTACATATATCTACCTTTTTTGGCTTTTTTACACTGAGGCAGAAAGAAACTGAGCATCAGGTTGTTGAAGATTCTTAGTAATTTTTAAATAGGTTTTACTTTTGAAATGGTTCATTTTCAAATTAAAATTTGAAACTCTTGTGAAGTTTGTTGTTTTTAAAGCACATGGTTTTCTTTAAAGTAGCAACAACAGCCCAATCAAGTTTATCAATCTCAGTCCTTTGTTTTTAACATAAACTCTTACATGTAAAGTAAAATATGTTTGCTAAACGCGACTATTTTTTCCCTTGAAATGACATTTTTTTCGAATTGTTATGTACTTTTTCTCAATGCACAATATTTTTCATCTATAGCAAAATCAAATTTGTTGTAATATTTTTTTTTTTAATCAATTATAATAATGTTGCATTCTCATATTGTTTCCTTGCCAACTCTGCTCACATGCTGGTCAAATCTGTTATTAGTGGAGTCTGGGTTGAGCTTAAACTGGCCAGGTCCTGATGTGGCACTCAACCTGAACGGCTCCTCCAGATGCCAGCAAATTAAATCCATTCTTCATACCTGCCTTAGTCCTCATTTTTGGTGCAGCTTAAAATATTGGAGCAAATGATGAGTCTATAGTTTGGCTTGGCTGCAACTGTTCTGCTACCTGTGTCATGATGTGGAACAACAAATTTACATGTTTGGGAGAATTTGGACATGGCTTGCTTGGGATTGGAGCTGGACCTCGAGGACATAATGTTGGCAAAGGTGTCAAGTTGCAGAATCAGGGTCCTCGGGTTTTTTATGATTATGTGAGGTGGCAGTAGTACCATCTCAATTGGAGGTAGATGGTGGATTGTCTTTCATTGTCAGGGTTGTGTTCTTCAGGATGTCCTTATTCAGAAAAATGATGTTTCTCTTCATGTCTTGACTTCATACCTAATAGACGGGATACACTACACAACACTAGGGGTTGGTTGACTCACCTTGCTAATGTATCATCTAATTTTTTGCATAAATGATAAATGGCAATTTTTTTTTTGTACTCTAGTTAGAATGCAAGACATAACTTACAGTGGCAGAAGAGGTTGGTGTGTAATGGTGTGACGTTGTTCACTGAAACTGAAATACTCCATAGAGCCTTTGAAAACTATGCTACCAAATTCTTCCCTGGTAAACCACAAAGTCTGGTCTGGTTCGTGCACAGGTCTGATCCTTATCATATTCTTGCGAAGTCTGCTGTGGACCTTCAAAGTCTGCCCAAATTTTGTCAGACAAACCCAGTACAAATTTTGCAATTTTTATGGTGAATTTGCAAATCTACAGGACCCAGACTGGATTTGGTCAAGAAATGAACTTTTTTGACCTTTTTAAAGTTTTACTTGGTCCATTTTAGTCAATCCAACTCTCCAACCCTTACATAGACTACTAAAAAGGCCAAAAAGGTAAAACGTATTTCGTGGACTAAAGCATTAATATATATGGCGGTGTATTTTGCTATGTTGGTTTACTATTAGCATAGTGGTGTATGAACTTATTTGCTGCTGCATATATATACACACACACACATACGTATAAACATACATATACACATACATATAGATATAGACATAGACATAGACATAGATATAGATACACACACACACACAAACACACACATATGTATATTTTAAGAAAAACATAAGTTTTTGTGGTCAAACTCAAAACGAATTCAAACCCACCTCTAAAATAATTTGATCAAATTTCAAACTCGAATCTCAGACCGACTCAGGACCCGAATCCGAACCAGCAACTTAGTTTAAAAACAAAAACAAATATTAAAAAAAAGACTACAGTGAATAAAATACTTTTACTTAGATGACTATTATAATTTAGTAAATAACATGGTTAATAATTGTGCCTTGAACAAATATAATAGTAAGGATTTCTGAGAAAGAGCTATTTGCTTAAGTAAATAACATAATAAAGAGCTTTATATTTAACAAATGAAACAATGAGTAATACTTATGTATAACTAGTATAGATATCTTAAATACATTTATCTAAAGAATGCAGCTATATTCTTACTTTAAGAGATTTTCATTAGCAAAGAGTTATTTTATTTTATTTACTTATGAGCAAGTTTACCCGAAGACTTGTCTTCCACCTCGTGTGTCACGTCTCTATGATGTGCCTCTAGTACCAAAGACTTCTCTAAGAAACTCCTGATGCACTTGGTTCTCTTGATTGCGATCTCTGAAGTCTCTCGACTAGAAATTGGCATCTTCCACTAGAGAATGTTGGAAACTACAATTGGAACAATTGATATGTTGTCATTGATGTCGAACCTTACTGTTAAGTCATTTGCTAACAGTGTAAAGTGCCATATCAGTTGATTGATGAAGAGGATTGAAAAAGAAGAGGTAGCAAGGTGAGCTAGTGAAGTTGTTGAGAAAAGAGGGTCAAGTATGATGGAACTACAATGGGCATTTGATCAGTTAGTCTTTGACAAGATAAGGTCTTGTTTGATCATTATATGAAGTGGAGAAGACAATTGAGTTGATGTATAGAAGAGAAGCCAAGAAGTTGAGTAAAACACTGAGCTTGACCGAGTACTAGGTTCACTAGGTCAATGAAGCAAAAGAGTAAGAAACTTAAGAGATAGTCGAGCAAACATTATCAATTAAGTGATAGTTATGGCCAAGCAAGATGAAGGAGAAAATGAAGTAACGACCAAGCGCATTGAAGAGTGAACGAGCCATGTAAATTGAGCAAGACAAACAATAGAGATCGAGCTATCCAGTGATGACCTAGTTGAAGAACACAGTGATGATCAAGTGTTAGCAAAATAATAGTTTGTGAAAGAATCAAGATTTGAGGCCAACATAGTTGAATTTCTGAATTGGTCAAAATGCGTGAACGATAAGGATTGATGAGTTGACATATTTAATGCATGGATTGAGTTTGTTAAGCAATCTATGGCTAGGATTCATGGAAAAGTTTCTAAAAGTTTCAAGAAAGGAGAAGAAGGACAAAACGATGGATATATTCAATGAATTTGATCAAGCCTTAAGATTTACGATGATGTTTAAGTGGCAAAAGATCGAAGCTACCTATTTAAGGAGGAACAAGAGGGGTTTTATGATTGTTGATTAGAGAACTTATGAAGAACAAAGTAGTGAATGAAAAGAGAGAAGATTGGTAAAGTATGATTGCTTGAGGGTTACAAACTAGATAAGAGATGGAGAATATGATGAAGTTCAGTCAATGAACCAAGAATGAGCTGAATGGAGATCTGAATTTGCTAAGAGAGTTGTATTTTAAGAGATCAAGCCTAGCTGTTACTTTCTAACCATTGTGGCAGTAAAATCCTTTAATCAAGGCTGACCTAACAGTCATATTGTAAATCCTTTAATCAAGGTGACATTCTAATGAAATGATCCAAAGTCCTCTAAAAAAGCCACTCCTAGCAGGGTGATTAAATCCTTTAATAGGGTCACACCTAATAGTGTGTTTTATAACTTTTAACAGAGTTGGCTCTTAATCAAGCGCACTTCAGAAGAGTGAAAAAGTGATAGCATGTTACTTCGTGGTTCTCTCAAATTGGGTTTTTACGTTAAATCCAAGTGTCACAATTGTGTGAATGTTGTTTTGTGATGCATGCTATTTACCATTGTTTATTTCTGTTAGTCGGCATATACTAAATAGAGAGCTAGTGATGAATGAATAAGTTAATTTACTGATGAGTTGCTATATTGGCCGAGTGGATTTATGAGTTTGAATAAGTTTTTAAAGTTGAATTGGTACATCTGGACATGAGGATAACTGATTCACCCCCCTATCTTTTATTCTAAATATTCTAAGAATTGGTATTAGAGCATTGGTGCTTGTAAGGAAAGTTTGAAGGGACTTAAGCTAAAGATTAAGATGTACAAGAGAGAGGTACCTAAGCTGAATAAAGAGAACTTCCCATCATGGCAACACTTGATGAGATTGCATCTATCTGGAGTTGAAGATTTTGCACTTTACTACTTGGACAATGAATACATTGAAGTACCTAGACCCATGATAATTGAGCAGATGAAGGAGAAGCAAAAGCATAATCAAATGATGATCGATCTAACATCTTCCCTAAGTTATGCTAAATTTGATGATGTAAAGGAGTGCACTACTGCAAAGCAATATTAGAAAAGTTGGCACAAATCCATGGAGGAGACAAAAATGTGTTAAGGGCTAAGGCAAAAAGTTTGAGAGGCAAGTTTGATGACATGAGAATGAAAAAAGGAGAAATTGCTGCACAGTATTGTGGCAGAATCAAGGAGGTTGTAAATGCAATTAGAGGAGCTGGAAGAGACATATCTCATGAGACTCTGATAAGCAAGGTATTAAGGACTTTACTTCCTATCTATGCAATTAGAGTTTCTGCGATACAAGAACTGAGATGTACACTTGGTAATAATCCGATATTGGATAGTCTAGTTGGTAGACTTACTGCATTTGAATTGTCAAAATTTGATAACTATACGCTTTCTAGTTTTGAATGTGCTTTCAAGTCTCAACTAACCCTTTATGGATCAAAAAGGAGAAAAAGTTCAAAGAGTAAGCATGTTGTAATGTACCCATTTTTCAGCAATTCAGTGGAGTTCTTAGTCTTTACGTTCTCCAAATGCTAAGTGGAGCATAAGAGGAAATTAAATTAATTTCTTATAAAGTCATTAAATAAATTAAAAATTAAAAGGTGACTTTATATCTAATTAATTAGATTAATTATTGTATTACAAGGGAGAAGCTTCTAGAGTGTGTAAAAATATATGGAAAGGGGGAAGCCTCTAGTAATTTAATTTTCTAGAAGCACATTAATTATTGTATTGCAAGGGAGCAGTTCTAGAGAGTGCATTAATTATTGGAAGGGGGAAGCTTCTAGTACTTGCAATTAATTAATATTTGATTTCCTTCTTGAAGGGTGTAGGGAAAGAATAAATAGAGGTGGGAGCTTCATTGTTTAGCATCGGATGATGGTGAATTGCATTTGATAGGAACTTGGATGTACAGTTTGTTCTTGGCATTAGACGTTTATCCTCTCTTGTGACATTCTAGACATCATTCCCTTGGGGTTTGGCCTTTGGAATCCATTGCTATGTATTTGATTTTATCATTTTGAGAACTAATATTATTTCAGCAGCGGTTCAATCTTCAATTTGCACAAATTCCTTCTTGTTCATGTTATGTGGATTGAAATCTATGCAAAAACATTAAAATCACTTTCAGCAATTGGTTCAGTTTTTGGGCATTTCTAGGGTGCCCATTACACATGTGGATAGTGACAGTGAATCAAATGATGACCTTGATGACTTGACACAAATGAAAAGGAGGAAAGGAAAGACAACAAATATCGAGGAAGGAGAGACAACGGAGACAATCGAGGTAACAAAGACTACAAAGGAAAAGGTAAGAAACCTTTTTACATTACTGAAGAAGATGGTTTTGGTAGTGATTCTGATGAAAATGATGAAGAATTTGTTTATGTTGCAATGAAAGATGAATCTAATGAAGATGAGAAAACTGCTTTAATCTCACATGTAAATAAGAATGATATATGGATAATTGATAGTGGTTGCTCACATCCTATGACTGGTGATACAATTAAGTTTGAAAAGTTAGAACATTATAATGAGAGTAGGGTTAAGTTTGCCCATGTTATGTGAAAGGTAAAGGATCAATTATAGTGAATGATAAGATCATACGTGACAATGGAAATTGGGTTGATGGATTGAAATAATTTGTTTAGTGTGGCATAGTTGAATAGTTTTGGCTACCGAGTTGAGTTGCAAAGCAAGGCAAAGATTTATGATGCTACTTGTGAACTAATTGAACGTGGAGAGCAAATAAGAGGTAACTTGCTCTATTTAGACCTATATGATAATACATGTCTATTTGCACAATTTGAAGATGTTTGGTTATGACATAAGAGGCTATGTCATGTGAACTTTGATAATTTGGTAAGCATTAATAAGATGAAAAGAGTAAGAGGATTACCAAGATTGAGCAAACATGATAAAGTGATGTGCAAATAATGTAAAATGGGCAAAATGATAAAGTCTAGTTTCAAGAGCAAGACCTATTCTTCTCATGATATTTTGGAGTGGGTTCATACTGTTTTATTTGGTCTTATTATTAAAGTGCAAAACTATTATGGTGACAAGTACTTTAGTCTATTTGTTGATGATTTCTCTAGAATGATGACTTTGATGTTTCTAAAAGAAAAGTTTGACGCTTTTCAAATGTTTAAGTGGTATTTGGCTAGAGTTGAGAAGGAAACAGGTAATAGTCTGAAGTGCTTGAGATTAGATAGAGGAGTTGAATTCATATTTGAGGAATTCAATGCATTATGACAAAGGAATCAAGAGACAAATGAGTGCACCAAAGACTCCACCACGGAATGGGATAGTTGAAAGAAAAGATAGATCAATCATTATTGTGCAAAAACGCTGATGATGGAAAATAATGTTTTACAAAAGTATTGGAGAGAAGCTGCAAATGTTGTTTATACATTGAATTGAGTTCAAGTCAAGAAAGGTACAATCAAAACTCTTGTTGAACTTTGGTATGGTAATGCACCTAATGTTAATTATTTCAAAGTATTTGGAAGCAAGTGTTACATATTGAAGATGAGAAAATTGCCTTAGTCTCACATGTAAATAAGAATGATATATGGATAATTGATAGTGGTTGCTCACATCATATGACTGGTGATACAAGTTTGAAAAGTTAGAACATTATAATGAGAGTAGAGTTAAGTTTGGAAATGATGCACCATGTTATGTGAAAGGTAAAGGATCAATTATAGTGAATGATAAGATCAGATGTGACAATGCATATTGTGTTGATGGATTAAAATATAACCTGTTTAGTGTGGCATAGTTGAACAGTTTTGGCTACCGAGTTGAATTCCAAAACAAGAAGGCAAAGATTTATGATGCTACTGGTGAACTAATTGGATGTGGAGAGCAAATAAGAGGTAACTTGTTCTATCTAGACCTATGTGATGATACATGTCTATTTGCACAATTTGAAGATGTTTGGTTATGGCATAAGAGGCTATGTCATGTGAACTTTGATAATTTGGTAAGCATTAATAAGATGAAAAGAGTAAAAGGATTACCAAGATTGAGCAAACATAATAAATTGTTGTGCAAACAATGTAAAATGGGCAAAATGATATAGTCTAGTTTCAAGAACAAGACCTATTCGTCCAATGATATTTTGGAGTTGGTTCATACTGTTTTATTTGGTCCTATTGGAGTGCAAAACTATTATGTTGATAAATACTTTAGTCTATTTGTTGATGATTTCTCTAGAATGATGACTTTGATGTTTCTAAAAGAAAAATTTGATGCTTTTCAAATGTTTAAGTGGTATTTGGCTAGAGTTGAGAAGGAAACAAGTAAGAGTCTGAAGTGCTTGAGATCAGATAGAGGAGTTGAATTCATATTTGAGGAATTCAATACATTTTGCAATGACAAAGGAATCAAGAGACAAATGAGTGCACGAAGGACTCCACCATGGAATGGGATAGCTGAAAGAAGAAATAGATCAATCATTACTGTGCAAGAATACTGATGATGGAAAAGAATGTCTTACAAAAGTATTGGATAGAAGCTGCAAGTGTTTTTTATACACTGAACTGGGTTCAAGTCAAGAAAGGTACAATGAAGACTCCTATTGAACTTTGGTATGGTAATGCACCTAATGTTAATTATTTCAAAGTATTTGGAAGCAAGTGTTACATATTGAAAGATGCAAGGAAAAGAAAACTTGATGCAAAGTGTGATGAAGGTATATTCTTAGGGTATTCCACTAAAAGCAAGGCATACGAGTGTGTGAATTCTAACACTAACAAAATTGTGGAAAGTGCAAATGTTAGAGTTGATGAATTTGCAGAAAAGAATGAAGAAGATTGCAAAAAGGAACCTGAAGATTTCAATTTTTTTGTATATATCTATGAAGGAGAACCAAGTACGTTACTAGAACCAAGGAAGGAGACTACCGAGCATCAATAGATTGGCATTGTCGAGCATTAGCAGACAAGTTTGGCCGAGCCTCAGCATGCTCCCGAGCATTAGGTTGTAGGAGCCTGGTCACATAGAGAGGAGTCTGAACACTAGAAAGATAGTGTCGAGTTACAACCAGAGATACCTGAAGAAGATGAGCAAGCTGGACCAAGTGAATTACAACAAGAAGAGAGAAGATTTGAACTTGTCTTAGCAAAGTATATAAGGAACCGTACACCAACTTAAATCATTGGACAAAAAGATTTAGGAGTGATGCTAAGAAGCAAGTTGAAGAATGATACATGTTAACTATGTGAGTTTGAGCCCAAATTAGTTAAAGATGCTTTGGAAAATGAAGGTTGGATTGAAGCAATGAATGAGGAAATTGATCAAATAGAGAAGAAAAAGACATGGATAGTGGTATAGAGGCCAAAGGATAAGAATGTGATTAGAACAAAGTGGGTATTCAAAAACAAGCTGAATGAAAAAGATGAAGTCACAAGGAACAAAGCAAGACTAGTTTGTAAGGGATATGCACAAGAAGGAATTGACTATGGAGAGACATTTGCCTCAGTTGCAAGGTTGGAAGGAGGAAGAAGATTACTTGTATATCCTGCTTACAAAGGTTTCAAAATATATCAAATGGATGTAAAATTTGCAATTCTGAATGGAATCCTAGAAGAAGTTTACATTGAACAACTTGAAGAATTTTTTAATACTCATAAGAAGAGCATGGTATGTAAACTTCTCAAAGCATTATATGGTTTGAAACAAGCCCCTAGAGCATGGCATGAAGGGTTACATACTTATTTGGTGAAAATTGGTTTTGCAAGAACTAATGAGTAATGACAATAGCAATTTGTACTTGAAAAGTGAATCTGAGAGTGAGATATTGCTAGGTGAAATTTTTGTCGATGATATCATACTTTGAGGGCATGATTTATTGTGCAAATCATTTGCTAATGAGATGAAGAAAGAATTTGAGATGTTAATGTTTGGAGAGCTAGAATTCTTTGTTGGTTTGCAAGTTTATCAAATGAAAGGAGGTATATAAATTACACAATCAAAGTATATCAAGGGGATATTGAAGATCTTTGGAATGGAAGATTCAAGACCAATTGGAACACCTATGGTTACTAGACATGATGATTTTGCTGAAGTAAATCAGATGATGTAGAGGTCAATGATTGGAAATTTACAATATGTGGTTCATATTAAACCAACCATTACATTAGTAGTTGGTATTTTTGCAAGATTTTCTGCTAATCCTAAGGAGAATCACATGATGGTGGTGAAAAAGATATTGAAATATCTGAAAGATATAAAAGAGAATGGATTATGGTACAAGAAGAATGACAAGTTTGAGTCAAAAGTTTACACGAATGTTGATTGTGTTGGAAACATTGATGACAAAAAGAGTACAAGTGGAAGAACTTTCTTTGTAGGAAGGAGATTGATTTCATGGACAAGTAAGAAGCAAAATTGTATCTCACAATCTACATCAGAAGTTGAATATGTTGTAGCAGCAGTTAATTGCTCAAACATTGTGTGGATCAAGGAATTGTTGAAAGGTATGAAGGAATAGATTATTGAACCTGTGGTGATATATTGTGGCAACACAAGTGCTATAAACATATCTAAGAATTTTGTGATGCACACAAAGACCAAGCATATTTCAATTATCATTACTTGAGAGAGTTAGTACAAGACAAAGAAGTGAGATTGGAATATGTGAACAAAAAGGAACAAATAATTGATATATTCACTAAGGTATTACCTAAGGATGCATTTGAGTATCTAAGAGATAAGTTAGGGGTCATTCCCGTATCTGAAGCAAACTGAGGAATATCTTCCTCATTTTAATTTGGTGGTAACTAGATTGTAAGTCAATCTTTGAAAAGTCTTTTGCTCCATGTAGTTCATCAATAAATTCATGTACTCTCAGGATAACATTTATTAACGGTTTTTGTTCAAGGCTCTATAATCTGTGTACATTCTCATAATGCTACTATTCTCTTAATGAAGGCAAACAATCTAGGGCTAGGTTGAATGTGTCCCCTTTTGAGGAGCTTCTTTATGTTTTAAAAAAAAATTTCTTCTTCAAATTTCTAGGGGCACCTATAAGTTGTAGTGATTACATGTCTATCTTTTTCTTCAAGTTCTATAGTGTGTTTAAAATCTATTTTAGCGGAAGCCTCGATTGGATGTCGCAAAATACCTTTGTGTTTCGTCAGGATGGTTTTGATGTCAATGTTATTATGGCTTCGCTTTTTGGGGAAGATTTGTCAAGTACCATTCATTGAGTGGCCGATTCCACCCGTCTATGTTTAAAGGTTCTTTCCATCCTTTTAGATGAAATTACTTTGAGGGATCTATTAGATAATCCATGTAAGAGGATTTCCTATTTTTATGTTGAGAGTAAAGTTCTATTTTCTAGAAGTTTAGGTAGAAAGGGCCTAAAGAGTGCAACCATGACACCCAATATTACATCAATGTCCACCTTATTGACAATGTAGAAGTCTTCTTTGATTGGGGCCTTCCCAAGGTGATGCCTAGTTGTGGATTTTTTTTTTGTACACCGGATAGTGAACCCATCAACCATGGCTATCTTAAAGCCCTTAAAATCTAGGCCAATAACATTCTTTTAACCAAACCATCAATTAAGTTGTATGTTGCTCCATTATCCACAAGAGTGGTTACCCTTTTTTCCTTTAGCACACTGCATATTCAAAATGGGTGATTCTTAGATGATTTTGAGATTTGTAACATACTTTTCCTTTTTGAAACGTTGCTTAGCCACATTTATGTCCATGCTCCCATTTCTCCTTGCAAGGGATTTTTTTTCCTTTGCAGCTTTCTAAGGTCATCTCTAGAAGGAAATCCCTTTTGATGCCAATTTTTCTTATAGGAGGGTTGGGCATGCTTGATTGATGTTAGATCCTTTGCGTATGGTTTGTCTTTTGATGATATTACTTCCAAATTTGACGCTTTTTGAATCTCATCTTCAAGTGTAGTTGGATCAAGAGCACTTACCAACCTTGGATCGATTCTTCTAACCCTCCAATAAATAGGTATGCAAGTCTACTTTCAACCCCTAGTATCATGATTGATTCTTTTTTGGGATTTTGTTACATAATCCTCTATGGTTCCTTGTTGTTTCAATTGTGTTAGTTCCTTGAAGCGTTTTTCTAGATGTTTTGGATCAAATCTTTAAATGGGCCTTTATGTAAATTTGTCGTAGGTCGTTATTTTTGGGTGTTCTTGTTGAATAAGTCCATTATGCCACTAATCGTGGGCAGTTGCTTTTGGATGTAGAATAGTAATTTTGATAGCATCTTCTTCAATCGTGGGACTAAGGGAAAGATAAGTGTCCATCTTTTGGATCTATAAATGAATTGCCACCCTTCCCAATTCATCAAAGTTGGGAAGAGTCATTTTATTTACCCTTTATTCTAGGTTTTGGTTAGGTTGCCTTATTCCCCTTCTAGGGACACTTTGTATTTTAGCATCATAATATTCCCTCAAAGAAATATATTGGCTTCGAGGTACAACCTTGAGTAGGCTTCAACAATTCTATAAATGTTATTAATGGGTTGTTTCTTTCCTCCTATTCTTGTTTCTTCCCTCCTTCCATTCTTGTTTCTTCTCTAGGTAGAAATGAAGGTCTTGTTAATCTAGGGTTGAACCCATTGGTGTTATATTGTTATTTTCCAAGTGATTGGGGTTAACATCCCTTCCATTTGTTTGATTGGGCCTAAAGGGTATTGATTGTATTATTCCTATTTTGCAAGGTTTGGGGGAGTGCTTGAGTTGTCCTCTCATTGTGTTCCATTAAGGCTCTCAATTCATCTCCCAACAATTCACCCATTTTATTTCTTTGAGTAGAATTATTGTTTGCTATGAGTAGTCTCCTTTCCCTTTCCAATGCCCTTTGAACTTTTTGGCTTAGTTGCATCAACTATCTTACCTGCCTTATGCTGGTAGGAACAATGCTTTGATAATGATTGTAATGTCCTCTTTTGGTTCTGATTTTCCTTGAAAGAATTCCAAATCTTAAAAGTACAAGTAATTTTCAAGACTATTCTTTTACAAAATTAGACAATAGCTATTGAAATCAGGAGAATAATCAATTGATCTTAAAACAAAATGAAAATTCCTATTGTACACATGCATGCTATAGCTTTAACCATATTAGAACCTTGAAGAGAAAGTGCCATAGGATGCCGGAGACTATCCTCCACAATTAAATCTAGGAGCGTTGAACAATTAATTAAGTTAATTTGACCCCTTGACCCACAAGCAATCAACTCAATCGATGCCCACTTCATTGATGGGTCTCGTACTTTGGCATCTCCCTGTTGTGTTTTCTTGCCAAATCTAATAAGATTGTTTTAAAAAAATCTGATGAATGGTTATTAGTTCTTAGTTCTAACTTCTTGGTCAATTGTGATGTTAATCAAATAATTAGATCAATGATTCATATAAGACATTAAATAATAGTGTTAATCATATTTGCATACGAGTTATTTTGCTAAATACAAAATGGCTGCTATTTGCTGAATGCAATGCATGTTTCAGAAATCTCTTATCTCATGAATGTTTTTTTCCAAGTGAAGGTCTGCCTTGTATAGTCCTCAAGCGGAGGCATACAGTCACAACCCTTTGCTAAGTATAGCCTTCAAGGGGAGGGACTCCCCTTCTAATTTAATATCTATGTCTTCCAAGCTCGTGGCTTTTGGGAAATGATGTTTGTTTAAGATACCTATCTTTTCACAAGGTGCTGATGGTATGCTAATTTATTTATTTCTTTATTATTATTTTTGCTTGCTCCTTGTGGATCATGAAATTGGTTTTTTTTTGGTTGGGGCATGACATCAGTTTTGATGTGCCTATCTAAATAGCTTTTTGAATGTTAAAATTAAGAATAAAATGTATATAAATGCACTTACCTAAAAGCCACTAGGAGATAATGTCTTGGGATGCCTATGTAATCCATGCCATAGATTCAATATACATACCTTGAAAGAAATTTCTTGGTCTTATTAAATAGATGTATTTAAGACATCTATGCTAGTAATTAATTTTTCAAATATCATATGATATGTTTTAGTTACCAGCCCCAAATATTGAGAAAATAATTGCTGTACCTAAAACTTGTCCCTAAATCCCCAAGTTATCCTGTTTTGATATTCTGTGGAACTCTGTTTATTGCCAGATTAATTTATGTAATGCCCCCAAATTGAGGTATAGCTGATTTTTGCTCAAAGCCAATTCCATAGCATAGTATTCTATAACTAAATCATATAATAGCTATTGACTTTTCAAAGTAAATAAGAAATTAACGTCTCACACTTTAATCTATAGCTTCATTTTCAATGATCACTCCTAGTAGGGATTAGGGAGGAGAGCACAATAGAGTGCGTGAAACATTGACCACAACTAAGCCCAAGGACGTGATAAAGCACTTCTTGGCTCACAAGTGGCAGGAACTTTTGTCCATCCAACATGGGGTGAGCTTCTTATATGGGGAACCCATCTCTCTCCTTCCAATTGTGTCTCCTTAATAACTCATAAATGATTGCTTCTATTCTTTAGTTTCACTTCCAAACAACCAACCATTGTAGGGATTGGAGAGGAACACACAATAGAGTACCTAAAACATTTGCCACAACTAAGCCCAAGGACGTCATTTAACACTCTGTGGCCGAAAAGTGATGGGAACTCTTGCCCATCCAATGTGAGTGGGCTACTTGGATAGGAAACTGTCTCTACCCTCCAAATTGTGTTTTCTTACTGTTAATGTTTTATGATATATGCCTAGAAATTAGATAAACAACATAAGAAAAGTAAATAAAATGCACAGAAGATGCAAAAGATTAATCTTGGGAAAACCCTTCCACTTGAAGGGAAAAACCCAGCCACACCAGCAAAGCAACTCTTTTATTGAAGATAAAATGATTGAGTACAAGCCTTTTCACTTGAGTGATTTAGAATATATCAAGCAATCATATAAATATATTGCATAAGACTCTTCATCTTACACATGAAGGTCTCTTTGAGTCCCAAAAGTAAGACCCATAATATTTCCACATATTCAACATTTCACATTTCCATGCACATGCCTCTTCGCATGACGTATGCCACATGTCTTTCTGCATGATATTAACACAAATATCTCTTTCAGCTGAAGGTGATCATATTAGTCATAACAAACATATTTCCATTTTATCAAAGATCTCTATCGTAGTTACAAACTTCAACACTCTTAGCAAGAGAGAGAGATCTTTAATGAGGTAGGCACACATAGCCGCAACCAAAGATGTCAATGAAATATTCTCATCACATAATACATGCTATCTCAGCATAACATAATTCACCATAATTACTTATAAGCACATAAAATTAGAGTCATGGAGTCATAGACATTACTTTCACCATGCCTACTCGCAGAGGGTGATCCATCATACCTACTCGTAGAGGGTAGAGCAAGGACTATTATCTCAAGACTTCTCCCAGAGAAGGATACATTTCCACCATACCTATACGTAGAGGGTGGAACGAGGGCTTGCACCTCAAACTTTTCATAGAGAAGAACGCATTTCCACTATGCCTACTCAGAGAGGGTGGTCCACCATCCTACGCGCAGAGGGTGGAACGAGGGCTTTCACCTCAAAATTCTCCCAAAGAAGAATGCATTTCCACCATGTCTACTCGCAGAGGGTGGTCCACCGTACCTACTTGCAGAGCGTGGAATGGGGGCTTTCACCTCAAGCTTCCCCCAAAGAAGAATGCATTAATAACTGAGATCTTCTCTCAACAAGGACAACTTTAATAACCACAATAAGATGGCAAACTATTGTATAAACTTGCAAAGGGTTGGACATCTCCCTTTGTCTTGTAATCTCCTTCTGAAGCTGAATAGTCTCCCTTTGAATATGTATCATCATCAAAGCAACATTCATCTCATTGCTTCTTTGTTCCTCCCTGCAACCATACGGGATATTTAAAACTTATAATTATCAATGCTAAATGCAATCACTATCATAAACACTTATCCCTTTGTATTCTAACCTCAACATTAACACTAATATAATTCACAAAAGAGATTATGTGTTGTACCTCTAAAGGAACACCACATGCCTCTAATGTTGTGGTTAATCTCTGTAACACCAAGGTATGATTAGAAACACATTGATCTACAAAATAGTGTTAGCAAGCACTTCCAACCATTTCAAAACACTTGCACAAATCCAGATCAAGTTTACTTCTCTTTCATAGTTTAGACAATAATCAACCATAGAACATTGACATCATAAATAAGAATGATAGGGATTCCATAATAACTCCCTCTTAATCAAAATCACCTTAAGAGGATAGCAAATAAGACCTCCCTTTAAAACTCAACATCTCCCTCTGAGTATGTGATCCTTATTGCTTTGTTGCATTCTGCAGCCAGGAGAGATTAATAGAATCAATCTATCATAAAGTTAAATATTGAAAAAGAAAACATTATTGCCAATTATATGAAAATTCATGATTGATACATGGAATAATTATCTCTATGAGACTAATCTTCCTCAAGAAGACTCTGAGCACACATAGATACATGGTAATCTTTTTTAACAATGCAGACCATCACCTTCAACCATTTTTCAAATATCTTGGGAAAGGTTTCTTTGTTAGTTACCAATGCCTCAAAGTTCAATTCACCTTTGATTAGCAATGATCATATTCACAAAAATATAACAATAGTCTTAGAAACAACTTTAGATGATACTGTATTGTGCAACCAAAGAATAGTTAATATCTAATGGAGGACATCACATAAGCTCATCAAAGTCCAAAGACCCATAAATATTAGCACCCTCAAGTGATGTTTGCTAATCACACGCCATTATCAACAATATACCTTAAGCCAAAAAATATATTCTCTACTCACATGGTAAGATAAGAATGTCATGAGTGATAATAAAAAATTTCACATATCTCAATCAAACATTATCAAGAGCACTGACTCTTAAGAAACTGTTAGATGAAATTTTGATATTAAGACATTTTACTTGTTGAGGAGCTCACCTTTGTGCATGCAAAGCAACTTCTTCTTGAAGTTTCTTTGCCGCGTGATCCTCTTGGCTCTTTTCCTCAACAATTTCTCCTGCTATTGCCTCCTTCATGTTTGACGGCTCTTGATCTCAAACAGAAGAAACAAGAACATTTTAATTGTTCATTCTGCTACGTTCTTGATGAAAAAAATGATCTGAAGAGAAATAGGATCATAACTCCTCATTGTTCAAATATACTCCTTTGAGAAAAGAAAACGACTCGAGCTGCTAGAATAGAGCTTCCGACAATTTGAGGATGAAGCTAAATCACCCAAAAAAATGTCTAAAACTTTGCTCAACTTTTATTGTAGCAACACTCAATCTCATTGAATTAATTCGCGGCACGAGACTTGGAGATATACAATACACGACCTCTTCCAAATATACACAAGACTTGAATCTAATAAGCTCTGAGTGATAAAATTACAGAATGATTTCCTGGGATTATTGATGTGCCGCTAGTGCTACCAATCGGAGAATTAGGACTCGAGGCAACATGAGGCTTAGAAAGTCTCTAGCTGATGCTATATTACATGATTCCAGTCCATCCAACATTGCTACCTTCACACTCGATGAGTTGTGAAAAGATGGAAACACACGATATCTTATTCGTCCCGTCAAACCAACCTTTTCTTTACGCACAATTGATTCTCAAATTATTAGCAAGAAGCACATAAGTAATACAATCTAATTCAAAAGACTCTACAGGATATATAAAAATGCACAAATTCTTCTCCAAGAATCTTTGAAAATGTTTGGATAACCCATGAACTCTTCTACAAGTATCATTGAAAACAAATGAACTCTCATCTTTGAAGTGGTGAGAACAAAGAGCAAGCCGTTATCAAATAATCTCGATTCTCAAAAAAAAAAAAAACTTCGATGACAACTGGTCCACTCAGAGCCTGCACGATAGACACAAAAGAGAGATTGACATAACAAAGATGCCTGCCGGTTGAGAATAGAAGTATTTCTGCCTGGAATAAAACGTAGCCTTCATTGACGATGCTCAAGCAGTGCTCAATCTCTCGTGGAAACTGAGAGAAGCGATACCAAAGAGATGCTGCTTGGTGGTGCCAAAGAAATGATGTTTAACTGAAAAAAGTTGAAAGATTTCCTGAAATCCGCAAGCCATCTTGTGCAAACCATTGATATTGATAATCATTAAATAGAGACACATAAGCAGCTTGGAATTAATGGAACAATATCATCTTTGCCTCAAAAGAAAACGTATAAGAATACTTAATAGACATAACCATAATCTTGAATAGAACGACATTCGAGAGGAAGAAGCAAGGCATAAAAAATAAAACAATGACTGTTTCGCAGCTCAAACTTCATGATCCAGAATGAGGTCCTTCAATCGAAGAATATTGACTTCCATTGTGGCACCTCAGGAAGTTACACTTCCATCCTATGCCTTGACACATGGAAAAGAAGAGGGCAAAAACACTGTTACAAAAAATAAATTGAAACAAAGGATAGAGAAGAAAATTCCATTGTCACAAAGAAAATAGTCTGGAGTTCACAGCAAAGAATTCAACAGAGCTGCTCGTGGAAACCCAACGTCCTCAGAGACAAGCAAGAATGGAGTTGCACCAAACACTGGCAATAAGAAGTCACAAGGATACAATACAACCTTGTGCTTTTCAGTGCCACACTTCCCTATTGTTATCGAACTTGGCTCTGATACCATGTTAAAGTTTTATGATATATGCCCAGAAATTAGATAAACATCTGACATAACCGTAATCTTGAATAGAACGACATTCGAGAGGAAGAAGCAAGGCATAAAAAATAAAACGATGATTGTTTCGCAGCTCAAACTTCATGATCTAGAATGAGGTCCTTCAATTGGAGAATATTGAGTTCCATTGTGGCACTTGAGGCAGTTACACTTCCATCCTATGCCTCGACACACGGAAAAGAAGAGGGCAAAAACATTGTTACAGAAAATAAGTTGCAACAAAGGATAGAGAAGAAAACTCCATTGTCACAAAGAAAACAATTTGGAGTTTATAACAGCGAATTCAACAGAGCCGCTCATGGAAGCCCAATGTCCTCAGAGACAAGCAAGAATGGAGTCGCACCAAACACTGGCAATAAGAAGTCGCAAGGATATAAATCAACCATGTACTTTTCAGTTCCATACTTCCCTGCTGTTATCAAACTTGGCTCTGATACCATATTAATGTTTTATGATATATGCCCAGAAATTAGATAAACAACTTAAGAAAAGTATATAAAATGCACAGGACACAAAAGATTTATCTTGGGAAAACCCTTCCACTTGAAGGGAAAAACCCAGCCACACCAGCAAAGCAACTCTTTTAAAGAAATAAAATGATTGAGGACAAGGCTTTTCACTTGAGTGATTTATAATATACCAAGCAATCATATAAGTAGATCGCATGAGACTCTTCATCTTACACACGAAGGTCTCTTTGAGTCCCAAAAGTAAGACCCTTCATATTTCCACATATTCAACATGTCACATTTCCATACGCATGCCTCCGCATGACGTATGACACAGCTTTTTGCATAATATTAACACAAATATCTCTTTCAGCTGAAGGTGACCATAACGGTCATAACAAATATATTTCCATTTTATAAAAGATGTCTATCGTAGCTACAAACTTCAACACTTACAAACTCCTACATGCTTGTTTGTCAAAGACTAAATAGATTAATAAATAATTAAAGAGTCTAGATAGAATAACATTTCTCATTATTAACTAGATCAAAGTACATAAGAGATTATATACTAACAATATCATCACATTGCATACCACCACTCTTGCTAGATTACAAGACTGCTGTTTCTTTTTGGCTGAATGCAGATCACTTATATCCAATCTGATCTCACCTCTTCATTTCTTGCTTCCTTTGATATTTTACTTCACTTGTTAACAGAGGCATCCTTTCATTATGGATGAATTCTTTCCGAATGATGCAATTAATAGAATTTTATTCTGATTACTGCCTTATTATATCTACATCTTAGTTTAGACATTCCTTATTTAAACACGGGCAATTAGCTATCATTTTGCGTGTCTTTTTCTTTGGTGTTTAATCATGGGGTTTGGCTCAACTGCAAATATTAATCTAAATTTATCCTTTCTGATTTAGGAGTCAGCCAGCAATATAAATAATAATGAGTCCACCAAAATAACAAGTTGCCCCACTTCCCAATGCCAATAATTATTATTTTATTCCTAATTCCAGTTGGCCTGCTATTAATTTCTATGGCCCAAATTTAATATTAAGAGGCTGCAATTATTATTTATTATTCTATTTTGGCTTATTTTGCTGTAATCGGCCTTTTGATCAGGGTGGAATTAGTCTAAATCACCCTCTTAATTGTCCAAACTAATTTTTATTATTTATAAGAGGGGTCTGAGTTTGGGGGCATGGCAATTCAATTTAGTTTATGTTTTTTGCCATGTCATGTAAATCAAATGCTATTGCAGTCTTGTTACCATTTGTCCCATTATAGTGATGTATTGATTTTTGCACATGTCCTTGGCAGCGGTGTCAATAATGATTCTCAGTACTAACCTGGGTTTTGGAAAACAAATTAACTATTGTTTTAAAACAGGCTATATCCCTGATTCATTTCTCATTAAACAATTTCCTTACATTTTTTGGTTCCTTGCTGATTAATTGCCATTTGTGGGTTTGGTAAATTTTCATATTATTAGTATATTACGAAACAATGTGTTCATACTTATCTTATTCTAGATTGCTATGAGAAAGTTGATACTGCAATAAGAACTTCCATTGTTTGAAATAGTTTCCTCAGCTAAAAGTTGTTATTGCAGGTATTCATAAATTTTCTACAGATTCATCGTCATCCAATACAGCATATGTTTTTTCTAGAAAGGACCTTTCCAGGTGAAGTTGCCCTTTTGTTTCTCTGAAGTTGATATTTAATGCTAATTCATGAATCATTATTGAATTTTGCCATTATTTTTTCGATGAGAAATCAAACAAATGCAAAGGGTTCTTATTTGGTTGCAATTATTGTTGAATTCAATATGTACGCACAAATTGAATTATTTTCTAATTACATGGTTTTAAAATCAAGTTACCGGTTTGGCCCTGCAACCCTGCTGGTTTGGGTATGATCAGATTTGGGTGCAGAATCTGGTTTGGTGTGGCTAGGGTTCAGAATTTCACTTCTGGGTTTGTCCTGGATGAATCTTGGAGAACTTGCTATGAATGTTGACAATTTTTTCTGGCTCCATTATGAACCTACAATTTTCTATTCATTTTTTTGCATTCAAAGTCACAAAATTATATCCCTATTCCTAAAGGGAATGATGTGAAATGTGATTTAATGCTTGCTGCAATCCTAGCTTACACAATTATAATGTCAATGTCTTTGCCCTATGGATTGGATGGATTTATCTATAAACGAGTTTAGCGTTGACTATAATTAAGCATACGTTTTCAGCTTTTTCAGAGTCTGTTAACAACATTCAGCAAACAAGTCTTAGCCCTATTGATTCATGATCAAGTATGATGGATGTGATCTAATGCTTGCTGCTATCCAACCTGACATGATTGTGAAAGTGGTACCATCTTTGCCTTAATGATTGCATGAGTATATTCATGTGAAACTACAGAGTTGACTAGAATTAAGCTATGTATTTCACTATTTCAGAGTCAATAACATTCAATAAATATATCTTTGCCTTAATGATTCATGATTAAGCATTTCAGTAAGTACAACTACATAACAATCATTGTATTTGTTTATGGTTGATATGTTTTTGTTTGTACAAATCTGAAATGTCTCCAACCCCTTATATATTTTGGACCAATCTGTGAATGAAACCCTCAAATCCAAGCCCAAGCTTGTTCCAGGATTGGTAAACTAGTTTAAAACCATTCCAAAATTAGGATCATGGCTCCTTAATGGTATATCTTGGGTGGAATGCTAACTCTGATAGTCTGTTCAATCCAACACAGCTCTCAAACAGAATCACCTAGTTTGGCATTTGCCATTGTTTCATTCTCAAGTTTGCGACATTAAAGCACTACTCTAATTCAATTTATGTGCGCACTACAGGAGGTCAAGACCAAATGGTTAGTGTATGCAAAAAATATTCTTAGAAATTATATATTTCCTCAAAATGTGATAAGATTATCCATCCTATTTGTAACCTTCCATGTTTGCATGACTAAACACTCTTGGTTCTTATGCCTTCATTAGAAGCCTTTGAATAACAAACTCGCCAAATTTGATCTTAATACATCTCCTAAATCTAGCCCCAGTTCCCAACAGAAAAAAATCATCCTGCTTATTTCTAATCAAATAAATCCACTCGAGGTAGTGTGGTGGACTGGTTGAGGTGTTGTGTGCTGAAGCTGCATATCTTGCAAATTAGGTATCCGTATTGGGGAATTCCATACAACTTGTTGGCTCCTGATTTAACAGTGTTTAAACAACCAAGTATGCAAGGCAAGAATGCGTCTATGGGCAGCTATCTCCAATAATGGACACACTTCACTAGGAACCTGGGCCAACTATAAGGCTATACTCCTTTTGCACTTCAGGCTCTGCAAAACCTAGGCGGGTGGACCTATAGATTCTTTATATGGTACCAGTTATCAAAGCATATGCTGAATCTAATGTAAAGCAGATAAAAACCCCTAAATCTTCTATACTTAACCAGGAATCACAAGCATGAAATAGCTAAGAACATAACTCATGAAACTGGGAAGCTAAATGCGGGTTCACATTGAATAGCTTTCAACATAAAAGGGAAAAATGATTTAATATGTTGATAACAGCAAGACCCAAGTATGAGCAACAAAACCTAATGATCCTATCTCTGATCAGTGCCTTATCCATTGGGCAATTAAATGAATTATAACCATATATCTCCTCGAAATCTCAGACATATCTCTACATCAAGATCCCTGATCTATCCTTCACTTTGTGAGCTGACATCTGCTACAAAATGAATCTCATACTCAGAACATCCTATCATGAAATCGGCAAACCCTGTGACAAACATCAAGCAATTACATGGTTCTTTGCTCCACCAGCAAGACATTTTAATCACATACATTCCTAAACGAAATGCAACCTAATCTATGCTCTTTGATCACAAATTAGAAGAAATAACAGATCCATAATCAGGAGACAAGATTCAGACCGAACTTAAAACCTTTTTCTGCTCTTTATTTGCTTTCCTTGAAACCAAATACATGAAATGTACAGAAATTAACTCATAAATCACCTAACAGAATATAACTATCTGCATAAAACATAAATGCTGCTCAATACAACAGAGAAATGCTGGGTGTGTGGCTTTCATAGTCTGAGCAGAGCTCCAAGAACTGGTTAATAGAAAACCAACCCCTACCATGTTTCAGACAAAACGATAGAATATGTATGGAGAAGGCAATTCCCGGATTCAATTTGCAATTGACACCTGTCCCTGTGGAAATCCTTCCATAGAAGAACAAAAGCTTCTTTCTAACTTCTCTCTATAACTGCATATCAGATCCTCTTCATTCTACCTCTCAAAGGCATCAAAATATCTCAAAATTTGATGATGAGAAAAGTAATTGATTTTGGTGTAAAAATGAACTCGGTAAAAGTAACAAATCAGTTAAAATGGTCTTGAGAAGACAAGAAAAAAACCTCAAGTTGATTTTCTTCACTTTCAGATTGCAACAGACCTTTAAAACCGTCCTCTAACCAATCTTAATCATCAATGAAGAACTCAGCCTATTCTGTCACCAATGCCTCTGATTTCACAAATTGTCCTATAACTTGAACCAGGAAGCACCTGTGCAAAAACAAACTCCAGATTTGGAAAGTTCAGGTTCTCCCGGTTCCAACGGTATATTGGAGTGCCCAATTCGGTTAAAAATTGCCCCAGATATGGCCGTTTGAAAATCAGGCCTCTGTTCATGGCTTTCATATGATTTTGCAAAATTTTTAACTTTTATATAGTTTAAACTATATAAAATTTCAAACTTTATTAAAATGAATCTAACATGAGTTTGAAGGAAAAATAATAATAAAACATTAAAAATTGAAAATTCTTAATTTTCCTTTCATTTTTTCTACTCGGGTCAAACCAGGTTTGATCGAGCTTGACACGTGTCACATTCTAACTGGTCCTCTGTTCTGCCACCTCACAGCGCCAAGTCACCCATGCCACATCAGCGTCACTATCTCGCTATGGCTAATTGGTGAGCATTTTCTCTTGGCGAAATAGCGACGATCACACGATCTGCCACGTGGCACCATCTCGTAGCCCAGACTCCACATCACCATCTCAATTACTGCACATTGTTCGGCTGCCACTTGTCATTCAACGGTTTGCTGATTGCAACTACACGTGGGACCCATAGGCTTATTCAACTTTCGTCAGATTTTGGAGATTTTTCGGCAACTCGCTACCTCGCTAGCCGAATTTTTTGAAATTTTCCGGCTAGCGAAGTAGCGAAGCGCCAGATTTTTGAATTTTCTGGCCGCTTCAACTTGCTGATGTCATCATTTGTGCATGCGTTTCCATTCAAAATTTATATTCTAATTGCCTCCCTCTTGCCATAGGCCGGACCCACCACGAAGCATTGGCTTTCACAAAAGCCACTTGTCTTAAGACACTTATCATGTTGTGTAGCATTGTATTTAAACTTTTAAAATTTCCTTTCCACGACCCATGTGGGATATATTGTTTAGACTGCATACGGCTTCCTTTTAATAGCACAGGGTCTCTTTGGATGTGTTGTGGCTCTATTTTTTTAGCCATGCTATGTATGGATGGAGAGGGTTCCTTTAAGCCAGTGGCTTCTCTCATGTGCCTGTGTTGGTTCTTTTCAAACACTTCTACCCTTCCCTGCTACTGCGTGAGCTGCTTCATATACATGCCACTGACTTTAACTGCTGCATTCACTTCTTTTAAACAGTGAGTTGATCCTTACGTTTTGCTTGCCCATTTAAATCTGCTGTGTCTTCCTTATCATTTTATTGACTGGAGATGACTTTGTTTTAGTGCCATTTGTCCTCTCTAATGTGTGAGGCTTCTTTGTGAGTTGCTGTGTTCTTTGTAGCCGTGGATTTATTGTTCTTTGAAGGCGTGACTCCTCTTTTTGTCTTTTGCTAGCTCCTCTTTTCTAGAGCCTGGGAAGATGGAGTGATCAAAGCCACACAATAACTGTGGAATGGATCAGCATGAACCACGATATTGTCCATATAATTACTTGTGGACAGAATTGCCTCCACTTTGCCCAAGGATACGTATTCTCCATGCTGTAGTTTAACTATGTCCCTTTTCCAGTCAATAATCTCAAGGCAGCCATCAGGATGAAATTTGCCAATGTCTCCAGTTTTAGAAGTTGCACTTTGAATCAACTCTAGACTTATATCCAGCTTTCTCTATTGGTGAATGCTTCAATGCCATTCAATTGAAGACCAATATGAGGGGAGTCTCGCGTGAAAAGTTCCTCACAAGTTTCAGCAGCAATTTACACATCAAAAAATAATAATTAGAAGTATTATTATTATTATTTTTTGACTTAGGCAAAAGACCCGACAATTATACCAAACATCATTCCTAATATATCTTTTCATATAGATATAATGTCACTTGAAAAGGTTTTATTATATTGTCATGTGACCATTATATATATCTCTTATTTTATCACGTATGGGTATTATGCATAATGTATCTTCATTGATAAAACTAATCTTGAGGTTTAAAACTCAGTAAGTTTACTATTTGGTATATTAGAAATTTTGGATCCATTGATAAAACTCGGCCCCAATTTGGAAACTCTCTTGTGGATTTTCAACCTTCAATGCATTTTATGAACATGGTCATCCGTTTTCAGCATAAGCTCACTTGTACTCAATATCACTACCAATCCTCGCCTTTTTAATCAATTCTGAAAATTGTGAATTTGTGCCTGGAGGCCTGCCAGCTGGGCTTAAAAACTGACTCAATCAAGTAACCAGACCATGAAAATTGGCATGAGTGTTCAATCCTACACACTCTATCATACTGCAAATTCTTAGCCCATGACGATTTTTCAGTAAAAAGATTTTAATTGCCGAACATCCATACTTCAATTACCCTATAGGCAAACAATGTTAAAAAACATAAATTGGGCTCGGGTTCGGCATTATAAACTGAGTTATTGATCACTTGGGGTTCTGAAAACTAGGATATAAGTTCTTTGCCATGAAGAGAATACAATTCTATAGTTTGGGCTCATGATGAATCATAGGACGCATTTGGCGAATTTTTGAAAATAGGCACTTGGAAATTTTAACTGAGAAATGTGTCAAAAAGTAATTTTTGGCAAATGTACAGGCATAAGAAAGTATGCAGATGGATTCATCATTACTTAAGAGCTGGCATACTTCAAGGATTTTCAGGACACTACACAATGGTACAATCCATTTAGGCTAACCAATCACAGGATCAAAGTTATAATGTGCCGAACAGGGGTACGGATCAATCAGGATACCTTAGCCGTAACAAAACAATATAAACTGGGTTTTTGATCATGTTGGCAAACTGATCAAATGGATTCATCACGATCTCAAAATTGGAACATATGAAATGTCTGACCCCTGGAACACAATGCAAAAAGAATTTTTTCATTTGGGTCAACTGGGTCAAAGATATGATTGGTCGAACAGGGCTTCTCAAAATTGTGAACAACTACACAAATGTACAAAACAGTAAATGACCAACTTTGAGGGGTTCGAAACTTAGTCAAACGGATTTGAAATGACTTGAAAACTGAAACATAGGTTCTTTGTTATGGATACTAAACACTCCCAAAGTGGCGGGTCATGACACATTGTTGGGTAAAAGATATTCAAAGACAAATCGGGCCTCCTGTCGCTATTTGACACTTGGGCAGAATTGCAAATTTTGACACTAGCTCAAAATGGGACTTCACTGAATGATTTAGGATGGCAAAATAACATTGTGAATCACATGCACATGTCAAATGGAAGGTGTTAAGCCACTTAAACACCATCTAGGCCTCAAACTAACAACTAACCACATATGCATAAAAGGCACTTTAGGGCATGATTTTTTCAATGGTGCTCAAAATTAGGGCTACAATTTTGAGCGCTAACACAACTTACAAAAGGTATCTTTAGGCTGTCATTTTTCTGCATCAGGTATAGGGAGCGTATGGCATTATGGTTTCTTAATAACCAGCTTCTCAGTTCAAAATTGTTAATTTGGTCCTTGCAACCTATGAGTCTCCATCATATGCATTATTGTCATTGCTTGGCCTTTCCATTCATGGCTTTCCAAATATGGCTTGTTTTTAAAGTGTGTTGATTGGTCGCTTCTGCAGTGCTGCATGCCTGTCATATATATTTGTAGTAAGATTCAATTTTCAGAGAATTCATCTGCTTAAGTGCAAAGTTTATTTCAACAGAGATAATTTTATTTGTGATTCTGTCGGATGACCATCTTCATTTCTTTTCTTGATTCTTTTTTATTTCAATCATTTCTTGTGTCACAACTTCTAAATTTTGAATTTTTGTTTTATTCAAGGTGAACAAATATTGCTTCTTTACTCAAAACATTTCCATCATATTCTTCTTCCCCTCCTTAGTCATAGGCTGCTATGTAGCCTTCTTCAGTGTGCTATCAGCCATTGCAATGTTTGTACTCGGTTAATATTTGCCTCCGCCACACTCTATGCTAGTATAATAGTTATTAAGAATGCCATGTTTATTGAGTACACATGGTTGTATGAAATGCTGAATTAATTTGATTCTTACAAATTACCAGCTTCGCTAAGTGGTGGGGCTCTGGGTTTTTCCTTTGATTTGTCTCAAATATGGTTTGTCTTTCATTAAGCATGCATTTGGTTATGGAACTGAATGAGGGGAAGGGGTTTCAGTATTTACCTATTATGCCATGCAAAATTCTGATTTACTGCAGCTTGCAGGCCTGCTTTACAACTTCCTGGTGCTAGCAAACCTATTGTGGCAATTCGCTTTTGTCCTCTACTTTTCACCCTTCGTGCTGAAAATTCAGGTATAGTGTCATGTTTAGAGTGAGTAATGTATTTTGTTAAATAACTTGAAATGATTACTAGTTAGCTTGTTGGTTGAATGCAGGTGCTCTATTCAAACTTCCATATCGTAAAGTATTTGCAATTGCAACATTAAATTCATTGTATATTTATGATACTGAAAGCAGCACTTCCATTGCAATCTTTGCTGGTCTCCATTATGCAGCTATAACAGATATTGCATGGTATCTCTGGTTTCTAACTTGCTGTACATACCTTATGCTTCTTTATTGTTGAAACTTTTTGAATGGCATATGCTCTCTTCTCTGTGCCAGGTCATTTGATGTAAAATTTCTTGCAGTGTCATCCCAGGATGGCTACTGTACGCTAGTAGAATTTGAGAATGGGGAATTGGGTTCGCCCGCAACTTTGTCTGGTAATAAGTTCTCTTTGCTCTCCTAATTTGGCAAATATTAATTGCTTTCACTGAATTATTAGGCTCATATCAAAATCTTAAGCTGTGTTTTCTATTTTAATTTTTTATTTTCATTAGGACAGCTTTCTACTGTGAGTATAGAAGTTCATTTTGTAGTCTCTTTTATTCTTTTTAAATTTTTGGTCAGTGAGTAACAGTGGTTTCTTTGATTAGAATTACCTTTGCATGTTGCAAGTTATTTGCCTCAAGTGGCCAATATTGTGGCAGAGAAAATAAATGTGGACATGTCTGTGGGAGATGAAAAAGCTACAGAAAGGGACCCAGAGATCGAAACAGAAGTTGTCAAAGTTGTTAGACCAAGAGGACTAGAGAAGTGTGAAGCAATGATACAGAAAGGAGATAATTTAGTCTCAGTGGCTTCTGGCAATGGTTCTCCAATCAATGGGAAAGAATCCACTTCTTATCAAAAGAAACAAGAAGATATGAATCCATTAGACCATCATCCCAAGATTTCCAAAAGGGGCATTACTCCAATGGCTGTTGAAGTGGAAAATTCTATGACAGAAAATCAAAATATGGCCGTGGACTTGTGTTTGGCAGATAAATCTGTTATGTGCAAGGATCTAAACATGGAAATGGAGGAAGTTGTTGAAACTGTACAGTCTACAGGACCAGGGAAGTGTAATGTTGTAACTCAGAATGTAGAGAATGCAGTTCTGATGGATTCTAGTATCAGCTCTTTAAGTAATGAGAAAGAATCTAATTGTGATAAAAATAAACAGAAAGATATGCAGCCAGTAGCCAATCTAGCCAAGCCTCCCAGAAGGCACATTATTCCAATAGCTATCGAGAAGTCATAAGCTAATATCAAGCACCAAGAAAAAAGGTTTCCCTGATGATGGTTTTCCATAAATGTCAGGTACATTAGGATTTTCCCAAGACTCTTGAGTGAAAACAAAGAAGGTGATAAAATTGTGAAATGACATTGATAATGAAAGTTCTGGAGGACTTATTTGTGCTTGTTGGCAGGAGCTTTGTCTCCAGACCCTTGCAGGGTTGTTGCCTTTTGATTCCACAGGGGGCTTTGCACCCAGACCTCTGCAAGGGGTGCTTCCCTTTGACCCCATTAAACTTCACAAAGTATGCCAAAATTTCATTTTCAATTCTTACTTATTCCTTCCACCTTTTTATTTCTATTTCAGATACTATATGTAATTGTGCTATCTCCTTGCCGCTCTTGCTTTGCCCCCTCACTGCCATCAGCAATCTTTGGCCATGGACTCCCCATCCCTGAAATCAGTCTCTCTGTCCATCCATCCCCTTGTCAGGAAACTCCATGCAACTATGTTCTAAAGCCATTTGTGGGTGACAAGTATTTAAAAAAAAAAATAAAAAAAAAAATTCCAAATATTCATATGATAACTTGTGTTCCAGTTTGATCTTCTGCTGGGATATTAAATTTTATAGATAGGATTATTCCAGGAGTTTTTTGTACAAAGCATAATTGGTACATTTTTGCATTATGAAAGTGTTTCCTGCTAAGTATGTGACTTTAACTAATATTCAGCAGTATGATAGTAGTATATCAATTTTCTGTGGCAGTCTTGGTATCATGAACAGCTTATCCAATGCATGAAAGATGATCATACGACAGGCATTTAAAAAAAAAACATTTCGTGGTCATGATTAATCATTGGTCTATAACTTGGTCTGGCATATAGTTTTGTGGTGATTTTAGGGCAAAGTCCCTGCCCAAATGAATACCCTCAATACCACTATCTTTTGTATGATGCAGACCATTTTCATTTTTTTCCCATATATCTCAGATGGGCATGGCATAAACTGAACAGGCATTGAAAGGTTGCTCTTTTTCCTCCTAAAGTAACTAAAAATGTATACAGTTATCTCAGGGCATGGTTAGCTGTGCTTGGGACAGATCAAACATACCTTGCCCATCTCAGGGACCACTGGGCATCCCCTCATGTACCCAGGTATACCCTTTGAAACTTTTGGATGTACCAGAGGTGTTCCTGAAATTTAAAGGACAGGGGTCCTGGCCATCTTCTCATCCTTGAAATGTTTCTTATAGGGGACGGGATTCTTTTGGGCAGGGGAACAAGGAAACACAATGAAGGTTATTTGGTGATCTTGATGTCATTAAGTTATTTATTTATTAAATAATATTGATCATTATGTTCAAAGTCTACCCTTGATGACACACACACACACACACCCACACACCCACCCACCCTCACAGTTTTCCAAACCTACCATTGATTTTTGTAATAAATCATTCTTATCAAAGCGAGTAATTTTAACCTTCACAAGGGTAAACATAGCCTATGGGGCAGGTTGCTGAATTCAATAGGTTAGTTCTTTTTCTATGCAAGTTGATGGTGAGTGCTCTCAACTTCTCAATGTGCTCCTAGCTGAATAATTTTGGCAAGACCTAGCGGTTAAAATATTCATAAATTTGTCCATATTGTCATTGTAAGCCACATATTCAACAATAAAATGCTGTTCACTTTCCACATTCCTAGAATTACAAAAAAGAACAAACTTACTGTTCCCATGCCCTTTTGGGCCTTTTCCAATGCCTGGTGACACAACAAAGCTGAAGCAAGTTAGTCCTAATAAGGTGCAATAAGAATTTTTGCTCTCCACGAAATATTGATCCCTACGTAAGCTTTTTGAAGTTGATCACATGTAGGATTGAAATCACTGATTTTGGCAGACATTTTGTACAAAAATAGAATTCATAATTAACTATGTTCATGTTTGGTTTCCATGTTTGACAATCTATTAGTTTCATGAGACATCAAAGTAAATAGTTTACACATTGCACATAAGCATGCAAGGGTTCGGTTTTCCTTGATCTGTTTTTGGCTCAACAATTTAGTTAGTACAAACCTAGAAGTATAAATGTTTTTCATGTTACATGCAACATACCATTTTTGGTTAGTCTCATTTTCCTACCATTGTTTGTATATTACAGGTAGGTTTAAAATGTAGGGAAAAATCCCTTGGCAGCAGCTTAGTTTTATTTCTAAGACAAATAACATGGGTCAGAAAAAGCTACATTATATTGAAGTGTTCAACTTATCTCCAGAACATGGGGATAAAGCTTACTTAGGGTCAGCTATTAAAGGTAAGGCTAGGCTGTTAGTGGCTGAGTTGAGAATGGGCTCACCTCATCTTAGATGTGAGACATGTAGATGGAAAAAGCCCAAAGAGGAGTTAGAGGAGAGAATTTGTGGGTTTTGTGAAAAGGGTGTGGTTGAGACTAAATGACACTTTCTCATTGAGTGCACAACATAGAAGACATATGGGCACAAAATAAGGTCATCTTGAATGTTGGCAACATGAACAATTTATTTGAGGAGGATATGATCAAACAAATTGCTAGTTTGATTGTCAAGATTCATATTGCAAGATCAAATATGGAAGGAATATGGAGTTGGTATAATGTTGTGATTTGTGATCCTTAGACTGATGGTCTCATAGATGTCATTAAAAATCTTCATTCATTTATTTAACACTTATTGATGCAGTGAAAGGTAGGAGAATCCCCAAGGGAGATGTCCTAGCCCCCCAACAAATAACTACACAACAAAATATACCAATAACATAGAGATTTAGATCCACAACAATGCCAATTCTCATAATAGAATCATAAGATTTACATTCAACAAGTTTGGCTGTAAGACCTTTCGGGTTATGGCCAAATATATTAGCAATTACAATAACAACTCTATAAGACCTTGCAAGATCCAAACTCTTAGCTAACTTAAACTACAATCTGGTAGAAATTCCAAGAAAGATCTAAACCTGTGCTCGCAAGCCACCAAACAACCTTCTTGTTTCTTAAGCCCACACTTAGCTACTAGCTTTGCTCAACTTCTCACCTCTTAGCTATTACATGTTGAACTAAATGACTGCAGACATCGCTAGACCTTTTACTTATACCAAACCAAGCCACAAGTTGGCCTAACAAGTTATATTAAATAAACACTCACATTAAATAAACCCTCAAGCCACAAGTAGGCTTGGCAACAAACATTAAATGCATGAAATAACTAACTACTTAGGACGAGTCCCAAGTTTACAATGCATAACTAACTCATATGACAACATAAGAGTACGTGTCCTTAGACATAAGTCCACATGTCATCCAATGATCCAAATCTTAGAGCGCACACACCAACTCCCTCGGATCGAAGCTCGCATAAACAATCCCCGAGGTTTGCTAGTAAATCGGAACACATTACCAACAACCACCAAAAAAGCTCTAACTCCAAGATGATTACTCCAATCATCATGCACACATATGACAAAGTTCCCCAATGTGCCTCAAACACATCTCCAATTGCACAAACCATAAGTACACAAATCCTAGGTCAAAGCTTCTGCATATAGGATTGCTGACTACCCTAGGATCCTCCTGCATCACTTTTGTATGAAACATGTATGTGCACATTTTAGCATTTCTATTGTATTCTCAAGTATTTGTACTCAAACACTATACCATTAACAATGAATACACTTTTTTCTCCACATGTAACCACATAAGGAGAGTTGAAAATGAATAAATTTAAACAAGGCTTCAATTGTATTAGGATTGTATTTGTTTTTGATTATTGGTAAAAATAGGTTTTGAAGGGGCCTTGAAACCCTATACATTCTCTTAGAAGAAATATTTTCAATAATAACTATCAATACTATAGTTACCCCAAGAACAAGTAACACAAACCAAAAGACCAAAAGGCCAAAGCCAAGGATACCATTATCCAAGAGCAAAAGAACGATAGTTAAAAAGGATAGGTGTTAGGTCCCAATTGTCCCAGAGGGTTCAAACAAAGGAACCCACAACCAACAAGGCCAAAGGATATAACAAGGTTAGGAGGAGACTTCTTAGAATGCTTTCCAATAATTAGGGTCCAACCCTCCTCAACAATAGTTGCGATATTTTGCCAATAATTGCTAGAACACAATTGAGAATGAAGGGATATAACAAGGTGAGGAGGAGACTTCTTAAAATAGTTTCCAATAATCAAGGTCCAACCCTCCTCAACAATAGCTGCAATATATGCCAAGAATTGCCATAACACAGTTGAGAATCAACACAAAATTGAGAACCAAAGATTGAAATGAAGCTAGCAAAATGCCCCCCTCAATAATTTTTTTCTCAATAGCTCTTGTGGCTGCCGCCTCCAACATTTTGTGCTGGGTTGAGCCAACAACTTCAATTTTTGTTGGTTAATGAACTAGTAACCCCTCTAGCCTGAAGATTCGAGATAGAAATCTCCTCCGCGCTATGCAAATCAACACGAACAACTAACACTTAAACTAGACTTGGAGTACCTTGAATCCCACCTGTAGAATTTACCTCTCGAGAGGCATATTTAGAATTGTAATTGTATGGTTATTGAATAATTGTAAGGATATGTACAAGCAATATGCTAGATGTTGATAAAGATGTGGGTGAAGTTTAAAGCATTTTGTTATAGGATTTGCATGCATTGTTAGTGCCTCCATATCTTGTAATTAGAATGCAAGAGTCAATACAAAGGTATGAAATTGCTATGTTATGGCTACGTTGATACGAAAAGGGGTTGGAATATTTTTATTTTCTATAATAGATTGCATAAACATGGCATGTCTTTAAGTTGGTAAGAGCTCATCACACTTTCACGATGCATATAAAGTTTCACTACCCTCTTGAAATGGTATTGAATTGAGCCTACAAATTCAAACTTATTGATCCAAAAGGTTTCGTTAAGGATTACTGTAGAAGAAACTACAAATATCCAATATAAGAGTATTAAAGTTAGCGTTAGGAAAAAATTAAGTGAATTTTTGTAAAAAAACATTGGGGGTTTAGCAACCTAACATACAAGATTTTAGGGAAGAAAGCATTATGCAAACTTTATAAGATTCAAAATAGGAAGTTGGTAATATGACAATTCTTTTTGCCAATTTAGGGATGGTCGAGAGTCTACAAAGGGGACAACTATTCAAAATATATAAGAAAATTTGAAATGGTCATATGAAAAAATCAATAAAACATGCAATTATGCATTATATTCATATAAGAATATGGCCAACGCAGCAACATTTTGATTTTTGTTTTGAATTTATTGTCAAATTCAAATTATCAATACTTAATATGCATTAATAATTGAATTCATTGTCAATATACATGCAATATTAAAAACAATAATTACACAATGTCCAAAGAGCACTTTTTTTCATATAGTTTCATGTTCAATTACAATATGAAGATATAAATGTAGAAAAAACAAAGTACACTTTTGCTCCTAATTTGCATGTCTTAGCACTGCATCAAAATCAAAGTTCTCAAAATCATTGTCACTATCATGGTCTACCTCATCCCATGGAATACAACCAATCCCCTTGGCATCTCCTCACAAACATGGGCCACATTTTTAGGATCAACACATCATAAAGCTAGAGTATATTGACACTTCAGAGTTTGATGATCTTGAAGTCAGAGACCATTATGCATAACCTGTAGCTTCCTTTCTTGTTTACAAAAGTCTATTCCTTTTGATGGAGTGGATAAAAGCATCAAATTTTTTTTTTGCAATAGAGGATTCAACAACTTATGTAAGGAGGCAAGAGACAAACACTTTTAGTTGTGGTGATACTTCTTGTATCTTGTCCACCATCTTCCAATATGATATGTTAAGCTAATATAGCTCTATCCTACCTTGTCTTTGGTTTACTCAAAGTTGGACCACTAAGTTTTGTAAAGTCAAGGGAACATGTGTGAGGAATTGAAGCTTGCTTCCTTGATACGTCTTATCAATGACCAAGACGTAACTAGCTAAAACTTGTGGATCATCACATGGAGGGACACTTCCATCCATTTATGTGTACAATTTGAGATTTAGAGCATATGTTGACATATGAAATGTGGACCGATTCATTTTGTTCCACCCTCATGTCACAATAGGCCTAATAGTCCGCTCATATAACCTCAAAGTAGGATCCTTAGCTAAAATTGTTTGCTTTATCTTCCTAAGTATATTGTCAAATGTGTCATATCTCTCAAAGACCAAGTTAATTGGTATTAGAATATCTAATGACGTCTACAATGGGTGAGATGTAAGAGAAACAATATTTGTGATATATAAACACAAAGTTCAAATACTTAAAATTATAAAATTAATATAAGAATATAAAATCTAATATTTACTCATAGATTATGGAGCGACAACGCTGGTGTTTAGACTTCAATTGGAGGCCTCCATGACAATTATTGTAATCACCTAAAAATGGTCATCTAGACTATTAGCTCCCTTTTCAACATTTTGGCTAAATTAATTTAATCACTTACCTAAGCTAAATTGCTAATAATCAATTTATTTGATTATAACCTATAGTTTGACTATGCTATCCTAAGTTCATTATTTGATTAAAAGAACATGTCCCCTTTTAATTAAATAAAAGACCCCATTCTTCTAACCCACTTAAAGTGCACACATAAAGTCCTTTTTCTATTTTGCAATTAAAAGAAAAGGCTTTGTGACTTTTGTCTTATATGACAAATCAACTTATATTCTATTGGTTGACTTGTGTGTGCACATGGATCACTCCTCTTTTTGAATTCCACCGTTGATCATCCACCATCTTCATCTTGATCTCTACCATCCATACATCTTTAAAAGGGAGAGAGCTTTCCCCCTCAATCCATCCTCATTTTGAATATTGTTATGCTGCAGGTTTTCTAACAGGTTTCTTTGGAGCTTTGTGGAGAACTTCTATTTCTTGTCTACATTCTCTCATCCATGGCATCATGGCATTCTAGCTTAGCTTAGCTTTTATTTTTACATGTAGCTTAATCTCACATAGCTTAATAATGATATTGTAACACTCTCATACATGTTTTAGCATAGCTCCACTTTGCATCTAATTCTAGCTTAATCTTCATTTGCATTGCATTCTTGAGGAACTCCTTGGGACATTTGCATTCTTGCATCTTGTCTTTGGAACCTCCCATTGCATGGTTTACTAGAAAGAAGAGTATCTCTAAGGCTCATCTGAGAGCCCTTGAACTTGAAATACACTCTCTTGCACTCCGTGGATAGGGAGCTCTAAGCTGGCATCCAAGCATTCCAAACTCATGGAATCGTTTGGATAGAAGGGTTTAGAGTGAGACACTTTTCGAGTGTACAGTTATATGATAATGGTCAGATGTTGCAGCAAAGTAAGGGAAGAAGCACTTTCAGACATCATAATGGCTTTAGATACAGAGAAACAGTTAAAAGTTTCTTATCAAATAATAGTTAAAAACATCAAAGTCCTCATAGTGAGAACAAGGCTTATGTGAAGCCTCGAGGGCGACATATGGTACGACCAAATGCAGAGGGAAGAAATGAGTATGGTCATAGAGGATAGGAACCAATAGAGCACCCAATGAATAGATTTGTCTTGACAAATATGGGTGGAAAGGTTGCTTTTAGCATGGTAGCCCAAAAGTTTTAGAGGTCAAAAATTACAAAGGACTAGAAGAAAGCTATGACAGAAAACCCGACACAAATAACATGCACGGTGACTGGTATGAATTTAAATACAAAGGTATGGGAAGATTCTATTAGCTTTTTAAAAAGCCATGCTTTCTTTATGAAATAGAGTGGAGAATGCCCTGCAATAGAAAAGGTTAAAAGCTGGTGCGATAAACAATGGGGATGGATAAAAGGATTTTAAACCCTAGAAAATGGTTTCTACATGGTGACTGTGGATTGTGCATAGGATAGAGAATGGATTTTAAATAGTGGTCCTTATATGCTGGAAGGGAAAGGTTTCTATATGAAAACATGGGTGGAAAACTTTGAGCCCACAAAGGAAGCTATTCAGACATTCTTGATATGGATAGGTTTATGTAATCTCCCAACGAAATATTAGAATGAGGCTTCTTATATATTGATAGGGGATAAGTTGTTTAGGTATTTTAAGTTAGTAGAGATGGTGGACAAAATGACCTTGCAAATGTTTTCTCAAATATGCATCCAATGGAGTGTGTGTCACCCACTACTAGAGTTTATTGAGCTTCACACCACAGAAGGGGTATGGCGCTAACCACTTTCTATCAAGGATAATTTAATGGTTTGCATGATATGTCTCAGTAAAGATTATGAGGAGGATGGATGTGTGATCTCGAGGATTGGGAAAATCCCTAAAGAGGAGAAACTTCTACAAAGAGTGTTCACTCTATCAACCTCTCAAAATCCTCTAGAAACTTCACGCATAGAGTGCTTAGCATTAGCAACAAAATGGGAATGCAAGATCCTTTCCAAAGATGAAGATAGAATGGGAACTGATAGAGAGGTTCTAGATGGGAAAGAAGTGTGTTGAATATGAAAGCCTTAATGCTTATGACGGTGGATGTAGTCTCTCTATAAGACAAATGAGAAGGAGCAGTCAGGATAGAGACAACATAAAGTGAGTCAGAGGGCTCCAAAGATGAAGAAGGGGAGGCTTCTCTAGAGGACATGGGGTGAATGGAAAGAGGGGGGGATAGTTTTGACACAAATTGGCTTCCTGAAAAAACTGTGTATCGCCACAACCTGAGGAGGATCATGTGTCTTTTAAGGATGGCCGAGGGATAGATTTCTTAAGTAGACTAAAAAACCTTGATGAATCTTTTCAAACGATGAGTTGCCAAGAGGTTGAAGAACTTGGTTGTGCTGGTTTAGTAGGAGTAGGTCAAGAGGATGAAGAGTCTAAAGATATCTAGATCTCACCAATGAGGAACTTGGAATGCTATTTTTAGTCTATAAAGGACTCAAGTGGACAGATGGTGGAGTCAGAATCAGAAGAGGAACCTGATGGGGTTGAAGAAGATGTGTTGGGTATAGAGGAGATTTGTATCTTAACTAACAAAAGATAATTATCCCATACAGATTGAAAGGATTCTTCAGTTAAATTTGGGGTGAAAAAGAACTAAGGCCGAAAAAGCAAAAAGGCTTTGGTCCAAGAAGATGGCAGTGCAATAGGACAAAGAAAATTAAGATCAAGAAGAGGTTATCCCTCTTTTTGAAGGTAATGAGGCTCCTTTCCTAGAATGTTAGGGGTTGCAATGCCCATGACAAACTCTACTTGATCAAGAGGGGTCTTGATCAAGTGAAATAGGAAGTTATTCTTTTGTAAGAAACAAAGATAAAGGAGGAAGTTTCTTTCGTAAGTTGATGTTTTGGAAGGTGGAAGAGTTGTTGGTTTAAAGCTCATGGGGCTTCTGGAGGCCTAGGGCTCTTATGGAGAGAGGAAGTGGTACAAATGGAGGTGGTTCATCGTGCCCAGTGTTGGCAATGGGTTAGAATTTTCTCTAAACAATTCAATGTTGGTTTCAATCTTATTAATTTTTATGGACCCACCCAAGATAGTCAGAAAAGGGATCTATGGCGAACCTTGATAGAAATACTTGAGATGGTAGGGGATGAAATTCTCTCCTTGGGGGAGACTTTAATGGCATTTTAAGTCCCTTGGAGAAGCGAGGTGGGTGATGATGGCATTATGTGAGCCAAAAGGATTTTAATAATTTTGTGATGGATAACGAGATCTACAACATTCCTTTTAAGAGATGGGACTTTACTTGGACAAACCACAAATATGGTTTTGTAAATATAGTAGAGAAACTAGATCATTTCTTTCTATTTGGTGATTGGTTAGGATATAATTGGATATGTGAGGCTGAGATCCTACTAGTTCATGGGTCTGATCACTTTCCTATAGGATTATGTCTTCAAGAAGAGTCTTCCCTAGATAGATGCCCTTTCAAATTTGAAGCTATGTGGTTGAGAGTGTGAGTTTAAAGATTTAGTAAAAGGATGGTTGTTACATGCTCCCATGTATGGAGATAACAAAGCTTTAATTTTCTTTAAAAAATTACAATTTTTGAAAGAGTAGTAAAAAATTTGGAATAGGGAGCATTACCAAAATATATTTGATAGAAGGCTTTCTTTAGAAACCTCCTTGAAGGTCTTGAATGAAAAGTTGATTGGCTTAGGGATACAAGAGCAAGATTTTGTTAAGGAAATACTTTTAAGAAAGGAATATGTTGAAGTTTTAGCAAGGGAAGAGGTTTTTTGGAGACAAAAATTTAGTGAGACTTGGCTCAATGAAGGGGATAGAAATACAAAGTTTTTTCGTAACTTAGTGAGAATAAGAAGGGCCTTTAATAAGATTTTTTTCAATAAATTCAATAGAAGGTTAGATGTTATTTTTACAAGAAGAGATTAATAGGGAAGCGAGAACCTTTTTTTCTAAACCAAGGGCATTGAAATGTGCTGGATTAGTTGGAGGTAATGAAAGTTTTATATGTTATCCCTCGATAGATATTTGATAGTCAAAATGCAATGTTGATGAATAAGGTCTTAGAGAGGGAAGTGAGAAAGGCCTTATGAGGCTTGGGAAGGGATAAAGCCCCAAGCCCTAATAGGTTTCTGCACTCTTCTTTCAATAATTTTGGGATTTAATAGGGAAGGAAGTATGAGAGGTTGTGGAGGAGTGTCGACAAGGAGGTTTTGTCTTAAAAGACTTGAATATTACTTTTATTGCCTTGATCCCAAAGAAGGAAATGGTGGAAAAAATTGAGGATTTTTGATCAATTTCCTTATGTAACACAATATATAACATTATGTCTAAGGTAATGACAAATAGGTTAAAAAAGGTCTTAGATTCAGTGGTCTCTATTGAACATAGTGGTTTCTCTCTAGGAAGATAAATTATAGCCCATGAAATGATTCATTCTATTAGGCTAAGAAAGATGGGGAAGATGATGGTTGAATTGAATATTGCTGGTTAACAATTTGTCTTCCTTAAATTTATCAATGGCTTGTACCTTGACTTTTAATGTCCCCAATAGTAAATGGAAAACAAAGCGGATAATAATAGAATGGGTCAGTGTAGTAATCTATCAAAGACCCTTGAATTGAAAGGTACAACTCCCTTGAAATGCAAGATTTGCAATGAATTTGTTTTAAGTTTTTGGGGTATGCTCTTAACTAGAGAGTAGAAGAGGCATAACTAGATTGCTTAAAGCTTCAAACAATCTAGGTGACTTTCAAATCTAACTCCTAAAATGCAATCTAGCTATCTTAGATGGAAGATTGAAAACATGCAAGACTACCTACCACAGTATGAGAGAGAGAGAGAGAGAGAGAGAGAGAGAGAGAGCAATGCCCAGATTGCTAGAATAATTGAGATTTGACAATACTCGGATTGTCCCCTTTTTAGCTACTTCATTAATCAAATACCCAGCTTCTCATACAATCCATAAAATACACACAAAATAACATGCACAACACGGGGGATAAAGTAATACTTCTACTAAGGAAAGTAAAGCTTACAAAACACCAAGATGAAAGAAATAAAACCAAGTTAATTTGTAATCTTTCAGTTTTCAATTACATCATATTCATCCCAAGTAATATACAACAACTAAATGAAAAATAAAATAAAATATAGACTCAGAGTCGCACATAGTAGTCCTAGCTAGAGGGGTTTTCTCACAAAATAATTTGCTGATCTTATCAGTTTCACAGAAAGTTACATATATAGGTCTCTCCAGAAGAGCCAATTACACTTGATGATTACATTGCAGAGAATCTCTGGACAAAGGAAGCTAAAAATAGGACTTGATTGGTCATTGTCCATTACAGAGTTTAAGCCTACTGCCAAAAATGATTACAAAAGAGAATTTGAGAAAAGAAGAGAAAGAGTGATAGTTGTTTGAGAAAATATCAGAGCATACAAATTTCTTTGGGGTCATAACCTTAGCTCTATATGCTTTCATTGCATCTGTTACTTTATCCAGTTCGTCGACGCCTGGGATTATGATGTTATCATCTTGAATCATCCAGTAGTCATGCATCTCTATCAGCTCTTCCACTCTAGCAACCTTTGATTGGAACTTTTTTGATGCTTGTCTTAGGATGGAATCTATGTAGATGCTAAAAAATGGTTTGCATCTATGGTTTAATCACATTTTCATACTAACTCATCCGATTTTCTCATTTCACTAATTCTGATATTTTGGCCAACTCGATAATTATTCAAGCATACTTTGACAATATCCTTCATCATTTTGCATCCCCTTTCAAATCAATTGTAGATCACTTCGAAATCGATTCCCATTTTATCCAAACTTTCTAGAATCAACCCAAAACCATTTCAACATCATTAGAATCACATCCAATCAACCCAAAATAATCCCAAATCAACCCAGGATCATCCCAAATCATCCCCAATCAACCCAAAACGTGTCAAATATGCCAAATCAATCATCATCTTTAAGACCCTAGGCATTTTCGTATCGCTCAGTGCCTTGGAAACCTATCAAATCTTATCAAACCCATCAAATTTGACTTTAGTATTGTCATGTCCCTCAACACTAGGTCAAATCTATCATTTTTATCATCCGATCATTGACATTTGAGTCCCTTAATGTCAGATCGTGACATTATCAAACCAATTTAATAACATTGACAATGTCCGCCAATGTTATTAGGATCAACCTTATCAATCAATTTCAATCTTGTGACATTTACAATGTCTATTAAATGTCACATGGTCTTAATCCATGTCATGTGTCCTTGGCATGTTATCGATCTTAATCAGTCAATTAATTTGATCATGGCTTTGATCTACCCATCATCATCCTAGTCGATCTACATAATCGTCGCATTTCATCAAAGACATTATCACATTTATTTCATCAAATTGGGCAGTCATTTACTAATTTATCCTATATGATTAGTTAAACCATAAACTAATCCTATGTCATTTCAATAATTTTCATCCCGCATTATTAATTATTTTTCCTACTAACCAATGTTCTCAGTTAATTGATATTTATTAATTAATTGATTCACCTTCATAAACTATGAGAATTCTCAATTTCCTAAGTCCTATTTTCCGCTTCCAATTCCCATTTTACTAAT
Organism: Cupressus sempervirens; assembly: GCA_028749045.1. Classification (NCBI taxonomy): domain Eukaryota; kingdom Viridiplantae; phylum Streptophyta; class Pinopsida; order Cupressales; family Cupressaceae; genus Cupressus; species Cupressus sempervirens. Next base: position 442,595,518 of record CM053793.1, on the reverse strand, counting down.
TTCCATTTGTGTGGATATATGAATTTTTAATTCAAATATTTCACCTATTCTTGACACATGGACATGACGTGTCATAGATATTATCCCTACACTTGGCTAAAATATTTCATATTGTGATATATTTTATTCCTTACACATGTCTATAATATGCCTCCATCATCATAGATTCTTGGCTACAAGTGGCTTTGAGATGTCAAATGCACGTCATAGATTCTCCTCCACTTTTAGCCATGTTGACTTTCATAAGTCATAGAATCCTACATTTGGCATATTGTGTCATGGATGTCATAGATATTCTAAGGAATATCATGCCAAGTTGCACATTTGAAGTGACAAGTGTCCATCCTATCATTCAAGTCTCTTTTCTTGCACTTTGGCTATGAATTGAGCCATCTTGCTCTCATTTTTGATCCTTAAGAACCATATCCTTAAGAACATCCTTAGAACCCATTAGGCTTGAAACCACATTTCTAGTATTCTCAATAGTATCATCCCATCACAGTCTTTTGCTTTCAATAGTATAGGTGCTATAGGAAATTGGAGCTACATCAAATGGAGAAGAAAGAAGGACATAGGAGCTACAATTGAAGAGGGGGTTTGACTTGTTTTATCTCCTTTATGCTTCAATTGGTTTTCATAGTAGATTAGAAGAGTTGTAGTGTATGTTTATTGAGTTTTTGTGGTTGCTCATAGTATAATAGGTTCTAACCGTTTTCAAGTCCTACAATTGATGAACCTGACGTGAATACTAATATGAGTTTCTTTGTTTTGTGCTTGTAGGTGCAAGGAAGGAGCTCATTTCAAGGAGTGCAATATTTGTCTACTCTTTTATATCTTAGATAGTCTAATTAGGAGTCCTAGTAACATGCTTTTTAGCTTTCATTTATGCATTTATGTAGCTTGTTGTCTCAAGTTTGCACTCTGCTCTATCAAGGCACACTTGGGGCCTTTAGGAAGCTGTTTTAGGGGCCTAGAAGTTAGTATAACCCATGTATACTATTCACACCTGACCAACTGCACTCCAAAACTACCACTGTGCCCTGCTGGACACCAAGTGCACTAGGGGCGCACTTTGCGCTGCTATTTGATCAATTTATTCATTCATTGCTTCAATCCAACCTTCATTTTCCAAATCATCTTTCGCTAATTTGGGCTCAAACTCAAGAATATGCTCTTGAAAAATAGATAGACATAACAAGCATGCAATTTATAGTGATGACATAATATTCTTGTCCCCTAGGGATCAAAATCAAAATGAGGTAGAGGAGATGCAGAAATGAGAAAAAAATGATCAAATTGAGATAACGAAAAGTCCACAATGATAGCTAAGCAATTAAAACCAAAGAGTGACCACCAAATAATGAAGATATGCCCCAATTTGACTAAGTTTGACCAAGAAAGATATAACATTAGAATTAGGTCAAAGCAAAAAGAAAGGTGAAGCTAAATGAAATGGAATGACAAAGAAAAGTGGAAGAGAGTAGAAATGAATAATTTAAGATTGCCCAAACAAGAATCAAATATTAAGCCGCAAAAGGTTAGCTAATTGTAGAAGAAGGAATAATTAAAAAATGCAAAATTTGACTAGCAAGATAAACCCAGATTTTGATTTTGATCTCAAAAATGGATCCAAGACAACGTAACTAGCTAAGGGTATAATTTTTTGCACAAATCCAAGGAGTTCAAAAATTAGGTCAAAAGGTTATATAAGGGGTAGATTAGATACGATTATGAGATTAACCCCTTGTGACGATAAGATAGAAAAGAAGCGAGTGAAAGCCAGGAGAAGATGATAGAATATTATCGATAAGAAGCAAGAGAAGATGAACATAGTTAGCCTACTCATCCATGAAAGATAAATACGACTCTCTCAACATTAAAAAATGAAAAGCTAAGCTAAAATGAACACTAAAATATAAGATAGTATACAAAAGGTGCAATTGCAAGGGTTATATAAACAGGTCCTAGTTTTTATCATCAAGCCTTATTAGTAACATCAGAAGATCATAAAATCATTACTAGCATAAACTATGAGGATACGAATATGATCTATATTAGATAGGAGTGTAGGAGCTCAAACTATGAATCAAAGACATAAAGGTCAAGATGAAAATGTAGTTAGATTCCATAGGTTTAGTGTAGCAAGATTATGCTGGCATCAAGACACAAAATGTCAAGATGGACATAAGTATGCACTTGCAAAATAGACTAGGATGAGGCCTTTGAATTGATCCTAAGCATCCATGGGACCAAGAGAAATGATTAAGACACCTAATATAAAATCAAAGAGAACACCCACAAATAGAAATCAAAGAGAAACATGGCCCATGCCCCTAGTCCTCTCATCCATGACATCATCAAGAGACTATTAGGGAGAGAACACTCAACAATGAAATCATCATAGATAACACATAAAGAGAAATAAAGGCAACAAGTCTCAACCAATTATTAGTTTAAGTGTGTGTGTGGAAGTCACATGATTGTCTCTTGTAGGACTTGATTCTGCCAATGAGAAGTATCGCAACATCTTAGACTATATATAAAGTACCCAATAAGTGTTGCAAAACACTCAATCTTAAGGGGAGTATTGAAAAACATTTTTTACAAGAGTTGCCAAAGAAATGCCAATGCAACAAAGAGACCCTAGATAAAGAAAATGACTACCTATGCCCTCTAGACCTAGACTAGGATCAACTCCAAAATAGGAATTCCAAAAGGACATATGAAGTGAAATGGATCAAGCTCAAAGTGCAAAGTGATATGCTGATATAAATAAGTACAAGGGTTTCAAGTAGCACATGTTTCCAAGTTTTCACCACTTTGCAACATATTTTCAAGACTTTTTATGAGATTTTCATATTTGTTTGAGATCTTTGATTTTTTTGGTGATACATCAAAGTGCCTATTGCTAGGTCTTCACTAAGATGGTCATTTTTTCTGGAAATTTTCCATTTTAAAGGATATTTTCAGCATCATATATGATTTTTTTTCCAGATTTTTTAGAATGATTTAGGGATTACTAGTTCTCAAGCAAGATCACATCATTTGTTCCAATGTCTAGCACGGTGTAGAATATAGAGTAGAAACCAAGTGGATAAGATGGATAAGAAAGAAATAATGAAGCAAGTGAAAGTGATCCTCAAGGACTGACTCCTCAAGAGTACCCAAGCTAGTGAAAGATAGCCATATGAAGCAAGTTTTGGATAAGAAATGGAAGCAATGAGAAAGATAACATGTAGGATAAGAAGTAGAAGCCACTATGCAATATAGCATATGGGATAAGTATTGGAATAAAATAAGAGAGATAACATATGGGATAAGAAGTGGAATACAATAAGCAAGAAAGCATGAAAGCCTATAATCTAAAAGAGTAGACATGTCAAGAGGCCTATAAGAAACATATTTTTCTTTGTGTGATCAATGCTAAGAAGTTGACTAGATATGATAGCAATCTGATAGAGAAATAAGAATGAAGCTTGATATGAAGGCTATGAGTGAATGAGCAAGCACAATAGGGAAGCTCATGGATAAGATAGCCAATACACAAGGATAACTCAACATTGACAAGATAAAAGAGGAAAGATAGAATGGATTAATTATGGAAGAATTATGCATGATACCTGTTTGCTAGGTTTTCATCATGGTACTTATCCAAGGTTTCATAAGAAGTGAATTTCACAATAGGACACAATTATATCTCTATACTTTTTCTACCAAGGCACCTGTTACTAGATTTTCACCAAGGCACCTTTTTCTCTTTTTCTTTTTTTGATTTTTAGAAAGAGCTTAAGATTTTTCAATTTAGATAGTGCTCCTATTGTAAGGATAAGTCATGATAAGCCAGGACCATAAAAATGAATGCTTAAAGATGTTGATAGGGTGATGGAAAGGAGATGATAGTACAAAGAGTATATGGAGGGTAATAGTTCATGCCTTGGAAGGCTAGAAGGAATATGGATAGCAAGTGTAGGTTTGAAATGATTGCATAAGTGTAGGTGAAAAAGTGGGCAAGATCAACATCGACACACACCTTAAAGGGTGATGGAATGATGAAGGGATCATGGAGGAAATATAATCTTGGAGGAAGATGGCGGGGAAGGCTTCAAAATAGTTTTAGGAATATGTTTGGAAGAAAATGGAATGGAAGCCTTTGGAAGCTTGAATGTCAACTATGATTTGTTTCAGTTTTCAAATCTTTCAAGAGAGACTTGGGAATGTATATAGCTTTTGATTTTTCTTTTCCTTTTGATGCTTTGCAATGCATTTATTCAATGATGGATTTAGGAACCCATATTTGCTTTGATTTAGCTCTTTGGATAGTGGACCTTTGTGATCTCTTGAATGTTTTTTCTTTCTGTCCATTCACATGTCAATTAGATGAGACACAATGATCTTCTTTTGTAAATGGATTCTTGTGTTTTTTCTTAAGTTGATCATCCAAATTGATTACAAAAGACTTGGGATTTATGGATGAATAAGGCTGATATGAATGGTTCATATGGATGGATGGATGGAAATTCATCAAGGATGACTATCTTTTTTGATCTTTAGGTATAATGGGAAAAGTAGGTGATGATCTAGGAGTGCAAGTAGGAGATGAAGGAGCATAAGGTCCCAATATGGAAGGAAGGTTTGAATGCTTTAGCTTTGATGGATAAGGACCAAGAATGGATTTGGGAGATGCAAATGGATAGTGAGTAGGGATATCAACATCTTTAGAGTGAGAAACAGGGCCAAGGGCATCAATAGAATCATGAGAAACTTTTATATGAGAAACATTTTTAGTAGGAGCATTTGAAGCTTGGGCATAGTTTTGAAGTGGATATGGAGAAGTAGAACATGAGGAGACACTTTGATCTTGACATATTTCTTTAGATAGCATAGGCATAATTTTTTTTAATGATTTTTAGTAAGCTCAATGGAAATAGAGGAAGTTATTTCTTCATCATACTTAGGAGGTGGGTAAGATATATGATATAGAGGAGTGGCATCTTGAAGGAGATGAAAGGGCGCTTGATCTTGGTCTTTCTTGACATTTATATCTTTGGATTTTTGAGAGTCCTCTTTACACAAAGCCACTTCTAAGGACAAGGGATTATGAAGGGGAAATGGAGTAGTGCTCGAAGTAGGCATAGTAGCCCATGAAAGTTGGGGATCTTTAGTCTTAATAGCACAAAAAATATTTGCAGCCAAGTATAGATCAACTTGAGTTTCTTTCAAAGGTAGCCCTTGAGGGTATGCATAGTCAATGCAGAAAGCATTAGGTTATTTATTTGATGGAGATATGTTGGAAATATTTGAAGTTTTAAGAGGTTCATAAGGGTCTAAAGAAATAAGGGTATCAAGGAAACCATCACTAGACATAGGTTCATCAACAACATCTTTTTCATCAACAACATCTTTCTCAAGAGAATTATCCTCATCACATGAGTCATTAGAGGTATCAACAATCCCATCATCAATAAGATCTTGGACTTTATGTTTTAGATCAATGCAATATGAAGCACTATGGTCACTATTTTAATTATAAGCACAATAGGTATGCAAGAATGGGTTTCCATATGAGCTAGACTTAGGCAATGTGATGAGCTTAGTGCCAAGAAGCATTTGCAAAATGTCATCAAAAGAATATTCCAAGAGAGTAAAAGTTCTCTCAAAAGTATGCATAGGATCTTGTTTTTTCTCAAGTGAATAAGATGCACCCATGCCTTCATCATATTGGTCAAAAATAGGTTTATCATGAAATTTTGGCATTGGCTCAAAGGAGATATTATTTTCTTTCTCTCTAAAGAGGTTGTCAGATCTAGAAGATGAAGACAATTGATATCTTGGAGAGATAGCGTGTGTAGACTTAGAAGAAGAGGAAGAATATGATATTGAAGAAGATGACTCATGTACATATTGAGAGCTTAAGGGAAGATCATGTGATTATTCCATTCTTTCCTCTAACCTATTCTCAATTTTAGACTTCATTTATATCATGCACCTAGTGAGATGAAGTTACACAAGATCATTTGTTTCTTCTAGTTCTTTGTATTGAGTGTATAGATTTTGAAACACTTTAGCGATATAGAAGAACTCATGATCATGTAGACTTGGTTGAGTTTTGGTAGAAAAAGCTTTGAAGCCCATAGTGGCAGATAGAAAATTAAGCATGCAGGTGACTAGAGGAAGCTAATAATGTGACACAAGATAACTTTTTGTCCAAACTAAAGAGACAAATTATTCACTTTCCAAGAGAGGTAGTAATGAATGTGTGACTTGTCAAGAAAAGTGTCCAAGAAGATTATGACACTATTGACTCAAGTCAAGAGCTAGAAAAGAAGCCAAATAACCAAGTAGATAGAAAAAGTAAGGTGACAAGTGAACAACTTTCCCAATCAAAGAGTATAGTCAAGAGATCAAGGTAACTGTTTTAGCCAAAAATAAGGTCCTAGTAGCTTGACATAGATCAAGAAGATGGAAAATACCAAGAGTGATAAGACAAAATAGCCATTTTAAGCATGCTAAATCACTAGAGACGTAGAAAATCAAAGTTAAATGATGAAACTTCCCTTAGAAAGCAACACAAACAAAATGTATAGGCTTGATGTTTTGACTTGGAGATAAATGTTTGACAATAGTGGACAACATATAAAGTTTGATGTTCAAAAGAAAGATTTTTTTATCCAAGATAGTAACACATGGAGTAGTCTTTAAACAATAAAGAAACAAAAAAAGAAACCTTGCATGATACAATCATATGTGAGGTCTAAAAATGAAAACCCTAGAGCTACTATCATGTGAAGAAATATCTACCTAAAAAACATGATTCATTACTCAATACCTTGGCCCACAACTTGATTCTCCCTTGCCTCACACAAAGTGGTTTCCCACAATAGATATTGGCTTTGTCGTAGATGGGTTACCCAAATCTAAAGGAACACATATGGTGAGTCAAATTTTGGGGTGATATAGGTATTCCACTAGGATCAACCCTTACACCAAGATATTTAGAAGAAAATAAGGGTAGCCTCTATCCTAGGTTCTCAGTAAGGGCTTCCATTCATAACACTCCTCTTGCTCCTAGTACAAAACACCTTATCATATGATAAGTAATAGACCTCGCAACTACAAGAGTACCTTAAGCATTCTCACCTAGTAATTTCCTCATGGTCACAATCCCACAAGTACTTCTACCAGATGAAGAAAAATACTATGTCTACCAAGGTTTTGTGTCCTTGATAGCCTTGAATTTATAGTGGGTTGGAAGAGCCAGGTTCGCTTGTGCCCACTTGGGTTGTTTCTCTTGATCTCTCAAAAGAAGGACCACTAAATGATTCTGGACTAAATAGAGAGGAGTAACACTAAGAACCAAGGTTATAAGGGTTCACACCAATGCAATACAAGCTCCTAATGCTTCCTCAAGACACACTAAGAAAGTTCATGTACCCCTTACTCCACCTTGGCATATCAAATGGGTCAAGATTTTTGATTCACTTAAAGGTGAAGAGCATACTCTCCTACCAAGTGACAAGATTTAGTAAAAAAAGTAATTATGTGGCTATGAGAAAGTGAAATATAGCTTAAACTAGGAAAGCACAATAGACACATGAAAGCATGAAATGAAAATGGGAAAAAAAAGTTTATTTTAAAGCTAGGGCAGCCCTACAAACACATTAGTAGCCCTTTTTATCTTTGACAAGTGTTCTTTTGTTTGGAAAACAAGTGTGAAAACCCTACAAAACAATAAGGGTAGGGCATCAAAAATAATTAAGAACTGCAACATAAAGTGGTTAGTTTCCTCAAAAATCCAAGTCGTCTTCCAATCAAGCATATGCAAAAACAAGTGCAAACTAATCACAAATGCTCTTTTTTTTACTTTTTGCTTTTGACCTAGTCAACAAGTTCTAAATTGTTTGCTATTATTTCAGCTCCAAAAATAGAAACACAAAGTAGAGACCCCTACTAAAAACTAAAGATTTTGAAAAATACAAGAAATTAAACAATATCTCTTCATTTGTACCCTGGGGATTCATTTTATCAAAACATACTAGTTTTTTCAAATCGAGTTATTGAGCTCTAAAAGGACTTCCAAATTCAAAACACAAAGAATCAACCCCATGTGGAATTTAAAGACCTTTCTGAAAATCTAAATTTTTCCAAATTGTTTTTTGATTTGTAACCCAAAATAATTTTTTGTGAAAAATAAAGAAAAATTTAAAACTACAGCAACTCATCTTAAAAAAATATAAAACTTGAACTGAGACATCTCAAATGCATCCTTAACCTAGAAAAAATAATTTAGATCCAAAATCCAAGTGGTTTAGAAGATATGATAAAAAATCTAAAAACTTAGGGGTTTGGCCTTCAAACTAATCTGCACAAGGGTTAGCCTTCAAACCAAAGTGAGAAACCTGCAAAACCACTTTATTAGATCCAATAACCTATAAACAACTAGAAATGATAATGTAACCAAAATGCAAGAAAGAAAATGGAGCTAGAAACTTGGTTCTAGCTCCACAGTGGGCGCCAAAAATGTGTGTACAAATAGTGTCACACTTCTATAAACCATTATTTTTGAGAATACCCTTGAAAGAGAGAATCTCAAGAGGTGTCTTATAGTTGTCTATCTATGACATGCAAAGGCTATGAGACAGTGACTCTCAAATGAACCAAAGATATGAAAACCTTGCAAGGTGCACCATAGAACGAGAGATTCAAAGAGTAGAGGCAATGAGTGCCAATATCCAAGAATCCCGAAATGTGTATGCAATGAAAATGCAAATCTAAGCTATATGAAATGCAAGATGAAAATTGAACTAGCAAGATGAGAGTATTGCAAAGCCTTCATACTTAAGCTATGTGAGATAAGCTATGAGCATAAAGAAAGACTAATATTAAATTCCATAATGCAAGTTGAATAAGAGCTAAGCTAAAATGCCAAAATGTAAGAATGCTCCAATTTTGAAAGCTCCGAAAGTACTTAGAAATCTTGTAGCATAACATTAGCATGAGAGTCTAAGATTTTGAGAATGAAGAGAGAGCCCTCCCTTTAAACAAAAAAATGGATGGTTGAGATTAAAAGCCAAGAGGGGCTTAATCAAGGGAGGAGAATGAATCTTGAGTGATCCATGTGCACAAGCATCTCCACCAATTACAATAAATAGTTGAATTTTGAGAGGGTTTGAAATCTGTGGAGGAGAATTAAAGTTATTTAAAAAATAGAAGATTCCTCTCACATAGAAAATTGTGTATTCATGTGTAGACAAAAATGTATTTTATTATATTTTAAAAAATAGGAATAGTGCTTCATGTGTGCACAATTAGGATAAGTGGGAAGTGGGGATTTTTATATAATTAAAAGGGAGCATGCTATTTTAATTAAATAAGAGACTTAGGATAAATTTGTCAAACCATAGGTTATAATAGAATAAAATATAAATTGGGAATTTGATCAAAGATAAGTGATTAATAAATTATGTAAAAATTTCTAGAGAGGGGGATCATAGTCTAGATGATCATTTTTGGGTGATTACAATGCATTGGTTTTTAGGTAGATATTGAGTAATGAATAATGTCCTTGAGGCTAATGTGTGATGTTTAGCTCCTAGGATAAGGTATTGAGTAATGAACCTTGTCCTTTAGGTGGATATTTCTTGATGTGTTCTTGAATGTGCTAGACCTGTGGAAATATTTTGAACATACACATGACAACATCTCTAGGGTTTTCCTTTTTAGACCTCACATATGCTTGTATCATGCAAGGGTTCTTTGTCCCTTGCTTGATTATTTAAAGACTACTCCATGTATCACTATCTTTCTTGATTTTTTTTTCTTTTGAACATCAAAATTTCTATGCTATCAACTATTGCCAACTTTGTCAAACAAGTCAAAAAATCAAGTGCAAACATTTTCTTGTGTTTCTTACTAACGGGAGTTTTTATCATTTGACTTTGATTTTCTATGTCTCTAGTTCTTGAACATTCTTAAAATGGCTCTTTGGTCTTATCACTCTTGGCCTTTTCCACATTCTAGTCTATGTCCACTTGCTAGAACTTTCTTTTTCTAAAAGATTACCTTGATATCTTGACTACACTCTTTGATTGTGAAAGTTGTTCACTTGTTTTTGCTTATCTATCTACTTGGCTATTTGGGAATCTTTCCTAGATCTTGACTTGAGTCACTAGTGTCGTAAGATGCTTAGAATTCTTGGCAAATCACTCATTCATTGCTACCTCTCTTTGACAAGTGAACACTCTACCTCTCTAGTTTGGGCATCAAGTTATCTTGTGTCACATTATTAGCTTCCTCTAGTCTCCTTCATGCTTGATTTTCTATCTACCAACATGGGCTTCAAACCTTGTGCTACCAAATATCAACCAAGTCTAGATGATCATGAGTTCTTCTATGCTGCTAAAGAGTTTCAAGATCTATATGCTCAATAAAAAGAACTAGAAGAGAAAATTTTTATTTCTTACCTTTGTCTCACTATGTGCATGATAGAAATCAAGTCTAAACTTGAGAAAAGAGTAGAGGAAGTAATCACATCCTCACATGAATATTCCTTAAGACCTTTACATGCATATGAGTTATCTTCTTTAAGGTCTATATATTCTACTCCAAGACTCACCTGTCTCCATCTTCTAGATCCAAAGACCTCTTTAGAGACCTAGAAGTAAAACCTCCTTGAATCCTATGCTAAAATTTCAGGATAAACCTATCATTGATAAATACATGAATGCATGCTATGCACTTGGTGATCTTAGACATACTTTTGAGAGTATTTTAAATCCCTTGGAATGTTCTTATGATGACATTTTTCAAACAATTCTTGGCACTAAGCTCATCACATTGTCTAAGTCTAGCTCATATGGAAACCCATTCTTGGATATCTATTGTGCTTATCATAACCATAATGAGCATAGTAATTCAGGTTGTGTTGAGATGAAAATTAAAATCCAAGATCTTATTGATGATGGGATTGTTGATACCTCTAATGACTCATGTGTTGAGGATAATTCTCTTGAGCAAGATCATGTTGATGAGCCTATGTCTAGTGATTTTCACCTTGACACCCCTACTTCTAACACTCATAACCTATTAAAAGTTTAAATATTTCCAACATGCCTCCATCAAATAAAGAACCTAATTCTTTCCATGTTGAATATGCGTATCCTCAAGGGATATATCTAAAAGAAACTCAAGCTAATCTTCACTTGGTTGCAAACCTTTTCCATACCACTAAGACTTAAGATAATCAACCTTCATGTGGTGATATTATTACTAATCCTAATCCAAATTATCCTCCATTACCTCTTCAAGATCCTACCATGAGAACCCCATGTACATCCTTTTCCTTAGAAGTGTCTACATGTCAAGATGACTCTCAAAAAGCTGAAGATATAAATGTCAAGAAAGATAAATATCAAGCAACCTTTCATCTCCTTCAAGATTTCACTCTTCTATATCCTATATCTTATCCACCTCCTAAGTATGATTAATACACCACTTCCAATACTTCCATTGAGCGTATTGAAGATCATGATAAAATTTCTATGCCCTTTCTATCTAAAGAAAAATGTCAAGATCAAATTGTTTTTGTGTACATATTTAAAAGTTTGAAGTGTGGAATACTATTTGCACTTCATTGATAGTTTCATCATGTGATCAACAATTGAGAAATTGTTGTCATGAATTAATGTTCTGGCATGCACAATATGTTTTTTCATTACATCCATGTTGGGAACTAACATACTCTAAATATCTACAAGTGTGGCCCTTATCCTAGCTTCTTCCCTTAATAAATATGCTTAAAAATCTATCAGATACCTGATCTTCATTGAATGTGTAGAGTTGGTGCCAAAGTCAAGTGACAACTGGTGTGCACTTTCCTTCAGATTAGTATCTATTTTAGAAAATTTGTCTCTTATCTTCTTGGTAAAGTTATATGTATCAGGCAACTTGAAAAATAAAGAAACAAAATTATTTACAAAATTTTTAAATTTAGAAAGAATAGTGGATAATTCCACTTGATCAATATCAATATTCTGAGCCACCTTCTCTAAAACTTTATCTTCAAATTTCCTCTCTACTCTCTGCAACAATTTGTCTTGCCCACTTAATTGCTCATTAAACTTGTGAACAATTTCAATAAGTTGATCAAGAATAGGTTGCTTTTCATCAACCTTTATACTTAGTGCATCAACAAATATGCCTTTTGATTTTGATTTTTCTTTTCTTCTCTGAGCCTTTTTTTCCTTTCCCTTTTCTTCCATAGCTCACTAATGGTATCCATTTGACCAAGAGTTAGATTAGAGAGATCCCAATCTGGTGTGACAATTTCTTCCTCTAGATCAATTTCCTCACTAGAGGCTTCTACCTCTTTACCCTTTTCTTTATGTACAATAGAAGCAATAATTTCCTTTCTTTTGCTCAAACCTTTAGTGCTCTATTGAGGCTTAACCTCAACTATCATTGCACTTGCAATAGTAGAAATGATAGTAGAAACAATACCAATTATAGGAGAAACAACACTAATAGTAGAAATATTTGAAATACCTTACCTAGACTCAATCTAGCCTACTGCTGAGATGATTGGAGCCTCTAGATGAAGTGATGAAAACAACACTCATCATTGCACTCAATAGAATTTCTCTAATAGTCAATTGGGTGCTTGATAAGATAGTGTTTACCTCACCTAACTTAGTAGTAGCCTTCTTTGAGATAGATTGCACTAATACTTTTCTTAGAGAGAGTGGGAGAGAGGCCATTACCTCTGTTGCTATCTTCTCAGGATCCAATTCTTGAATACTTAGAATTTTAGGAAGATCTCCACTTGGTGCTTGATCATCTTCATCCTCTTCATCATCTCCTTCTACATTTTCTATCACCTCATCTTCTATCTCAATATCTTGTTTCTCCTCCTCATCCTTATCATCTATTTGAACAAACTCTTCAGTAGACTTGTGTAATCTATAGATGTTCTTGCATGTAATTGTGTTTGACTGCACAACTGATTCAATATCTTTTAATAGAGTCAGGAATGCATTGATCCTGGGGGTCATCTTTTTCTCATTCTTCTTCAATGATTCCTTCACTTCCTTGTTAGAAAGATTTGGCATAAGTTGTCTCAAGGTTTTTTCTGTGATGTCCCTGACAACATTTAATGCATTATATCAATGATGTGGAATGACCTTCAGTAGGATATTAGGAACTTGCTTTGTCAGTTCCTCAAGACAGTACTTCCATTTAGCCATCTTTTCCACTAAGGCTTCTTCAACTTTCTTTTTCTCTTCCTTAGTTCTTGTTTTATACTTCAAAAAATTGAAATCAAACATACCTCTGCCATATTGTAGTCTTTTCAATCTTTTTTCAAAGGTGAGGGGAGACCTTTTGAATGTCACTTGCTGATCTTCATCATCATCATCATCATCATCATCATCATTCAATTTGAACTTCTTCCTAGATGTTGTAGATCTTCTTGTGAATACTACAGGAGAGGAATTTGTAGTCGTTGTGATTATAACTTTCCCCTTTTTCTTAGGAGGCTCAACTTCTTTAACTTATTCTTCTTTTGTAGGTTCCTCTTCTTCTTCCTCTTCATCATCATCATCTTCCTTTCCTTCTGTCGATAGAAGAGGGGAGCTAGATTTCTTTCTCTCCTTCAAAATCTTCTCCACTTATTTTCTTCCTTTTTTCATGGTCTAAGGAAGCTTGATTTCCAAAGAAATCCTTGCCTTGGCTTCTTCATAAGTACCGAAGTATGGTGCCTCAAGGTCCATTGGCTCATTGATAAATCCTCAATTATGTCTGTTGTATCATCAATATTAACCTCACATCCAAGAGGTTTCACCCATGCTATCCTTGGCCTAACTGCCTATATATGCACTTTGTCACAATCTACAAGAAAATAGATATCTTGTTCATAGTCATCCACTAACTATCTTGGAATCCTAAATATTCTCTGCATTCTCTCCTTGAATGTCTCAAAGTATGCATCCATGATGCTCTCAAAATTGTTTCCCATATCAGCTATAAACTCATTTATTTGATATACAATAGGTATATCCTTCTTCCATGCCATAGTGCCTTTGGAAGGAAGAAACTAATGAATATAAAAGAATAGATAGGTTAAGAGTGATCCAAACTTAAATAGATTATTCTTTGATGACCTGATTCTCTCCATGTTTTTGCTAAGTTGATTGAGCTGCAACTCGACAAGGATAGGTTATTCTTGACCACTTTGTATGCTAGGTCAAAAGATTCACAAGGGAAACTATTCAATTTTCTTGAATTGTAGATTTTATGGGCCATGACATCTATCCCAAATTTTATTTCCATATCAATAACTTCATTCAATTTCATACCTTGTCCATCCCACTTTGTAAGAGTTTTCTTTGCAAGTTCAACCCAACCTAGGGTTTTGGTAGTTTTCACCTTGTTGAGCATTGGAAACTTTGTGATTTTGTGAATCATCTTCTTTGTGATCTGTATGGGTTGATCAAGCCATAGGTTCATGTCATGGACTTGTCTGAGAATAAACCTAATCTATTTTCCTTGAAAGTCTCTCGACATGTGCAGATATGGATCAAACCCTTTGCTTCCAAATGCTTGTGCTCGAATTTTAAAATTCCATCCACACGTAGTTCTTCATATGTTTGGTTTAATTCTATAGTTCCTAATTCCTGGATTGAACAATGATAGAACAACCAAATATCATGAATTAGTAGTACCTTAGGAGGGATTTAAGATTGAGCTCTAACTGGGTCAAGTTCTTGTGCAACTGTTGGACTCAATTTAAATACTATGGATTTACAATCAACACCCTAGACCAACATTTATGAACCTTTCTTTTCTTTTCTATTGGAAGATGCCATTACTCTCAGTGATGCTTCAAATGTAGGAAAAAACTTTGACAAATATTCTCTGAATCGCTCAGGGGCTCATAGATTCTCTTCAGTCTTTACTCTAAAAATTCATGGTGAAACAAAAACCTTTGATTTCTTCCTTTTAACCAACTTCTATCTTTAAATCATCATTAATGCATTGTACAATAGTTAGCTTAGTGAAAGGTTGTCCAACTCAGTTTAGTCTTCAACGTTCAGAAGATACCTTCAACTTGATAGAGTCTTCAACTCGATTGAGTCTCCAACTCACCATTTGCATCCAAATTCGGTTAGGTTTGGTAGCCTGACCATGATCGATAAGGTCTTGAGACAAAATTTCAATTGTGATCTTAACTCAGTGATCCTAGTGCATTTGAAATATGTATATGGATCTTCTTGCTTGTTGGCTAGAACTGATATGAGATATCTCCTTAAAACCATAGTTCGAGTGATCTCCATGGCTAACTAGTTTGAAATGTTTGAGTTACCTAACTCATTGACTTGGGTGTCAATATTTTCAAGACTTTGATTTAAATTCTCTAGATATTTCTTTACCCATTGCTGCCTCATTTGACTTCTGATTTTTTCAACCTTTTCTTTCTTCTCATCTTCAAAATTACCTTGGTTCATACAGTTTTTAGCTAGATGTCCAAGTTCTGTATATACAAAACATCTCTTTTTAGGGTCTCTCTTCCTCATGCGATGTTTTATGAAATTTTCTCCAATGTGCCCATACTCACCACAATAGTGACATCATCTGCACTATATGTTATAATCCCAACCAAAATAGCTTTGACAATGTGTTCTGTTGGGTTCCATTTCTTGGTCTTACATTTTGAAGATTTATGTCCTTTTTTGTTGAAATTGAAACACTTTCCTTTAAACTTAGGTTTCTCTGTGCAGTCACTTGCTCTATATCCTAGCTTTTTATAACTATAACACTTTCCATTGAATCTTAGTTTTCCATTGTTTCAATACTTGTTTGATGTATGCCCTATTTTTCCACAATGATTACATGTAGGCCTTTTGTTATTTTGAGCTCCTTGCTAAGATGATTCACCTTCTTCTATGTATCCTAATCCAACTTTGTCTTTGTGTCCAAATTGAGTTTACTTGTCCAATTAATTTATGCTTTCTTGAGATTTCATTATCATCTCATTGGTTTGCTTCTCTATGTTGAGGTCATTCTACAATATTTCATTCTCTGTCCTCAAATTGATATGCTCTTGATTTGCATCATTGAGTTGATCAATTGAATATGCTTGCTGAAGAGATAGTCGATGAATTTCATTGTCCCTTTCTTCTATCTTTTTAGTTAGCAATCTTTCTTATTTGTCTTTGTCCTATTGTCCCATGTCTTTACACATTCTGACTGATTGAATTTCTTATTCTCTTTTTAGCTTTTTGACTTCTTCATGAAGAATAAGATTCTTTTCAAGTAGATCTTTGATTTCTATGTTAGCTTCATCTGAACTTTTTTCATGGAAAATGTGTTCAATTCTTTCTTCAATATAGATATTGTCATTCATTTGTGTTGCAAGATCTTTTCTTCATTTCAGGGATTGAGAGAGCTTCTCCTTCATTTTCTTGAATTGTTCCTTGGCCAATTGTAGACCCAATTTTTCATTTTAAATGACTTTCTCCAGTCTATATACTTCCATTACCTCTGATATTTTCTCAAGTTTCTAAACTTCTGATGTGATAACAATGCTCAAATACCAATTGTTGGAAATGTATTATAGCCTAGGTGACTGAGAAGGGGGGGGGGGGGGGGAGGGGGGGTGAATCAAGAACCAATAAAACTTATAGTTTAATTCACCAATTAAACCTTCACAATATAATATGATCTAATTGCATGCATGAAAGACTGAAACCAATAAAACATTCATAACACTTGACACAATATTTGGTAACCCATATACCTTCCAAATAGAAAGAAAAACTAGGGTGGGGATGATACCCACAAGCTTTAATACTGCAATATAAAGTTAGCCTTTTAAAGCTTACAATTGATCACTTTTGGTGATCTACCCTATTAGGAGCAATAAGGGATATTAGGTCCACCTTGTGAAAGGATTTACAACATACAATGAATTATGCACTCGATCAGGAGATTTGGAAAGAACTGTTAAGTCCACCTTATTAGAGGATTCGATTGATGCACATGTTAGGATGAATTAGTGGCTAATCTCTTATCTACAACTCGATTTTGCTAAATGAGATTCCTTTAAAATACAATGATCACCTTATTGTGATAGATAAGACTACTTTTCCTTATACTTCTTATAACCTTCTAATTCACACTCATGCTTCTTCTTGCTTGTTACACTTCAATATATTGGATATGATAAAATATATTACATATATACTAATCCAATAAATTACCTTCTAGAGTTGGCTATAACACCAAATTCAATAATTTGAGCACTAAGTCAGCTCACTACTAGAACTCGAGCTTAGAAGACCACTTAGGTGATGTTTTGACACTCGAAAAACTCTGACATTTATTTGACACTAGTGCTCAATTCACATTGATCACATGGGAGTAGCATGAACTCAGTTAGGATTGGTGACTCAACAAATACTGAAGAACTCGATAGACATTGAAATTCTCGGTTGACACTATAGCATGGCCAACACTACCTTCATTCTACTTATTTAACACTACCATCTCGGTAGACACTTATAAGCTTAGTTAACACTACAAAGCTTGGTTAACACTACTTTCTCCATGGTTTGCATTGATGAGCTCAGTAGACTCTGTGCAACTAAAATGATTAGTACACACTACTAGCTATATGAGAATCTTGGTAGCAACTATAGAGCTTGTTAGTAATATAGACAATCAATTTGATTAAGTGTTTACTCACTAACTAAAAAATGATTTGACCATAAGGTTAACACCTCCATCTTGATCTTTATTTTTATTTCTTTATCCAATCACTATTCTATCTAATTGACCTCTTGGTCTTGATCACACAAAGAAAAACATGGTTCTTAGGCCTCTTCACATGTCTACTCTTTTGGATTACATGATTTAATGCTATCTTGCTTATTGGCTATCTTTGATTATCCTATATGCTATCCTGTATATTGGCTTCTACTGCATATCCTATTTGCTATCTCTTTTATTAGATTTAACTAATTATCCTATATGTTATCTCCTTTGATGTATTTCTTGGCTTATCCCAAATGTGCTTCATATGGTTGTTTTACGCTTTCCCTAGCTTGGGTACTCTTTAGGATTCAGTCCTTGAGGATCACTTTCGCTTGCTTCATACTCATTTTCTTATTCATCTCTTCTTATCTACTAGCTTTCTGCTCCATCATGTCCTACACTTTCTAAAAAATGGAACAAAATGATGTGATCTTGCTTCAAAACTAGTGATCTCTATATCACTCTAAAAATGCAAAAAAAATTCGTAAAAGTCCTAAAAAAATCTTACCAAGTGGTGAAAACCTAGAAACAAATTCTACTTGAAACCCTTGCACCCATGTCTATTAGTATTTCTTTGTTCTCATTCACTTCATTTTCACTTTGCTTTGCCTAACTTGGAATTGACTCTTGCCTAGGTCTAGGGAGCAAAAACTATTTTTTCTTACCATGGTCTCTTTGTACGTTGGTATTTCTTTGACAACTTGCTAAATAATGTTTCTCAACACTCCCCTTTACACTGAGTGTTTTTCAACACTTATTAGATACTTTAGATACAATCTAGGATGTTGCAATACTTCTTATTGGTAGACTCAAGTCCTACAAGAGATAGTTATATGGCTTCCACACACGTACTTAAACATTAAACTTGCTAAGAATTGATGAACTTTATTTTCTTTGTGTTATCTATGAAGATTTCTTTGCTGAGTGTTTCCTCCCTAATTGTCTCTTGAGGATGTCATGAACTAGAAGAATGGGGGTATGGGGCATGTTTTACTTGTTTTCTACCTATGGGTGTACTTTGTTGATCTTAGGTATCTTGCACATCTTGCTTCAACTACTTGAAACTTGGGATCTATAATGTATCATCCTTGTCTATTTTAGTAAGTGCATGATTATGGCCATCTTGACATTTTGTTTCTCAATGAAAGCATAACCTAGCTATGCTAAAATTAGGGAATCTAATCACACTATTCATCTTGACCTATATGTCTTTGATGCATATGTTGAATTCTCACATCCTATTTGATATAGATAATATTCATATCCTCATAGTTATACTAGTGATGATTATATGATCTTCCAATGTCCTTAATAAGTCTCAATGATAAAAACTAGGACCTACTTATATAACCCTTTTAATTGCACCTTTTTTCATATTGTACACTAAGAAAGTGCACTCCTCTAAACCTTTCTATCCAAGGTATTCCATAGATTGGAATGTTTGAATGGTGGCTTAGAGACTCCGATCCATGGAGTAAAAAGGTGTGTGCATAAACATAGAAATATATCTTAGTTGAGCCTTATATATGTAACCATTACTAGTAAACCATGAAATGGTAGATTCTTGAGACAACATAAAGAGTGCTAGTGTCAAAGAAACTCTTGAGCATGAAATGCAATGATTAATTGTGCTAGAATAGAATGCAAGAATGCAAATAAGCTAAGCATATGAAAATATTACAAACCATGCTAATTAAGCTAAGTGATCTATGCTATTACAAATGAAACTAATCTACTTGCAAATGAACTATGCTAAAATGAATATGAAAAGAATGAGACAAGAAGCAAGAAGTTCTTCACAAATGCTCCAAGAACCTGTAAGTAAACCTACAACATAAAATTAGCTAAAAAATAGGATCCTTAGAAAGTAGAGATCTTTTTCTTTTAAAGGTGTACAAATGGTTGAGATCAAGATCAGGGAATCAGGGATCAAGGGTGGGGGTTGAATTTTAGCATGATCCATGTGCAAGATCATGTCAACCAATGAGAAAGAGTTGACTTTTCATGTGAGACAAAGCCTTTTCTTTTAATTTGTAAATAGGAAAAAGACTTTATTTATGCACATTGAGTGGGTTAGAAGAATGGGGTCTTTTATTTGATTAAAAGGGGACATTTTCTTCTAATCAAATATGGACTTAGGATATTATAGTCAAACTATAGGTTAAAATAAAATAAATTGATTTTTACTAATTTGGCCTAGATAAATGATTAAATAATTTAGCAAAAATGCTGAAAAGGGGGCTAATAGTATAGATGACCATTTTTAGATGATTAAATTTTCCCCTCATTGACTAATCTATGATTGATCTGGGAACACATTACATCAAAGAATAAAGAAGCAAAGTAGGCAAGAACAGATAGAGAGATCCAATTCTAAAGAATGAAATGTAGAGCAAGATAGCAAGTCCTGAATGTACAACCTGGTAGCGATAGTACTGAACACTAGGAGAGAGAGAGATGATGTCAAAACTCAAGAAGAGTACTAACATCAATCAAATCAGATATATTGAGAGCAAATGGAAAGGTCAAGCATATGCTCTTGAGAAATAGATAGCCATAACAAGCAAGCAATGATAGAATATTCTTGCCCCCTCAAGATTGAAATCAAAATGAGGTAAACGGGATGCAAAAATGAGCAAGATATGATTTAATAAGGATAGAACAAGGTCCATGATAATAGACAAGCCATTAAAACCAAAGAGTGACCATTAAGAAGTGATAGAATGCCCCAGTTTGAGTAGAGTTGACCAATTAAGATATAGTATGAAAATGAGGTCAAATCAAGTAGATAGATGGGTTAGAAGAGAAATATGTAAATTAAAGTAGGTATGAAGTGTAGAAATGATGAATACATGAAGAAATGAAGATTCCCCAATGAAGATTCATAGATTAGACCTCAAAAGGTAAGCTAATTGCATAGAAGAAGGCATAATTTTAAAAGGTTATTTTGATCATCAAGATGAACTCAAATTTCAATTTCAATCCCAAAAACCAATCCAAAATGTTGAGAATAGTTAGGGGTGCAATTTTTACAGAATTCCAAGGAGTTTTACAAATGAGTCAAAATGAAATTGAAGGACTATATAAGGGGTCCAAGGGTCATTTTCAATTCATTTTATCTTTTGTGAACTTGGAGAGCTTTTTGAGTGATCTGAAAGAGAGTTATGGCTTTGGTAGGCATTTTGAATTATAAACAACATTTTGAGCACAACCAGTTGCACAACCAACTTGACAACTATGAGGCCCTAATACATTAAATTTCACACTTTTAGGGTCATTTAATGCATTTTTATACATTTTAATGCTTTTAATGAGTTTTGTGCAAAATATTGTGTAATACATTAAAAGTATCACACACCTACTTTGAGAAGTATCATGCAATATTTTTGGTGACAAAATAGTATTGCACAATCTCTTTAGGTTGTATTGCATGGGAGACACCCAAATCTCACATGACACCATGAAAATGTCATTTGAGCAAAAAGTATCACATGAGTATTTCAAGAAATATCACATGATATTATAATAGCAAAATGTGTCGCATGACTATTAGAAGAAGTATCACATAGTTTACATTTTAGCATTTTTCATGTGTAGAGGTAGATTTTGAGCATGTGGTCATTGTTTGCTATTGTGTTTAGTTGTTTATGATGTCACTTGATCTACTATGTTTGTATTGATGTTTCATTTTTGTTTGATTTGATTATGCATATAATTTTCCCAACACTATTGATCAGAGCCCCCAATGTGGTGGGGTTGTGTGTTATCCATCATCTAGAGGATGACGAGTAGGCCATAATTGAGACCATGGGATTCAGTTGGTTACTACACATGCCCCATATTTGGGTGAACCATGGGTTTCTAACAATATTAGTTGAGTAGTGGTACAATGAAAATAACACTTTTGATTTTCCCATTGGTGAGGCCACTATCACTCTTGATGAATTGTATCACATCCTTCGTGTACCATGCCATAAAAATCAAGTCACTATGACAGACATGTCTTGATGTTTGTTCATTTTAAGTTACTAATTTCCATATGAGGTGCATTCATATGAGATTTCACATGTCATAGGTTTATTACAATTAGACCTTGATAGAGGGAAGGTTAGTAGTACAACAACTCTTCAAGGATGTGACCATCCTAGACTACCACCTTTGCTAGGAGATGATGATTAATGAATACAGGGATCAACATCCCTTAGCCTGCCTCATTTGTTTAGTGGTTTCCTAGGTCCTTGTCATAGACATGACCATAAGGGCTTCCCTTTAGGTTGGGAAGATTAATAGAAGAATTGATTGGGCAGCCTTGGAGGATAGCTTGGGGACCCACCATTCTTGTAGACATGTACCATGAGCTACATGAGATAGCATATTGGTAGGGTAGGACTTGGGGATGTGGTGAAATTTTGGCCCAGATTTGGGCATGGGAGCATATAACAATGATATGTCCCCAGGTGAAGCTATGAGAGTGGAGCATCCCATTCATTTATAGATATATAGGGTTCATCCCCTAGACACACAATGAGGATGTTACCTATTACATGATACTTTTTGATGAGTTGACATCCTTTATTTGGAGACCATATCGACAATGTGCTTGACAGGCAGACGCTTGGGAGCTCAAGTACATGTGTTATAACAGGACACTCATCGATCAAAATTTTGATATTATTGAGCATTTTATCATCAACTAGGTCTAGATAAAGTTTGGACAAAGGTAGGTGATTTCTATCGAGACCATAACATATGCCCACTTTTATGGAGATGAGGAGTAGGGATGGCTACCCATGCTAGACAACTTGACAATGCTGAGAGACACATCAGTGTTGATGCAAGAGCCCTAGGACTATCATCCTAATTTGGCATATGTGAGAGCTAATCTAGCTTATCTCTATGAGACGTAGAGGCATCCCTTCCCCCAATTCACAAGACTAGATGCACTTCCTATGATAGTCAGATGTGGAGGAGATGCTATGGATGGTGGAGGAGGTAGAGGAAGGGGCGTTAAATGGATGGAGGTAGGGAATATTTCTTGGGGGCCTAGAGTGAGATATACATAGGTCCAAGCTACGAGGGAGGAGGAGAAGGGAGGGGAGTGACCAATGAGGTGTAGGAGGGTGGAAAGGACAAAGCCACATCAAGAGAAACCTATAGGAGGATATCGAGAGAATTCCTAAGATGCTCGAATTCAAGCACTATAGGCAATGATATGGGAAACACAGATCACCATAGCTATGTGGAATCAACAAATCCTTAATGAGTAGGTGTGGAGTTAAGATCTCCACAAAGAGTGAGAAGTAGCCAGGCAAGAGTTAGAGCACCATGGAGCATAGGTAGCCTATTACTATAATGCATATAGGGGTGTGATACCACCAAGGAAGGGAATCCCTGATTACTTGGAGTGAGTAGAGAAATCAAAGGGTTTGGTATAACTGTTGGATAGGAGATAGGATCCTCCACCATGACTACTGCCATCCCAAGAGGGTGGGAGTCAGTCTTAGGTCTAGGAGTAGTTCTAGGATGATGTCCTTGTTAGACTTTTGATGTATCATATGTATTTTGAGATAGTCATCCAGATTTTAGATCTCACATGTATATATACTCTGGTTCATTTGATATATATATATGAGATACTAGATTTGATCGATCTTGATTGTGTACTTGTGTCATTTTTATGGTCATGTGATCGATGTTTACATGGATATTTCAACACTAGTTTTTTCATTTCCATGCAATGTATTTCCCATGCTCATGCTTATGTATGCTTAATTTTATGTTCATGTTTATATGCTCATGGATCTCTCTGATGGATGTTCTTAGCTCTCATGTTTGTGATATAGAATCATGTTTTGAAAATGTGATACTTGGATAGATTAGATGTGATGAGAAGATTAAACCCTTGTGATGACATGTGGAGAAGAAGAAAAAAAGTGGACGTGATCGAAAAAGAATAAAATGCATGGTTGAGAGAAAGAGTGAGAAGATAGGAATGTAGTTAGCTGATGTGTCCATGAAAGATGAAGAGAGAGATCTCTCCATATGTAAAATTCAAGACTAAACTAGAATGAGCCTGTAATGAAAACTAAGATACAAAATGGTTTACTTGCAAGGGATGCAAAACATTTAGACTCTAATTTCATCATTAAGCATTATTAGGGACTTTGAAAGATCATACAATCTTCACTAGTATAACTATGAGGATATGAATATGATCTATATAGGATAGGTATGTGGGACTCCAACCTAAGCATCAAAGACATATAAGTCAAGATGACTAATGCAGTTAGATTCCCTAAGTTTAGTATAGTAAGATTACACTTGTATCAAGGCATTAGTACTAGGATAACCCTTGAGCGTGGTCTTGTGAATATAGACAAGGGTGAGACACTGTAGGCCCAAAGTGTCAAGTGGGACATGCACAAATGCTCTCAACACCTTAGACTAAAAAAGTATACCCATAAGCAAAAAATAAGTAAAACATGCCCCATGCCCCCACTCTTCTAGTCCATGATGTCTTTGAAAGACTACCAGGTAGGGAATGCTCAGCAAAGAAATTGTCATAGACAACATACAAAGAAGATAAAGTTCATCATATCTCAACAATTTGAATGTTTAAGTACATGTGTATATTTCACATGGCCATTTCTTCAGGAATTGCATCTGACAGTGAGAAATATTGTAGCATCCTAGACTATAGGTAAGGTATCTAAGAAGTATTGAGAAACACTCGACATTAAGGGGGGAAAGTGTTGAAAAAAACTATTTTAAATGAGTTTCCAAAGAAACCCTAACACATAAGAAGACCTTGATAAGATAAGTAGTTGTGCCCCCTAGATGAGGACAAGAGTCAATTCTAAGCTAGGAAATGCATTGTGAAATGAATGAGCAAGACTGATAGACATAGCTGCGAGGGTCTCAGGTAGCCCCTATTTCCAAATCTTCACCATTTAGCAAATTTTTTCAAGACATTTTGCAATTTTTTTTTGTATTTTTCTTGGTGATGGACCAAAACACCTATTGCTAGATTTTCACTAAGATGATCATTTTTTTAGGATTTTTTATAATTTTAAGGATTTTTTTAGCATCATATATGATTTTTTTGGGAGTTTTTCAGGATCATAAGATATGTACAAATAGCTAAACTTAGCCTTAAGCATAGAATTTCTTTAGATGTAAGATGTTAATAGGCTCAACGAGTTTTTTCCCTTTAGGAGTAGAGAGATGATAGGCCCTAGAGTCAAACATTACAGTGACTATGTAAGGACCCAACCAATTAGGTTCAAATTTTCCTTTTTGTTCCTTGTTTTGTTGATTCTTAAGGTTTTCTTGAAGAACAAGTTCACCCATTTGGAACTCATAAGGATGGACCTTTTTTTTGTAAGTAGTAGTCATCCTTTTTTGATAAGCTGTCATATGATCAAAGGTAGCCTTTCGACGCTTATCGAGGGTTTCTAGCTCATGTATCCTCATAGCTCTATGGTCTTAATCAATGATTAATCCAAGTAGAGAGACTCATAATGAGGGAATCTCAAATTCATAAGGTAGAGAAACCTTAGAACCATAGAGTAGTGAAAAAGGTGTAACCCCTATAGGAGTGTGTATAGTGGTCCTATAAGCCCATGGTGCTGGATTGATTTGTAAATTCCAATCCCTTCCTAATTTGTGGACTGTTCTATGCATAATGATTAGCTTGGCCATTCCCTTGGGGGTAGTATATGTAATACCCCTAAATTGGAACATTCACATTCTGAACCAATCTCGGTACATCAATCCTACACCATCAATTTCTTGACCAATTTAGTTCCATTGTACTAGGCATTTCTAGTTCTAATTATCTTTACTTGACCTAAGTGTCAAATGTAGAAAATCCCTAATCTGTATTAATTAAACACTTTATTTAATTCCTAAATATTGATTGAAATTGGCTAAATTAACCTCCTAATTGAATTAATTTAATTATAAGTCCTAAGCACTTTAATTAAATTAAATACACCCTCTTTAGCTAATACACATAAAAAGGAATTAAATATGTTGATTTATTTAAATTTACACATCATAAGTGTTGAAACTAATTATTTAATTAATTAGAAAAATAATTATGTGCTCATATTTGAATGAATCAATATTATCGCCTAATTCATCTCATTCAACTCCATAACAACTCAATCTCTCATTTGATGTAAACCATACACTTGGTTTAATCTTGACCATTGATTAGGTCCAAGATCTATAAAAGAGACCCTTGGCCTCTCATTTGAGGGGGATGCAAGTGAAGAGTATCAAATTGCTATTGGATTGATTTCTCAAGCATTTTGCATTTGAATTTCTATTGCTTTTACATACTCATCATCTAGATTACAATGCATTCATTTAGCTCAATTAGCTTGTTGTTTTTCTTAGATTATTCAAATATCATATATATTAATTCATCTATTTGCATGAAAAATCTCAAAAACATAGATCAATTGGGCATTTTCATTCATTCAAATCCTTCATACTAGTTTGGTCTGGTTACTGAACTCTTGATTCTAAGAGCGCATAGTAAAACCCCATCTAGTTAGAAGGCAATAGATCACCTTGTGCAAACATGTCGAATGAATAATATCATGTTCATTTTGGGATGTTACTAATAAAAAATGATTATGTTGAAGTATGTGGTTGAATTAGAGGCCCATATTTTAACACTCATAGTAAATAGAGGACTGGTGTTGTTTTATTTTGAATTCTTGCAGAGTTGCTTGAGGTCCTTATTTTTGAACTGTCCTCCATTACTAGTGACAATAGAGGATGGGATACCATAGTGAAAATTATATGGTTGAGAGTGAACAAGGCAACATGATTTCATATAGTAGTAGATAAGGGCACAACTTCAACCCATTTTGAGAAGTATTTAGTAGTTGTAATGATGAATTTGTGTCCATTGGATGAGCTAGGATGAATTTTACCCACCAAATAAAAGGCTCCACTACTAAAAAAGCCAATATGTGATAGAAGGGATAAGCTCACTCATAGGAGCATGAATCGAGTTACCCTAAGCAGTTTTTGAGCAAGTGCAAGGCCATTAGAGTGTGCTCCACAAATATTATTGTTAACTTTGGTGAATGTCTTTTTAGACTCTTCTAGTTCTAGATACCTTAGAAGCATTCATCTAGACCCTTCCTATACAAATCACTAGAAACAAGGTTATAATGTGAGGCATTGCAAAGGAGTTCAAATTTTAAATTGTGCATGATATTTGTGGGAATTATTTGTTCACATAGGTAGGATAAGATGATGGAGTAGCAAGAGGAGTCATGATTGACAATAGTCTAGATCACACAATTATCAGGGGAGTCATATGCGAATGATTTTATTCTTCCACCAGGAAATCAAATGTGATTCATGTTCTTGCAATTGTAGAATAGATGCTAGAATGGCCATAGCATTTGTAACCTTATTTTCTGCCCTAGGAATTTGCTAGAATGCTATAAATGTGAAATAGTTTTGTAGGGTATCAATCAGTTTCTTATAAGGTACAAGCTTGTCATCTTTAGTTTGATAATCATTATTTACTTGATTAATGACAAGCTAAGAGTCCCCATAGATGTCCAATTTTGTAATCTTCCATTCTAAACCCATTTTAATGCCATTGGTTAAAGCCTACTCTTCTATATTGTTGGTGCATGGAAACAAGAGTTTATTGGAATTTAGGATTGTATAACCATGAAGTGTGACAAAAAAAAACCTACACCAGCTCCATTATGGGTGTATGAGCCATCAAAGAGCATCTTCCATGTTCTCTCAGTGACATACATAATATAGGCATCAATAAAATCAATTTGCATTGGAGTGTTGTCTTGCAATGGAAACTCAACAAGTTGATCAACTATAGCTTGTTAATTAATGGCTTTGCATTTGACTTACTGAATGTCAATTTAGGAAAGAATCATCATCCATTTAGAAAGCTATCTAGTAAATGTAATCACCTAAAAATGGTCATCTAGACTATTAGCCCCCTTTTCAACATTTTGGCTAAATTAATTTAATCATTTATCTAGACCAAATTGTTAATAATCAATTTATTTGATTATAACCTATAGTTTGACTATGCTATCCTAAGTTCATTATTTGATTAAAAGAACATGTCCCCTTTTAATTAAATAAAAGACCCCATTCTTCTAACCCACTTAAAGTGCACACATAAAGTCTTTTTTCTATTTTGCAATTAAAAGAAAAGGCTTTGTGACTTTTGTCTTATATGACAAGTCAACTTATATTCTATTGGTTGACTTGTGTGTGCACATGGATCACTCCTCTTTCTGAATTCCACCGTTGATCATCCACCATCTTCATCTTGATCTCTACCGCCCGTACATATTTAAAAGGGAGAGAGCTTTCCCCCTCAAAAGATCGATCCATATTTTGAATATTGTTATGCTGCATGTTTTCTAACAGGTTTCTTTGGAGCTTTGTGGAGAACTTCTCTTTCTTGTCTACATTCTCTCATCCATGGCATTCTAGCTTAGCTTAGCTTTCATTTTTACATGTAGCTTAATCTCACATAGCTTAATAATGGTATTGTAACACTCTCATCCATGCTTAGAATAGCTGCACTTTTCATATTCATTCTAGTTTAATCTTTAGTTGCATTGCATTCTTGAGGAACTCCTTGGGACATTTGCATTCTTGCATCTTGTCTTTGGAACCTCCCATTGCATGGTTTACTAGCAAGAAGAGTATCTCTAAGGCTCATTTGAGAGCCTTCTTATTCTTGAAATATACTCTCTTGCACTCCATGGATAGGGACTCTAAGCCGACATTCGAACATTCAAACTCATGGAATCGTTTGGATAGAAGGGTTTAGAGTGGGACACTTTCGAGTGTACAGTAAGCACAAATTTACTTAGTAGATATTTGAGAGGATCAATTTTTGCAATAACATGCACTGTGTGGGAAAGCATGTAGTGTCTAAGTTTTTGGGATGCAAAATACAAGGAAAACTTTCTCAATGTTGATGTAATTGACTTCATAAGCCACCAAAGTGTGACTAATGTAGTATATAGCATGTTCCTTTCCATTCTCATTACTTTGTGCTAGTAATGCACCTAAAGAGGAATTTGTAGCTGATATGTATAGAATTGACAACTTTCCTGGTATAAGTGGCATCAATATTGGAGGTGTAGCCAAGTATTCTTTGATTTGATCTAATAGCTTCTAACATTCTTCATTCCAAATACATGTGGATCCTTTGTGCAAATATTTATTGAATAATTGTGCACTATCAACTAGCTGAGTATAAACCTCCTAATAGATTGAAGACATCCTTGAAGACTTCTTAATTGACTAATGTTCTTAGGAGGAAGAATTTCCATAATGTCTTGCATCTTTTCTAGATCAACATCTATGCCATTTGCAAATATGATGTAGCTTATAAATTTTCCTAATGTGACACCAAAGACAGATTCTTTGGGATTTAACCTAAGTTGAAACTGTTCCATGTGGTCAAATATAAAACTCTAGTCATCAAGGTATGTATCTCTTTTCTTAGATTTATCTAATGTGGCATCGACACAATCTTCCATATTCTTATGCATCATGTCATGGAAGATAGTAGTTATGACTCTTTGGCAAGTGGCTCCTACATTCTTTAACCCAAATGACATGACATTCCAATAGAAATTACCCCATGCACATGTGAAAGCCATTTTGCCTTGATCCCCTGGGGCAATTTTAATTTGATTGTATCCCAAAAAGCCATCTATTAAAGAGTATATTTCATAACCCATTGTCATGTCCACTATCATGTCTATGTTAGGAAGTGGAAAATAATCCTTAGGGCATGCCTTGTTTAGATATTTAAAATCTATGCATACTTGAATGGACTTATCATGTTTTGTGATAGGTACAATGTTTGAGATCCATTAGGTATAGTCAATAGCTTGGATAAAGTTTACACTTAGCTATTTTTTGAGCTCAGCTTTTACTAGCAATGCCACATGAGGATCCATTTTTCTCATTTTTTTGAACGGGTTTGATATTAGTAGAAATAGATAAGTGATGCTTGAAAAGATCTGTGTGTAAGCTAGGCATATCTAAATAAGACCATGCAAAGTTTATCTTCTTTTCTTGGAAGAAATTAATGAATTTTTCCTTTTCCTCAGCTGATAGTGATTAGCCACATGAATAATCTTAGGGGAGTCTTCTATACCAAGATTGATAGGCTATATAGGCTCAATGAGAATTGAAGATCTATCATAGAAATATTTTGGTAGAGTACTAGACACCTCATCCTTAGGCACCTCAAAAAGGTTTTCACCCTTGGATATGTCTTTATTTTTACTTTTCTTTTGAGGTTCAGACAAGGTGACAAAGTGGTTTTCATTGTTTGAATGCTTGTTTTTCATTTTTCTCTTATTTTTTGACTAACATACCTGATATCTATTTCCATCATGTTAACCATGGGTTCGCTGGTGGAAGATATTGTGGGTTCAATGACTTTTAGGTAGCAAATGATCTCATAGTCATTTGGAAAAGAGAGTAGCTCTAGTCTTTTGTGTTGAATAAACCAATCCATGAGATTAGGATGGATGAATGAGAGGGAGGTGGAAGCTTCATGATTTTTGATGTGGAAGGAATTATTTTTGGTCACACTTGAAGTCAAGCCTATAGAGAAATCTCTACAGGGATCCAAATCAAGAGGAGACTTAGAGGGATCAACATGATCCACTAGAGAAAATTTTAAACCAAATTTGTCAGACCCTAGACTAGGCTCATCGACTACATTTGGTTGGGTGACATAAGCATGGATGACATCCATTCCTAACTCACAAGATGCATCTGAGAGAGAATCCCATTCATACTCACCATAATATATACTCTAGTTCCAAGCTAGTAATCAGGCAATATTTTCTTTGATTCTTCCCTTGTTAGGATCTTCATTATTAGATTCATTAGAATCACGTTGTCTAGATGTAGAAGCTTATATATGATTATTTGTGATCAATAGCTCTTCTCCCCAAAGGAGTAAAGTAGGAGGAATTAAGTCTTCTTCTAGAGTATCAATAGTAGCAAGGGTTGGATCATCATCCTCTGATTCACTAGTCACGGGAGCCCTTCTATTAAACCTTCATTCATATTCTACCCCAAAGCCTAGTCCAATAGTATGTTTTTTTTTTGCATTCCTCAATATGACTTAAGGCTTCTACAAGAGCTTTGTTATCACCATTCAAGGACCCTTGGCCATGATATCCCATGTTTTTCAAGAGTTTTAAACCTTTCTATAGTGTTTGGACAATATAAGAGTAGTGATACTACAACATTTGGGGTCAAATTGTGGTGAGAATTTGCAATTAGGGTGTGATTTGTTTGTGATTTTTATGTTTTTTTTGCAAGTGTGTTTGACACCATCATTATAGTGACATTGGCATTTTAATTATGATGTTAGTGTGATTATAAACAAAAAAAAAAAACAAAATATGACATTAAGCATTCCCCATTTATTTTGATCGATTGTGGAGAGTTGTGCATGAAAGAGGGTAGAGAGCTCTAAATGAGGGTCTAGTGTAGCACATGAAAGAGGGTGGAGAGCTCCAAATGAGGGTGGAGAGCTTTAAACGTTGGTGGATATTAGTGGAGATCTAGGATTTGATTTTTGTGCCCCTATGACTGCTGCATTTTGTTGTCATGCCCTTGTGATCTCTACATTTCATTACCATGCCCTTGGTGGAGATTAGTGGAAATCTATGATTTCATTTGCCCTTATGATTGTTGCATTTTTTTTTTGTACCCTTGTGGTATCTACATTTTTTTGCTGTGCCCTTTCTTTATGATTTTGTTGTCATGTTATATCCTTGTGATCTCCATGCCCTTGCTTTGTAATTTTATCCAAGGGGAGAAGAGGTACCTATATAAATGTTCTTTTCTTTTCCTTGTAAACATGCATCTCTTTATATTTCCCCCAACAAGTGATTAGAGAATCTTCTCTTTATGTATATGTATGTGTATATATACAAAGAGATATTTTTTAAGGTGCTTATTACATCTTAGCACAATTTTTTTTTTGATCTAGTTGCATAAATATTCCAGAATCCAAATAATAAAATAACAAAACTCACTCAACCTATGCTAAGTGATTTACTTCAAGTCCTACACAAAAATAATGCAAACAAGGAAAAATGGGTACATTTCACAAGAAATTTTACAAAAATGTATCATAGAAGATATTTTAGAAAGAAACAAACCAATTGAATTGGTCTAATTTTTGATAAGCAAGGTTGATTACAAATTCCTATGGAACTGTCATCAAATTAGGCACAATAAAATGAACAATCAACTGTTCCTAGCTAGCAGGATCAAATACAAATTTCCAAGGTGATAAAATTACATATGCAGATGCATCACTTGTATGGTAGGCATGAAGTGTATTCCCTAAATGATAACAAATGATTGGATATAAAGGCTCCATACAGTGACCCGAAAATGGAAGCCAAGGATGTAAACATGCATGTATTGACACACTCTCCCTACAAGAATCCCAAGTATCTAATGTTGGTATTAATTTGGGCATCACTACATGATCTTGAGTGTTATGACGTACTAAAGTTGGTAATAAATTCTCCCATTTATCTAGAAAATATAGCATAAGTTTAGGGTCCCTT